>QTSX02000788.1:0-348851 GCA_014839935.2 Entomophthora muscae | reverse complement strand
CAAAACTTCAGATATAGTCTTCTGTGCGCTCCTTGTCTTATATATGGCAATAAGGCCTTGGTAGGCTGTTTGCCCTTAATTGCCAAAGAGGTTGCTGCCTTAAGGCGGGCTAGATTAGATTGGTTCTGTTCAATCCTAGCTAATTTTTTGCGGGCCACTTGCCAGGCAGCCATACAGCCTGAGGTTTTTTGTTTTGGCATGTTTGCCTCCAGGTGTTGGATAGTATTGGTTATTCTTTGTTTGTAGACCTTCCTAGCAGTCATGAGTTGGAATTATTCCTTGCAAATCTGCCCCTTGACATTGGCTTTAATGGCAGCCCATTGGTCTGCCTGCCCGTGTTTTTTGTTGATCTCATTGTTGAGGTGATTGATTGGCTAATCCATTTTCTGTTCAAGTTTTTAGAGAGCAGGCTTGATCTGCGCGTTGTGTATTCCCTTTGGTCCCCAAACCTAATGGTGGCGCAGAGGAGTCTGTGATCAAACCCTAGGATGTAACTGGTAGGTGTGGAAAAGATACAACCGCCAAGCCCGGGGAAATGAATATCTAGTCAATACAAGAAGCAGAGAATTCTATTGTTTCCACAGGGTTAATCCAAGTGTGACGGATCCAGGCCTAAACAGTCCATCCTGCCATTATCCTGCCCTTGACTCTTATTGCTGTTACCTTCCTGGGACAAAGCTTTGAGGAGCTTTGCCTCCAGGGAGGCAATTTTATTGGATAACACTTTATTATCATCCCGCCAACAAGCCAAGATTTCAACACTTTTTTCCTCTCATGCTCTCAACGCCTCAATTTCACAATTTGCCATCTCTTTTACTTGTTGCAAGATTTCATCCCATCCTACCAATAAGTTCCAAGCATCCCAAGCATAAATTCAGTTCCCTTGGGCGGGAGTCCCTTCCTTTGCAAAGTAAAGGGAATACAGCTCTTTGAACACAGCCTTTACTTCTACTAAAGATTTGACAGGAACAGTCTTAGTGACCTCCAGGCTGGTCCAAGCTTCTTCCAATGTAATTGTAGGAACCTCCTTTCTTGCTGCAGCAGTTTCCAAACAAAGGACCCCAAACTTGGCTCTCTCAAATTTTAACAAAGAAGGCATGATAATTGAAAAATAGGTGAGGGGAAAGTGTCAAAACCAACAATGAATATATTTTATTAATGTTTAACTGTTTTTGCTTATATACCATTTGGGGCATACACAGCTGAAAACACCTCTGGTTCCTGAATCAACCAATGATTTGCAACACATGGTCTATGACATTTGAGTCATCCAACATAGATCTTTACCTAAAAGATCATCAACAATTCTCAACCTATGAGAATTGACCTACAATGGGCAGAAGTCACCTGACTCTATTCAACCCAATGTAACAATTTGGCATGAAGCTTCCCTGGCCCCCAGCGCCAAAACCCTGTGGATTGCACTCAGCTATCAGTGTTCCAACTGGGAACCAGCTGATCAAACCTGAATTCCTAGGCATCCTTGCTTTTATTTAGTTATTTTTGCATTCAATGGTTTTTTGTCTTAAAACCCATTAAACTGCTTCAAAACTCAAACCAGGCGCCACCACGGCGCCCAGCAATTTCCCCAGGCAGCACTGCAGCGCCTGAGAAAATTTGATAGCGGCGCCTTGGCGCATTTCAAATTCATTAGGCGGCACGGCGGCGCTTCTAACCCAATAAATTTGCCAACACAGCGCTTTTAACCCAAATTCTGGGGGTTTTCCCATAGTTATCCTTAACCAAACTTCTTGACAAAATCAAAGCCATTTTAATATAATTAAATCCGCATTAATTATATCCTGTATTTTTTTAATTAATCTTCCTGATTAAGCAACCCATTTTTGAGACACCTAGTCTTCAAGATTGATTTGGCCAATCTTGCCTCCATTCTTTTAGTTAGCCTAACCTAACTAAACATCCATATTCTGTTCTTTTATTAAACATAGATATCCAGTTTCTAGGAACCTTTCCCTCTTGAATTCCAAACAAACCTATCTATATGTAATAAACAGCAAAAACAGAGCATGTTTATATTTTGGAGCATTTATTTGGCTAAATACTCAGCAGTGACTGTAGTACGGTCACACCAAGTCATAATTGTGGGGTATCCCAATTTAAAATCTGCTATGTCAATGAGTCCCAACCCCTGTTGCCAGTCCCCAAACAAGCCTGCATGGTCTGGAAGAGGGATGGGTAGAGCCTTGTCTGTTGGTAGCAGCCACAAGTTGAAGTCCCCAACACAGATGGTATTTGGAGGGAACTCAATATGCTTGAGTTGTGCAAAAAAGATTGCTTTGTCCTTGTGGGCTGACGGGCTGTAAATAACTGTAAAGTGAAATTTTTATCTTTGATGTCAATATCCACCATTAGAAGTCTGCTGTCAAGATGTGTACGTTTGTTTGTTGCTTTGATTAGAGATCCCTGTCTGATCTATACGCAACATTTCTTGGACCAAAGGGTAGTGTGTGGTAGCATGAGCCGCTGAAAACTTGGCCTGGCCTCAGAGCTGCAGCAGACTTCAGTCAAGCTAATCAAATCAGCTTTTAGGGAGAGCAGGATGTTCCTTTTCTTTGCCTGAACTGGGGGCATGAAAATCCTGCAATGTTGAGCGTCCCTATTTTGATTGTGGTTCCAGTAGCCACTATGCCAACGTGGCCCCACTGGCGGTAGGACTACTATTGTCATTGGCTGTAGAGTCTCTTTTTTTCTTATTTATCTTAGAATTGATAGGCTCCCCTACTGTGTATGGGGCTGGCTTGGTTATTGCAGCAAGTTTGGTCTGGGTCTTGCATCTTGGTCTGCCACCTTCTTGTGCAGAAGCTGCCTGATTGTGAGTGGGTGGAGTTTGGGCTTGTGCATTTTGCATATACTCTTGGGCCTCTGCAGAAGGGGAATCAGCCAATAAAACTTGGGCCAGGTTTTCTATTGGCTCATCCATTTCAGTGTCATTAATAGACTGGGTCTCTTGCACATGCATTTGGGTGGTTTGAGGTGCCTCCACATGGTCAGATTCAGGTACCACTATTGGTTGTGGCTGAGGCTGGGTTTGGGCCTTTGTATGAGCCTTTTTATGGCGCAATGTGATTGGCTTGACCACCTCATATTCAGCCATGGTGCCCCAGGCTAGGGCTACAAGAGCATTGGCCTGGGTACCAGTTGGATCAGTATTCTGGGGCTCCTTGGGGGTGTCTTGTTCCGCGTCCTGGACCCCTGCTATGACTGTAGGGCAGAGAGCCTCTCTGTAGCCAAGCACAGAGCATAGCGCACAAATGGGCGGGGTTTGCTCTGGGAACACCTTGAACTTGCCACTCAACATACCATTGTTTTTCAGAATGATTGTGCAGCATGAGATGGACAAAATTCTGCTATTCTCATGTGGTTTGATCATAGCCATTGCCTTTGCTGTAGTCAGATGCCCCATGTAGGGGTTTTTTAACAGCTCAAACTGCAAAATTCCCCGTACTTGAACAGCCCTTCTTTAAGCTAGGATTCTAACTCCTCTCTGGGAATGCCCAAAGGCAGGGCCTCAAAATGCATGAAGAGTGTGGTGTTCTGGTTGAATCTGGTGCGTGTGGTGGGCAGGACTGTCTGGGTCTTATTCTCCTTGGGATCAGTAATCTCAAGGGTGAAGATCTCCTCCGTTGCTTGATCTGCATCTTCCTTGTAGAGGAAGCCCAATTTAAAGAAATCCTTAAGAGGGCTCTGGTGGAGGGACACCACCTTTGGATAAGCTGTGGCTATTGCCTTGGCTGCCTCCTGGAACTTTGTGGGGTTGCCTCCAAAGTTGACTCTAATCCTATGAGGTACAGAGGACTTGGGGAGGGCTCTGGTTGTGTCCTGAAACCAGCGTTCAGAAGTGATAAACTTGAGCCACCCTTCAGATGGCACAAATGATCCCTTCTTGGTGGTTCTAGCAAAGTATTCCAGTTGGTCCTTGACAGGGCGCTTCTGACCCTGGACCACCTTGACCCAGGATCTAGTGTTGTTGTTGGTCATACCTTTCTTTTAATAAAAGCCTTGTTTAAACTCAGACTCTTATGCGCTTATCACTTGCTCTTAATTTCTCAATTTAAAAAAGTAGGATTGAGCTGATCAAGAAGGATGTCATCCCAAATTTCATTACCCTACATTCAAAGGATCCAAATTGTGTACAGAACACAGTTTTTGGTATGTCCTTTTCTTTTACTTCAACTTGGTTATAACCTGAGGTGAGGTAAATTTTGGAGAAAAATTTGGCTCCTGAGAGTCTTGCAAACAGACCCTCTATGAGTAATAGGAAGTTTTTATTCTCTACTGTGCTTGAATTTAGTGCTCTGTAGTCAGTTACTTTGCAAAGAGTGCCTTCCTTTTTCTTTACAAAGAACACTGCTGCCCCCCACAGGGATTCAGACGTGCAAATGAATCCTTTTGCTAGATTGTCCTCAATATGGGTTTTGAGAGTTTGGGTCTCCATGGTAGAGAGTCTGTAGAGGGGTGCAGGTTTAGGCATGGCTTTAAATAGGTTATGCCATGTTTGACCTCTTGTTTGGGTGATAACTCTGTGAGTTCTTTCTTGAATACACGAGCATATTCATTTAGGAGTGCCACAAGTTCTGGGCATTGTATTTTGGTTGTTTATATATTATTGAATTTGGTGTACCTCTTTATGTGGAGAGTACTATCTTTGGTTAGACGTTCTGAGTTGTCTTGGTTTATGACCTGTACAAATAATGTGTCTCTTAGAATGAGGTTGTTGGGTTCTTTGAGGATATTAAAATTGAATCCATTGCGTTTGATGGTCACAGTTTTTTTTCAACATATGCTGGGGTTTACTCAGGTGAACCAGTTCATGCCTTGGTACAGTTTCTTGTCAAGTTGGGGGGAGACAGGGGCAATTAAGCCTGTCTCCCCTCTTCTTTTCCCTGTTCCTCTGTTTTGAGACCTTTGAGGTCAGAGAATGTGGGGTCAGATTCATAGTGGGTTGCTGTTTCAGCATTGCTTACTTTGGTGGTGTCCTCTTTCTGGGACAGGAGCGGTTTGTGCTTTACCTACAATTACCATTGTTACAATTGGAGTTGCTGTTGTTATGGTTGGTGTTCTGGCGTTTATTGCTATTGGCGTTTTCCCTGCCATTGCTGTTTGAGGAGTGGTTGCCATTGCGTGCAGCATATTTCATGTTTACGCGTTTTTCTGCATGCTTGGCTTCTGCAATGAGCGCAGGCATGGAGGTATTAGCGTCTGGACAGATGAGGGCAGCAACAGAGGGTTTAATTCTGTTGATTAATGAGGCTCTGGTATGTATGTTGTCAGCTTGCGCTGGGTTCTGAATTTTGCAGCATATTTCCTCAAATTCATTGGTGTAAGCTGTGATAGTGGTCTTCTGAGGAAGATCACTGAGCTGTATTGTAATATCTTGGAGGGATTTGGTGACATGGAAATTGTGCATGATATCCGCTTTGAACTCTTCCCAGTTGTCAAGCTGGTTGTCAGTTTTTGATCTGACCCAGTTGGCAAACCAGTTAGCTGCAGCCTTGTACAGGCGCTTGCTGGCTTGCTGGACCCATTTCTCATGGGGGATGCGGCTGGTGCGGAGTTAAGCGGCTGAGTGCTCTAGCCAGTTGATAAAATTTTCTTTGTTTTTACCAAAGAACTTGTCAATACCAATTATTTAGTGTTGGTAACTTCACCTGTGATAGGTGATTGTGCGTTTGTTTGTGGTTGAAAAGAGTGACTGTATTGAATTATCTTAGCGCATGCTTTGGGCATGACCAGACCTTTGAATACGTTGCATCTACTAGGTATATCTTTGTCAATGTAGTAGGCACGGAAGTACGTTTTCCAGGTCTCCTGGGATGTGGCTTGGTTGAGTACATGAGCAAAGGTGGGCAGGTTTTGATCAGTCATTTTCTCTTTCATGGGTGTGGTTGAAAAACTGTAGCTGCTACCAGTGATGAGGAGCGCCTTTTTGGGGAAGCTTCAAATATGGAATTGATAAAGAAGAGAAGTATTTTTTTATTGGATAATACTTTAGAATTATATAGCTTTAGCTGTGGCAGAGATTTAGTTGGATCAAACCTAGGGGTTGGTCATGTGCAGGATGGGTTCAAGCCACTGGATACTTGGAAAGTCATGTGATATTGCTTGGTTGCCATTCTTGGTGTGTCAAACTGTATATTGGAAGGGAATCAAATTGGGCAATGGCAGGATGTTAAGTAAGTTGGCAGTAGCCAGAATGCTTGTACATCCAGATCCTTGACAATAACACAAATTTTATTGGGGTGAAAGCTATAAAAACATATGGAAAGGTTAGTAAAAAATCAAATGAGAGAGCTTGAAAAACTACTCAAAGACCTCAACTCAGCAATTGCCAAAATTAAAGATATTGACTGCAAAGTCAAAACAAAAGTGAAAGCTGCCATCCTTACAAGGGACAAAATCAAAAAGTTTTCCACCAAGGCACTTATGGCCAAGATGCCAGACACATCTGAAACAACAATTGAATGCATACTAAATGTCCAGAAAATTGTGGTGGAAGGCCTCAAATTCAAGTCCTTTGCCCTCTCTGCACTGTATTTATAGACAGATGACCCTGAGATGTATGCCCACCTTAAACCTGCAAAGCGCACAAGAATTGAGAACACCAAATTGCCAGAGCACTTACTTGCATCAAGAATGGTGAAGCCTGCTGAAGACGCAGGCAAGGAGGAAACCCGTAAAGGTAACATAAAAAATAAAATCAATAAAAATTTATAAATACTTACCTTTTTTTTAGAAAATGTAGACAATGAACTCTGCCAGGTCCTGGTCCCCTTTGTCCCCCCACCTTCTATGCCAATTACACCAATCATGTGGCAAGGCAGCTATTTCTGTCCCCCCTGTCTTGTGGGAGCTCAAGGATAAGATTCAAAGTACCTTCCCAATGTCCAGGGAGGAATTGGCTGGGCTTTTGCATTCTGAGGGGGCATCCAAGTGGGCAGTTAATGCCTACAAGGATGCCCAACTGGTACGCCTGGACCCAGTGGTCCTCAGTGGAGTTTACTGTGTAAACTTTATTGAGCTTGTTTGGGACGTTCTGGAGACGCTCCCATTCAAGAATATACCAGAGATGGGCTGGGCCCATGCAGCTGCCTGCTTCTGCTTCCCGGTAGAGCATACCATCTCTTACCTCTTGGACAACTTTGTGCGTGCAGTGTCAAAACTGGCTGTTTCAGACGCAACAGCTGTAAAGAAGACAAAAATCCTCCTGGCAGACTTCAGGCTGGCCTGGAGTGCCAACAAAATGGGGGTTCCACAAGCAATGTAGCTGACCTTTGCAAAAACCAAGCATGAGAAAAAGATCAGCACAGAATACAACAAACTTTGTGAGTTTACTGAAGCCTTTGCTAGGCAAAGGCTTCACCTTGTTGTTTACCTGAGATTCCTCTTCTACTTTGGGATGATCATGTCTGTAGAGGACCTGGATGGGGTCCTTCTTGGGATTGACAAGGCCAGGCTCTCCCTGGATGGGAAGAAGGTCCCCCTGGATATGGCTCAGTGTACCACGTTATCCAGGACACCCTGGTCCTGGCTGGAATATATAGGGTTGCAGCCCCGCCAGAAAAGCTGCTTCTCCATTCCCACCTCACCATCCTCCCTTTTACTAGCCACCAATAATACTTCCAGCAGGGTGTATTCACTGTATACGGTGTGGTAGTGGAAGTTGTGCACCACCTCCATTGCGGGGTGGGTACTTACCGCCAAATCCACTACAGGTGCACTTAATTTTATCTCTATATCAATAAATATATTTATACTCTACTATATTTTTATATTATAAATAATTTTTTTAAAGTCTTATTTTAGTAGCAAGATTTGCAAAATATATCCCAGAGAAGGTCTTAATAAAAGCATAATAATATATGTCAATAAAATCTACTTCTAATTTGTACACTTTACATTTAACTTTTTTAATTACATTTTTATATTTATTTGACAAAAGTGATATAAATATATTTGCGTAATCCAGTATCAAGTGTTTGGGATAACCTCAGATGCCATAAAAAAATAATATAAAATAAATAAATTACTAACCTTCATTGCTGATCCAGTCAAATGTGATTGCAGGCTTGGAAGTTTCTAAATATAAAATGATAATTAATAAATCTTAAATAGTAAATCAGAGAATATAAAAAAGTTAGACAAGCTAAGCCTTTAATTGATTAGCTGTTTGACAAGGCAAGCGGGGATGAACAAATAAATGTGGCCATAGAATTTGGTCACAGTCTCAGCTGGGAGGATGTAGATCCTGGCCTAGAGCAAATCAAACATATCCTTAGTCACAGTTGGGGTCCCTTTCTTGACAGCTTGCTTTAGCCACCCAAAACTTCTTCAATGGGATTTAGAAAGGGTGAATAAGCAGGGAGGAAGAGAAGGCGCAAATTTGCTGTGGCAATTGCTGGAGACCCACTGCAATGCTGGTGTCAATTGATGGAAATTCAGCAAGAATATCTGTCACCTTGTGGAGACCAATGTTATCCAGTACTATTACACTGGTGAATCCCAGGCTCATGCGCCTCAGGTGCTCCTGGACTAATAAAAGAAAAGATAAGAAGGTAAGGCTGTTGTGAGAACTCAAAATCATTTGATACAGCTCAACCCCCTTTGCACCAAGGAGAGCCACCATTGAGTATGCTGTGGCACGGACTGCAGCACGCCAAGCTACCTTGTCATTGGAGCCTTTTGTGACATACCCATATGCATTTCTCATAGACGCGGCAAATGCTGATTGTCAATGTAATAGAATTTGACCGTCCCCTTGGCTTTGAGGGCAGTGTACGCCTCTGCGTATTTTCCAGACTTTAATGTTGACTGGGCTATTACAATTGTAGGGGGATACCCCAAGACTTTTCCAGGAAAAGCGCATTCCCTTGACCAAATAATATTAAAAGGAAATTGAGGCCTCAACCCCAAATGCAGATTTTACCATGTCCTGTATATTTGCCAGTTCTCAATGGCAATCTCAGGTTATCCACTGGTGGATTGCCCATTTGTACTCCTTGGTGAGCATGGTTGACACACACTAGGATTTCTCTGTGGCAAGGACTTGGCCAGTATCAATGAACTTGTTGAAGGTCTTTGAGGTGTACTTGGGATTGTTGCAACCAAGTTTCCAGACTTGCCTGCTAACATATCTTACAATACACAGGGGGCGCTTGATGAGCCACCCCTTGACGTATCTAACATTATGGGTTAATCTGATGGCAATATCAAATGGCAGGTACTTCATTCTAATTAGGAGTGCTGCCAATTTGACTTGCTGATTCCCACACGAGTTATTCCTCAGCTTTGAACCTTACATGGAACTTCCCACTATGCCACCCCTTGTGGCCTTGTGGCTTTCCCCATATAGTATATTAATCACAATATTCTACAATAAACAATATCTTATTATTATTCTGTCCTTTCTATTGGACTGTTGTCTTCCCCCAATTACAAATACTGAACCCTCATTAGTTTCAGTTGCAACAGTGGTAGCAGCGGTAGGTTATTGACCTACCTAAAACAAAAATTCCCCCTAAGAAAGGACAGAGTACGGGCTGTATGGCTACTCCCCAACAAGAGACTTTCCTGCCAATCCCCAAGGGGAACATCCCTGACGGGTATGTCATATATCAAGACCAGTTAGTTCTCACCAGTGTGTACAATTGGCTCCGCCTCAGGCAGGGTGACGCCAGCGTCACCCTGCCCCAGTCAGACCTGTCCCAACGCATGCTCAACCTTCAACTAGAATCCTTTGCTGGTGGCATCAAGGGGGTCAACATTGTCAGTTGGCTCCAGTCTACTGAAGCCCGCATTTGCATCTGCCAGGTTCCTAAGCCCATGTGGGTTGCCACCGCATCTGGGCTCCTCATGGGGCCCGCTGCTGTGTGGTTCACCAACTGGGCCAGCCAGGAACTTGACGTTACCTGGGCGGCATTTTGAGACGCAGCCAAGTCCTGTTACAATGAAACCTTCTCTCTCATTGTTGTGGGAACTCCTCTTCTATCAATCAAGCAAAATTTTTCTGTCCCTGAGTACCTTGCTGCCTGGCAACAAGCCCTTGCTACTGCCCCAGAAGCCATGACTGACGGAAACATAATGCTACTCACTCTGATTGTCAATGGATTAAAACCCCATATCTGCAAGTGGTCCCCGTAGGTTGCTGTACCTTCATTGATGACTGCTGTAAAGCCATTGTGGAGGCAAACAATTAGGCCTCAATGGGCTTCTGCTGTATCAGCAACACTCCACCCCAACCACGTACAACATCAGGCAATGTCCATAGTCAAGTAGGCCGCCGTCAACCACGTCAGCAGGATAATGGGGCCAAACGCCCCCGCAAGGGGGGAGCTCCAGCTAGCGCAGATCAAGGACCCAGGAAAAGCCTGGGGTTTGTAATGACAAGAGGCCTTACAACCCCACCTGACCCATCCTCTCAATACCTGATTGCAAAAAATCCCTGTGACTACAACATTCACAAAGTTGAAACCCTGGACGTCTTTCAAGTCCATAGTGACAACCCTGTATTACAAGCAAGCCAATCCTCAAATAAAGTAACACACTTGTCCTATCCCTTCTGTTTCTATGGGAACACCCACAAATTACTGGTAGATACCAGGGCCAACCACACTATGGTGGACTAGGTGTTTGCTGACTCTCAACAATTAGACCAAGTGCCCAGTAGATTCAAAGCTGTACAAGTAGCTGACTCCTGCAGAGTGGCCATCACCCACAATGTGATTGCTGATCTCAACTGGCTTTGACACAACCGCCCCTACATCAATTGGGATACCTCTGTCATCATCCTAAACAGAAATGGGGTGGTATTCCAGATTTACCCTGTGGAAATGAGCAAGTTACTCTATGATACTGTGTTTGTCAGAATAACAGAGACAGGCTCGTACAATTTCAAGGGGGAAACTAGACTTTAACCAATGTTCAGTCAAAGTCATCCACACTGAACCATCTGCGGTCCCTCCCTTGACCACTTTGCTACCACCAGCACTTGCAGTACTCCTCAAGGAGTACAAGGATGTATTCAGTGAGACACTTGAATAACTACCTCCTCCCCGGGAGATCCAGCATGCTGTACAACTTCAAGGATCCTTACCCAAAGCACAACTATTATACCATCTCACACCAAAAAAGATGAAACCCTCCTCCAGCACCTTGTGGACGCGCTCAATAAGGGCTTCATTTGCCCCTTGATCTCTCTATACTGGGCGGCGGTCTTCTTTGTAGCCAAGAAGGATGGGTCCCTTTGCCTGGTCACAGACTACCATGCCCTAAATGAGGTGACTGTTAATAACAAGTACCCCCTGCCGCTGATTGACAACCTGTTTGATACACTCACCGGTGCAAAGGTATTTAGCAAGATTGATCTCACTGCAGGGTACAACCAGGTCTGCATTGCACCAGGGGATGAGGCAAAAACTGCCTTCCACACACGCTACAGGTTGTTTGAGTGTTGTGTCATGAACTTTGGAATGACTAACGCTCCCTCCACCTTTGCCATGTTGATGAACAAAGCATTTGAGGAACTGATTGGGAAATGTGTGATTGTGTACCTTGACAACATTATTGTCTTCAGTCAAGATCAAACCACACACCTCCTACACCTCCGTGCTGTCCTTGACACCCTTTGGAAAAACCAGCTAAAAGAGAAACCCTCCAAATGCAAGTTCCTCAAGTTGGAGCTACTATTTCTTGAGCACATCATCTCTGCTCAAGGGATAAAGCCCAACCCTGCCAAGATCAAGGCAATCACCAGCATGCCACCTCCCACTGATGTGGGCCAGGTGCATACCTTCTTGGGCATGATTGCCTACATGTGCAACTTTATCCCCAATTTCAGAGAGCTAATTGTACATCTCACTGAGCTTCTCAATACCAAACAGCGCTTCCATTGAACCCCCGTAAGAGATTGAGCCTTTGAGACGTTGAAGCAAAGGCTCACAGCCGCGCCAGTCCTGCAGTTCCCCAATCAAAACTGACAGTATAAACTAGAGACTGATGCCTCTGACAGGGCCATAGGGGGCGTGCTAAGGGTAGAAACTGACAATGGCGTCTTTCTCCCTGTGGCCTATGAGTCTAGGAAACTTACTGACTCAGAACAACGTTGCCCCATCCATGATAAAGAATTGGCAGCCATTTTACACTGCATTGAGAAGTGGCGCTGCTACCTGGAAGGTGCTAACTTCCCACCCCACGTTCTGACAGACCACAAGTCACTTCAGTACTTCAACACACAGTCTTACCTGACACGCCGCCAAGCAGGATGGATGGAGCGCCTATCCCCTTACCAGTTACACATTAAGTGAAAACCTGGGAAGGAACTTGTCATGGCTGACGCTCTTTTGCAACTCTATGTAGTGTCCATCACTGGGGACAATGGTTTAGATCCAGATTGGCCCATGATCTACCTCCGCCCTGAGGCAACCTGCTACAAGGGCCTTAACTTGGCCACCATCTCCAAGTTGAAGGACAACAAAAGTCAGTTTACCACTGATACTGGTAACGTCTGCCGCCGGGCAGAGACAGGTGAGAAGATGCCTTACATTCCCATCACTCAACAAGGGGACACAATATTGCACTACCACCAAACCCTGGGTCACATAGGAAGGCGTAACCTCTTCAAGATCATGAAAATGAAGGTTTGGTGGCTGCACATGCATCAAGACATCTTGGACCTCCTTGAAACGTGCGTGTTGTGCAAAAAAACACATCCAAACCTGCACCCACCAAGTCTGTCCTGCCCATTGAGGCCATGGAACCCTTTGAGCAGTGGGCCCTCAATATTGTGGGGCCACTCCCCAAAGACAGACTGGGAAAGAAGTACATTATCACTGCCATCAACTACTTCACTTGTTGGCCAGTAGCCTGGGCAACAATCAACCACACTGCCACCACCATTACCCGCTTTATTGGCAAAGAGATTGTGGCCTGCTTTGGGCGACCAAAACGTCTCATCACAGATGGTGGTCCCAAACTAGCTGGGCATGTCATGAAAGCATACTGCGCCAAGAATGCACTCCAACGTATAGTTACAACCCCCTACCATCCTCAAGCCAATGGACACGTGGAACGGTTACATGGCTCACTGGTTCAATTGATTGTCAAGCTTCACAAGAGCACCCTAACACCACATGGACTGAACACCTGCCCACTGCCCTACTTATCCTGCAAGCAAGAATCAACAGGGGCACAGGGTTCAGCCTCAGCATCCTGGTCTTTGAGACGCCTGACAGTCTGGCAGGGGTTGAACAGGGAAAGCTACAGTCCAAGGTTCCTGACAAGCCTCCCCTAACAACAACCCCATCCCTGGATCAATGGCGTGCCAAGGCCCAGGAAATTGAACACAAGCAGATTGCAGGAGGGACAAAGCACCTCAAAGCTAGGTATGCTGTAGGTGACCCCGTCTACACCCTCAATCCCAATTCCTCCAAGTTGGAACCCAATCACCTAGGCCCTTCAAGATAGCTGCAGTCTATGACAATAACACCTACCAACTTGAGGATGCCCAAGGGAACACCAAGAAGCTTCACCATGATTGCTTGCGCCCCTGCCGCGCCATCCCCACACAAAGGTTGTTTGTGCAGACCTTCCCGGACCTTCCGCAGACTCCAGTCCTGGTGTCTGACAACAAGCAGGGGGCAAGGGGGGGGTGTTGCAACCAATTTTCCAGACTTGCCTGCTAATGTATCTAACATTATGGGTTAATCTGATGGCAATATCAAATGGCAGGTACTTCATTCTAATTAGGAGCGCTGCCAATTTGACTTGCTGATTCCCGCACAATTTATTCCTTGGCTTTGAACCTTACATGGAACTTCCTACTATGCCACCCCCTTATGGCCTTGTGGCTTTCCCCATATAGTATATTAATCACAAT
Source organism: Entomophthora muscae (assembly GCA_014839935.2). Classification (NCBI taxonomy): domain Eukaryota; kingdom Fungi; phylum Entomophthoromycota; class Entomophthoromycetes; order Entomophthorales; family Entomophthoraceae; genus Entomophthora; species Entomophthora muscae. The sequence goes on along the minus strand of QTSX02000788.1, from coordinate 334,960 downwards.
GTTCTACAATAAACAATACCTTATTCTTATTATTCTGTCCTTTCTATTGGACTGTTGTCTTCCCCAATTCCAAATACTGAACCCTCATTGGTTCAGTTGCAACAGGATCCACCCCAACAAGAGCTGCGGCCGCCTTGTAATCACCAGATCCACACATTAGCTTGAGCAGGATGATGCATTTGATATTTTGGATGCGCTTCTGAGTGGGCTTTGTGCAAGTTGATGATTCTAGATCCTGATTGGAGACTGGCTTGCAAGTCATAGGCACCTTGGTGTAAAATGCAGCAACCTTCTTTAAGACCAGCTTTCCCTCATTTCTTCTATAGAACTCTGCCTCCTTGTCCTCTTCCTGATTGCCATCACTGACGTAGGACTTGTAGCTAGTATTAAGTACAGGCTTCACCTTCTCCAGCATGGCTGATGGGACCAACTCTTGCCGGTACACAACGTCAAACACATACAAAGTAAGTTCTACCTCCTTGTCTCTAACCGTTTTTGTGAAGGTAACCTTGGTGGGCTTCCGGGTCAGCTTGGGGACCTGTGGGTTTATGCTCTGCACCCTAGCAGCTTGTGCTCCTTGAACCAGCTGTGTCAGTGCAGCGTCACTATGGAACTCTCCTCTTCTGCCTCCCTCCTGAGTAGGCACTTGTGTTGTACTGAGTCTATTCTTTGACCCGCAGGGGCAACCACAACCGCAGCGCACAACAAGTGCATTGGTTCTCTGGTGTTGTGTTCCTTCCATTTTAAAATTTAATAAAATATTAAATAAATTTTAATTAAGTTACATCCTGGTTTTAATTTTTGCTTTTATCTGAATATGGATATTTAATTAATATTTTTCCCACCCAATATCACAATTATAGATTTTTTATTTCTTAATTAGTTATTTCTGGTTTACAACGCCCATTTTTGAATACCCAAAATAATTTCCACCCATTTTCTCATATTTTTTGCCAAATTAAGCACCTAACACAATAATTTTAAAATTTGTGTTTCAGATCTTGTGTCTTATTTTAGATACCTTGGTATCATTCATGATTAGACTCCATTGCACACACTGTGTGAATGATTTCATTTACGTAGTGAGTTGCTATTGTGTTTTGTATTTGGATTGAGTTTTGACACACCACGCTTGGGTGTATTTTGTCACCAATTCACATAGTAAACATATGTACACCAAAAGTCAACTCACACCATTTTGTTTATGAATCAATGTATTTTGGATTGTATATTGAATAGTTTTGCTTTGCACGTGAGCACTTCTTTGCTGTGTTGACCCATTTTGCCCATTAGCGCCAATAAACCCTGTTAACAAAGTGTATATTTTAACCTCATAGTTGGTTTTTGTTCAAATCTGAAATCATTTTTTTAAATATGAGGTATTTTTGGTTGTTGCCATAGCTTTTAAAACTACTATACGGCATATAATTGCTAAGTCAATCATAATAAGCTAGTAATATACGGTGTATAATCACTACACATTGGAAAAATGATCTGTAATAATATGACATATAATTGTTGCATCTTTTATAATAGACTAACAGTTACACAGCGTATAACTGTCATATCAATTATAATAGCTAATGATTATACGGCATATAATTACTACACTTAATATAATATTAAACTAATGATAATATGGCGTTTAATTGTAAAGATCTGCGTACAATGATTAGCCTGATCATTTATGGTCAATAAGCCTAATCTCACATTCCTCTTTTTTTCTTTATATAATGTCAAGGATCTGGATGTACAAGTATTCTGGCTACCACCAAATCACTTAACATCCAGTCATTGCCCAATTTGGTGCTCTCCCAATATACAGTTCAACATACCAGAAATAGCAACCAAGCAATATCACATGACTTTCCAAGTATCCAGTGACTTGAACCCATCCTGCACATGAATAACCCCTAGGTTTGATCCAACTAAATCTCTGCCACAGCTAAAGCTATATAATTCTAAAGTATTATCTAATAAAATATACTTCTCTTCTTTCTTAATTCCATATTTGAAGCTTCCCCAAAATGCGCTCCTCATCACTGGTAGCAGCTACAGTTTTTCAACTACACCCATGAAAGAGAAAATGACTGACCAAAACCCGCCTACCTTTACTCACGTACTCAACCAGGCCACATCCCTGGAGATCTTGAATACATACTTCCGCGCCCACAACATTGATGAAGATATAAATAGTGGATGTACCGTATTCAAAGGTATGGTCATGCCCAAAGCATGCACCAAGATAATTCAATACAGTCACTCTTTTCAACCACAAACAAACGCACAAAAGCCTATCACATGTGAAGTTACCAACACTAAATATATTGGTATTGACAAGTTCTTTGGTAAAAACAAAGAAAATGTCATCAACTGCCTAGACCACTCAGCCGCTAAACTCTGTGCCAGCCGCATTCCCCATAAAAAATGGGTCCAGGAAGCCAGCAAGCTCCTGTACAAGGCTGCAGCTAACTGGTTTGCCACCTGGGTTGGCTCACAAACTGACAAACAGCTTGACAACTGGGAAGAGTTCAAAGCAGATATCATGCACAATTTCTGCGTCACCAAATCCCTCCAAGACATTACAATACAGCACAACAATCTTCCACAGAAGACCACTATCACAGCTTACACCAATCAATTTGAGGAAATACACTGCAAAATCCAAAACCTAGTGCAAGCTGACAATATACACACCAGAGCCTCATCCATCAACAGAATGAAACCCTCTTGTTGTAACTCTGCTGTTTTAACAGAGTTATACAGGGAAAATATTTAGGAGATAGATAATAATCTTTATTGTGAGATAGTGATTATATAGTTCATGTGAATCAAGGATCACAGGAACAAGATTGGTGATCCCACGGCTGGATGGAAGAAGGGGGTGGCTTGATCCTGATAATGAGTCAAGCCGCAAATTGAGGTATCCACTATAAAGGATCATCATCTGTTTTTGTTGTTAGATTTGGTAATTTTTGTTGACTTCCTAGTCTGGCTTTGAGTGACTGGATAATTGGACTGCAGGTCACAAACCCGTTTGGTTGGAACCTTGCTGGCAGGTCGAGCCTGCGGTTTTGAAACCCCCCCCCCCCCCGGCTGAAGGTTGGCCTCCTCTGGGGGCAGGTTGTCAGGGAGGTTGTCAGGAGCCCAAACGTCATATTGAACCAGTTGTTGTTTGGTGGCAGGCAGGGCGGTTTCTTGTTGTTTCTGTCTTGCTTTGCAGGGCCGTAGGCAATCATGATGTAGTGTCTTGTCTTGCTTACGTTTCCTGAGTCCTTGCACAAGGTAAGTGTTACTGTTGTTTACCTTTAGGATGATTGCTGGGCCTACTTTCTAGGGTTGTAATTTGCTTTTATCAATGTTCATAACTCAAACTTTGTCCCCAACTTCATGTCTATCTTGGATGAGGACAAAAGTTTTTATCAGGCGTTTGTTTTCCTTTTCTGTTTGCTTACTGTTGGCCTCTATAACTTGAGGGTCTGAGCAAGGGGGGACTTTGCATGGGATTTCCAGCTTGGGTCCTGTCAAATTTTAAATGATATTTGGCTGTGTGCCGTATAACAACTCAAAAAAAGCTTTTTCCAGTGGATCTGTTCACCTGGGTTTTGGTACACAAGCAGTGCAGTTGGTGGCTGCTTATACCAGTCTTCAGGTCTCCCGGCAGTGAGATTGGCTAAGGCTTGCACAAGGTTACCATTAAGCTCTCTACACGTCCATTGGCCTGTGGGTGGTATGGTGTTATTACAGTGTGCTTGACCCCAGTTTGGTGAGGTATACATTAGTGTCTTCAGAGGTCAATTCTTTGCCTCCATTAGTTATCAGGAGTTCTGGCTTTCCAAACTTGCTGATTATCCTCTTGCCAATAAATTGTTGAACATCATTGCTGGTGTGTGCTTTCACTGCTTGGGCTACTGGCCATCTTGTAGCAAAGTCTATGGTATGATGATGTATTTCTTGCCATTGTGTTTTCTTGGCATGGGACCAACAATTTTAAGAGCCCATACCTTGAAAGGTAGTTATTTGCGGATAGGAAGTACTGACTTTGGCGGGGTTTTGCTTTTGGCAAACTTTTTGCATACCTCACATTGGTCTAGAACTTCTTGAACATTGTAGTATAAGGTTGGCCACCAGACCTTATGCTTAAGGAACTCATATAGGTTTTGGCTCTTGGTATATACAAGATCTCTGTGATAGGTAGGATGGTGTCAACTTGCTGATGTGTGGGAATGTAGGGAATGGTTGTGCTGTCAGTCATCTTTCTGTAAAGAGTCCCGTATACGTCAGCAAAGAGGTGTTCATTCTTGATGACTGTTTCTTTTGTTATGTTGATGGTGCCATGGGGGAACCCTTTGTCCTTTGTTTGTAGCACTAGGAGAGGCCAGTCCGGGTTGAGCCCATTCTCTCCTCTGAGAGCACAGACATACAGGCGGGAAAGGGTGTCTGCCATGGCAAGCTTGGCCCCAGGTTTGTATTGGATAAGCATGTTAAATCTCTCCAATAGCTCCATCCACTGCGCTTGGCAATTTGATATATTTGCTTGAGTCTTAAAATAGGTGAGTGACTTGTGATTGGTTAATGCTGTGAATTCTTCCTGGCGTTCCAGGTAACAACGCCATTTGACTAGGCAGTGCACAATAGCCAGCAGTTCCTTGTTATGGATAGGGTATCAACACTTGCCATCTGTCAGTTTTTGCAACCCATAAGCTACGGGCATGAAGTCACTGTCATTATTTTTGATTTTTAGTTTTCCCCCAATGGATGCATCTGAGGCGTCGGCTTCCATTTGGTATTACCCGTCATGTTTGGGGTATTGCAGGATGGGAGCTGTTGTGAGCTTCTCCTTGAGGCATCTGAAACAGAGGTCACATTGGGGGGTCCACACAAACTTGGATTTGGCGCCTGTTATGGCGGATAGGGGGCAGTCAAAACTCCACAATCAGGTATGAAGCGGTGTACATAGGCCACCATCCCCAAGAAGATGCGGAGTTCCAACTTATCCTTGGGTGGTGGCATCTTGCAGAACGCCTGTATCTTTTGACTATTGGGTTTGATACTGCCCTTTGATACTATGTGTCCCAAGAAAGGTAGTTGCTCACAGAAGAACTGGCACTTGGAGGGTTTGGCCAACAGTTTGTGTTGTGCCAAGGTGGCAAAGACTGCCTTGAGGCCTTTATGGTTTTGTTCTACCAAGGGGCTGTAGACAATGATGTTGTCCAGTTACACTAGGGCGTGCCTGCCTATGTGTGGAGCAAATACTTTTTCATGAAGGTCACAAAGGTGGACGGGGCATTGGTCATGCCAAAATTGAGTACCACGCATTTGTAGGAACCGTACTTGGTGTGGAAGGCTGTTTTGGGGATGTCTTCCTCCTTGATACAAATCTGATTGTAGCCTGCAGTTAGATCAATCTTGGAGAAGACAGAGGCTCCTCCCAAGGCGTCAAAGAGATTGTCAATTAGTGGTAATGGGTAACAATTCTTAATGGTGACTTTGTTCAAGGCGCGGTAGTCTGTGACCAGGTGTAAGGTACCGTCCTTTTTAGCCACAAAGAATACAGCAGCCCCAAAGAGAGACTGTGAGGGGCGGATAAGTCTTTTTTCCAGTGCCTCCTTGAGATAGGGGCGCAGGGCGTCATCCTTGTTTGGGTTCAGCCTGTAAATGGGGCGTGCCTTGAGTACAGCCCCCTTGAGTTGGATAGAGTGTTGAATGTGTTTCTCAGGGGGTAGCCCAGGTAACGCCTCCTTAAAAATTTCTGGGTGACGGGCCACAAATTCGCGGTCTTGCAGCGTGGAGATATACTGGTGATCCTTGAAGTGTATGATCTTGTATTGGCAGGAATCCCAGAGAATTGTCTTCAGGTCTTTCTTTTTGTCCAGGGTTTCTGTGATAAGTACAAAGACATGGTCTTGTAGGAGTTGGTCTACAGAGTCTGGGTAGATTTGGTGGTTGACACCTTCACACTTGATGGTCAGCACTGAGGTTGCCCAGTCTACGTGAGGGTTGTTCTTCCGTAACCAGTCTAGTCCCAGTACAATGTCAAACTTGGGAAAGTCAATGACAGGGCCTTGGATGATTGAGTGTAAGTTCTCAAGCATGACAGAGAAGGGGGCAGTTTCCCTTGTCACGCCAATGTGGTATTTGTCAGCCAGAATCACGTTTTTAATCTGCAAAGGATTAGTGGCCAGCTTGAACTTTTCCACAAAGCTACTGTTGACTAGGGTTCAATCTGCACCCAAATCCAGGAAAGCTGAGCCTGTGTAACTGCAAAAGCGGAAAGGATAGGACATCAGTTTATTGGGATGTCTGGTGATGATGTACAGTACCGGGTCCTCCGAGGGCACTTGGATCATTGGGCATTGGTCTACATCCTTGGGTTGGTACTCATCATTGGGCAAGTCAGGAGTTGCATGGGGAGAGCTTGGCTTGCTTAGTGCTCTCCCCAGGCTTTTCCCTTGTCTTGATTGCCTTGTGTGGTGGTGACATGGAAATGGGTACAATTTGACTGGCCATTGTTTCCATTTCCATGCCCATTTGAACCTGTGGGTTTATGGTTGGCGTTTTTCCTGTTGCCTCTAGGGGATGGTTGAGCAGAGCGCCCACTTGGATGGGAATTCCTGGGTCTTTCTTGTCTCCCAGTTTTTGCCTTATGCAGTGTGTTGGATGTCTGCTCCGCTTTTTCTGCTTCACGGTACAGGCTTTGCAGGTTGGTCACCTGATCTAGGTTCACATGTCTCATCACATGCAACTTAAGAGTGTTGTAGTACATGAGGTGTGTGGCTGGGGTGTCAAAGGCCATGTTGGATGGCACACAAAGATGGAGTTCCTTGTAGGCGCGGGTGAGTTCTTTTACAGTGCCTGTCTGGGTCAGGTTCTTTACTTAGTGTATGATCATGAGCGCTGTATCTTTAAGCACAAATCTTGCCAGGAAGTCTTGTTTAAAGGTATCCCAGTTCTTGTTGGTGTGCTCTTCATGCCACTTGTTGCACCAGGTGCTAGCGTCATGGGTCAGGAGAATGGAAATTTCTGCAATCCAAAACCGCTGTGGGCATTCCATCTGAGCCAGCTTTCTCTGGGCAGACTGGATCCATGCAGCAGCGTTGTTGTTGTTGGCCCCAGAAAAAGGTTCCAAGGCGGCACTTTGTAGTCTTTGAGCTACATAGGCGGGCATGGTGGTTTTTTTGGCTGGTTGCGGCATCAATGAGAGAGCCTGAAAAAAACCTTGTGCAGACATGGCATTGAAGGCGGGTACAGGATCACCATGTTTTGGTATAGGATAAAATCATCAGGTATCTTGGCACCAGAGTGTACAGAGTCCAGTCAGACAGGAGGCCAGACATAATTCTGTTGAGGATTTGTTGGCCGCAGCGTGTGCGGGCAACAGGCAGAATTTTTGAATATAAGGTAGGATGAAGAACCTACCTGTGCTACCAATGTTTTAACTGTGCTGTTTTAGCAGAATACACGGGGAAAATATTTAGAAGATAGATAATATTCTTTATTGTGAGATAAAGATTATATAGTTCATGTGAATCAAGGATAATAGGAACAAGATTGGTGATTACATGGCTGGATGAAAGAAGGGGGTTGCTTGATCCTGATAATGAGTCAAGCGCCAAATCAAGATATCCATCATAAAGGATCATCATCTGTTTATTTTGTTGGATTTGGTAATTTGAGTTGACTTCCTAGCCTGGCTTTGAGGGACCAGATAATTGGACTGCGGGTCACAAACCCGCTTGGTTGGAACCTTGCTGGCGGGTCAAGCCTGCGTTTTCAACACTCTGTTGCTGCCCTCATCCATCCAGAGGTCAACACCTCCATGCCCACGCTCATTGCAGAAACCAAGCATGCAGAAAAACGCACAAGCATGAAATATGCTGCACACAACAGCAATTGCTCCTCAAACGGCAATGGCAGGGAAACTCCAATGACAACAAATGTCAAAACACCAATCATAGCAACAGAAACTCCAATCACAACAATGGCAATTGCAGCTAAAGCGCAAACCGCTTCCGGCTCAAGCAAAATGACACCATCAAAGTAAACAATGCTGAAACAGAAACCCACTATGAATCTGACCCATCATTCTCTGACCTCAAAGGTCTTGAAACAGAGGAACAGGGAAAAGAGGAGGGGGAACAGGCTTAAGTGCCCCTGTCTCCCCCCAACTTGACAAGAAACTGTACCAAGGCATGAACTTTGCTGCTTGCATCCCACATGTCCCGCAATCCTAAATATTTATGAATTTAAAAATTAAAGATCACTCACAACTTTTTGTCTAACCATGCACTTACAAATTACATACACTTAATTTTTTATTTGACTCTGGTGCACAACAAATCATGGTTAGCAACCCTTTTATAACCAAGTACAAAATACCAGTTATCAAATCTAACTTCAAATACACTAGAATGGTAGACAAATCAAATGTTCTACTCAAAGGCAAAACAACTCCTTTCAGAATTGACCTCCAAGGCATACAAAAGTCCATCAAAGGACTTTTAATGAACAACATAAACTATGATATTGTAGCAGGTATGAACTAGTTCACCTGAGTAAACCACTTTATGTTAAAAAAACCGTGACCATCAAACGCAACAGATTCAATTTCAACATTCTCAAAGAACCCAATAACCTAATTCTAAGAGATACAGTATTTGTTCAAGTCATAAATCAAGATGACTACAAACATTTAACCAAAGACATTACCCTCCACATAATGAGTTACTCCAAATTTAATAATATAAAAACAACCAAATCCAATGCCCAGAACTTGTGGTATCCTAAAAAAATAAACTCATGTATTTAAGGAAGAGCTCACACAGTTATCCCCCAAACAGGAGGTCAAACATGGCATCAACATGTGTAAAGCCATGCCTAAATCTGCAGCTCTCTACAGACTCTCTCCCATGGAGACCCAAACCCTCAAAACCCATATTGAGGACAATCTAGCAAAAGGATTCATTTTCACGTCTGAATCCCCATGGGGGCAGCAGTGTTCTTTGTAAAGAAAAAGGAAGGCACTCTTTGCAAAGTAACTTACTACAGAGCACTAAATGCAAGCACAGTAAAGAATAAATATCCCCTACCACCCATAGAGGATCTGTTTGAAAGACTCTTAGGAGCCAAATTTCCTCCAAAATTGACCTCACTTAGGTTATAACTGAGTTGAAGTAAAGGAAAAAGACATACCAAAGACTGGGTTCCGTACGCAATTTGGATCCTTTGAGTGTAGGGTAATGAACTTTGGGATGAACAACGCTCCTGCAACATTTGTCACTGTTGTGTTTGGCTCCAGGGGACAACATACTGGAGGACACGGCGGGAAATCTTTATTACAAAAGATTTGAGGTTCAAAGCTAGCCTTGGGTTAGCCTTCAGGGCAAAATTAAGGGCACATACCTTAATTTCCTGGAAAACAAGATGTAAAAGTCCTTTTGGCAGAAAGGACAGGAAAAGCTTGAATATTATAAAAGCCAACACAAATGTGGATAAACTTAAACTTTATTGGGAATGAAGATTCTACTTTAAATAGTAGACAAAGGACGGAGATCACTCAATAGGAAGTCAGAGTGGCTGAGGGGGTCATGCTGGGATGAGGTCATACCAGGATCAACCATAGATAGGTACAATAATCCAGAATGGGTGGATATTGAACCAGACCCATTTGCAGAAGGCAAGGAATTTCTGAACTCAAATGTGAAACCAGATAAATCTGTGCAACTATCAATATTCAAAGGGCAAATCAAAATAGCATTAATAGAGTAATTTACGACAGTCACTATGATGAACCAAGCACTAAACAGTCTCTCAAATACATTATGCTTACTAGACAGTATCATCATATTCTCAAAAACAAAAGAGGATCACCTCACACATGTCCACAAGACACTCAATTGACTTGCAAAACACAAACTTTATGCAAAACCAAGTGCCAATTTAGGGAAAATGAACTCCTGTTCTTGGGCCACATTGTCTCTGACAGTGGCATCAAAGCAGATCCAGACAAAATAAAAGCCATAAATAACATGCGACGCCCCACCTCCATTAAACAACTTAGGTGATTTCTCAGAATGGTAGCTTACATAAGGAAATACATTAAAGACTGCAGAAAACTAACTGCACCAATCAATGACTTAACCAAGGGTAATGCCAAAAAAAATTCATCTGGACTCCAGAATGTGACAAGAATTTTCAACTATTAAAACAAGCTTTGATTGAAGCATCAATCTTGTAATACCCTAATAACTGTGGATGCTATAAGCTTGAGTTGGATGCCAGTGACACTGCCATTGGTACAGTCCTACGCATCTGCCAGCCAGGGCAGCAAGACTTCTTGCCAGTAGGTTAAAAAGGCAGAAAACTAACCAACACTGAGCAGAGATACCCAATAAGCAGCAAGGAATTGGTAGCAATATATCACTCATGCAAGAAATAAAGATGTTATCTAGAAGACATTTAAACGTCTGAGTACTAACTGACCATAAATCCTTAATATATTTCAAAACTCAGAACGCACTTGCACGTCAACAAGCCAAATGGATGTCCCTGCTAGAGCAGCTCAATTTGGACATCCAATATAAAAGGGGGCAGAGCTGGTCACGGCTGATGCTCTCTCTAGGCTATGTCAGCCAAGAGAGGATCATCCTGACCACCTGGACCCTGACTGGTCAAACCTTTACAACACTGAGTATAAACCAAAGGGGAAGACCCTTCAACACACCAACTAACCCATGATACACTAGTAAGGAATGAAAAACATTTCCATGTATCAAATGGCACGGTATACCAAATCATCAAGGATAAGCACATTCCAAACATCCCACTTGCACAAAGAGTCAACACTATACTGAAACACTATTGTCTGCTGGGACACACAAAGGCTAACAACCTACATCTTACCTTAAAAGAGATAGTATGGTGGCCCAATCTGAAGCAAGACATAATTAATGTTCTAAAAAAAGTGTACAGTAGTGAAAAATACGCCAGCACCAAGGCGCCACAGCCAACAGTTAACCCAGTACCTGACCCCAAACCATTTAAGGTTTGGGGACTGGACGTAGTGGGACCCTTCCCAGAAACCAAAAAAAGCAATGTTTCCTAATTGTAGTCATTGACTTTGCCACACGTTGGCCCATCTGCTGGGCAAAAAAAGATCACAAGGCGGAAACAATAAATTGATTCATCAATAAAGCAATCATAGCGGACTACGGCACTCTGGACTACATCATAACAGATGGAGCAAAAGAGCTAACAGACACATAGTAAACACTAACTAAAAAAAGAACATCAAACACTCCACAATCTTGCCCTACAGGACACAGGCCAACAGCAGAGTTGAATGCCTGAGCGGCAGCCTTATCAGAACCCTGGAGAAAATAATGGATGGCAAAGCCAAAGACACATGGCCACTCTATGTGAAACATGCATTGCTAGTATCCCAGGTTTGTACCAATCAAGGGACAGGCTACTCACCGTTTGAACTAACATACGGGTAAAAGCCAGAAATAGTCACCCACAATAACCAACCATATGTGAAGATCCCCTGGGGAAACCTCCCACAGTAGAACAGAAACCAGCTCTACAACACATACGCCTCAAAGCCAAACTGGCAGAAATAAAGAGAATCAAAACTCAAAAGATAACCTCAACAGAGGACCCACTCCCCATCAACTCCCCCGTCTGGGTCCTAGCTGGGAACAGAAAGAAGCTATACTCAGTACACAGGGGAACAGGAAGAATCATCATATACCAACCAGACAGGAACACCTACATGGTTAAGTTCCAGGGTGCTAAAGAGCCCATCACCAAAAAGTACCACATATCTTGCCTCTGCCCTAGCAAAGGAGAACACTTGACCCAGTTGGTGCCCACTAGTAAACAACTCCAGGAACATCAGGCGGTAGCCATCAAGACAAAGCCCTCTCCTGATGTACCCAAGTAACCCCTTAAGGGAGGGGTATGTTGAGGGTCTGGATGTACAAGTATTCTGGCTATTGCCATCACACCTAACATCCAGTCATTGCCCAATTTGTTGCCTTTCCAATATACCATTTGACATACCGGAAATGGCAACAAACCAATATCACATGACTGTCCAGGTATCCAGCAACTCAAACCCACCTAGCATATCACCAGCCCCTGGGTTTGGTCCAACTAATATCCCCGCCACAGCTAAATCTATATAAGCCTAAAGTATTATCCAATAAAATATACTTCTTATCTTCCTACTTTTATATTCAAAGCTTCCCCAAAAGACACTCCTTATCAATATCAACATAGGTTAATATTAAAGGCTTAGTTATGATAAATTGACTATGTTTAATATCAAATTATAATTTAACAATTGTTTGTTTAGTTGATTAGCAACTCTGGGTTTATGTACTAAATATTTAGCTGACAATGAATCTGATTTAACAAATACAGAGTATCCATTAAATTTGTTTTAAACAATATATTGTTTAGAACTCAAATTTGTTTCCCTTTTAGTATGATTTGATAAATATATTTGATATTCTTAACTTGTGTCATAAGTAATAATTAGTAACAGATACATAATAATTGGTTTTCATTCTGGGTGGCTCTGGTGGCAATGAATTGATAAGGATCAGGTGATGACTCACAAGGTCCAATTTTTGGCTTTAAAAAATAACAGTCATTGTACTAAAAAGGGTTCACATTTTATTCAAATAAAATTAATCTATTTGTATCTTATTTATTTTATTTAGTTGTTAGCTACTGTAAATTCAAAGCCTAAAAATAAAAATGCGGGATTGTCAAATCCTTGGTCCAAATTTTGAATCACTTTTGTAGGCAACTCAGCCAAGTGAAAAAATAAAATATTTAATAAAATCAACCATTTATTTTGAATTTTTTGATTTATTTAAATTGGCAAATTTTGAATCTCTTGAGCAGATAACTCAACTAACAAAAGATAAAAACTCAGCAAACAAATGCTGGATACATGAATCAGAAATGCAGGATTATTATGTATGATTTGAGATTTTCTGTATGTCAAACAAATCATAGACATCATGTAAAAATTAACAAATCTGAAATTGCGGGATTGTCAAATTCAAGAACCAAGTTTCAAATCATAATTGCGGTGAAATGTGAAATAAAAATAATTTATGGGTGTCTCAAAAAGGATGATAAAGAATCTAGAGTGGATTTTTGCTGATTCTTTTAGTAATCACAGACATTCTCAAAAATCACCCTATTCCATTTTAGTGTGGCTAAAATTTAGATCCTACTATTCACAAAATTAACATATTTAACAATAAAATTGACTAAAATATAAATTTCCTCTTTTTGAGTCTAACTTTTTTAATAAAAATTTATTATGTCTTCTTCCAATAACAGCCAAGTCAACAAGCTGTTCCCTGGCCTTGACAAAATCATGCAGGGCTATGCTGGGTCTATTAATAGTGAAGCCTTTCTCTATAGCCACTCCTAACCCGCAGGCCCCTCCGCAAGCACCACCCAGGAGTGTATTCTTTCTCCTGCATCCTCAAGCATGGCCCTGTTTGCCCATCACACACAGGAAGCTGCTAACCCAAATCATACAGCAACACTAGCATCCAGAATTGACCAAGTGAGCCATGGGGCCACCAATAAAAGCCAGAATCCAGAAATAGCCAAACAGATGGCACTGTCTTGTTCTCAAGGCAGACACACCCCGCCTCCAGCCAATTAGCCTGTGAGATGCAGAAAAAAAATTAATCACTCTGGAGATTGTTCTTGAAATGGTTGAAAAGCAAGGGATGCTTATGTCCATTGTGAAAATAAGCGCTGCAATGGGTTTTGCAAAGTCCACTGTGGCTGCAACCCTGCAAGCCCATGCCAACTGTGGCCCCCTACCAAGAAGACCCCAACTGGTGCCCATACTTCAACCAAAGGTGACACAGACTATCCCCTTATGATGGCCATTATGGAACGTGACCCGCGGATGCCCCTGGTCCAGGTCTGTCTCCAGCTGGGACAACACAGCATCTTCACCAACAAAAGAACGGTGAATTTGTGGATGCACAGAGTTGTGGTTGCCACCAGAATCATATCCAATCAGGTTATTGGTGGCCCCAGTTTGGTGGATACTGATCCATATAATTTGACTGTTGGAAATTGATCCATTAATGCTATTTTAATATGGCCTTCAAATAATGATAAATGCAAAGATTTGACTATTTTGCTTTTGAGTTCAGGAATTCCTTGCTTTCTGTAAATGGGTCTGGGTCAATATCCACCCATTCTGGAATACCATACCTTCCCTTGTCTGATCCTGGTATGACCTCATCCCAATGTGACCCCCTTGGCCACTCTGTCTATCTAATGAGTGATCCCTTCCCTTGTCTACTATTTAAGTAGAATTATTTCTTGTAATAAAGACAAGTTCATCCACATTTGCGTTGGCTTTAATAATCTTCAAGCTTTTTCCTATCCTTTTTGCCAAAAGGACTTCCACATCTTGTATTACAGGAAATTAAGGTATATGCCCTTAATTTTGCCCTGAAGGCTAACCCAAGGCTAGCTTCAAACCTCAAATCTTTTGTAATAAAGATTTCCCGTTGTGTCCTCCTGGATGTTGTCCCCAGGAGCCAAACACAACAAAATGGTGCTCAGCACAGCAGCTGCAAGCCCCTCAGTTACTCTGTTTACATGCAAATTTTCTGGTCCTTCTCCCTTTGTTTCTGAAGTACCCGAGTAACCTAAAGTTTCTAGTCCCCCTCTAAAAGAAGACATCACCAATTCCCCCTCAACTCCCATGGTATTGGTTCTGTCCCCCGGGCCTGCGTGGGCCCCCTTCCAGTTTTCTCTCTCAATTACAAGCAAGCTCTGCTGCTGCCCACTCCCTTATCTACTCTGGCACTGTGGCAATGCACACTATCCCTGGCCTCTGTCCTGGGTACGCTTCTGAAGACCTGTACTCCTTCCTTTTGTACTTTGGTCTTCCCCCCGCGTTGATGGAGTCTATGGATACTATTGGGGTTAAGTCAACCAGTTTATTCAACCTGCCCTGGTTCACCATCAACTTGCCTTAGGATCCCAGAAACAACTATTAAATGCTGTAGCCACTGCTGTCTCAAATAACCATGCTCAGAATATGGCCTATCAAGAATGGTCCCACAGTCTTTTTACATGCATTTCCAATAATCAGCACAACTTGCTGGACTCCCAGAAGTACTTGACCTCTTCACTAAATTCCCTTTGTTCCTTGCTCCCTGGATACATCAAGGATCAACTATGCAAATTGGATGAGCATCAAGAGCGTGATGTGGTCAATTGAGGCCTCTCTGCTAAAGCATTTCCAGGATTTTAAGACTCTGGTTAGAAAACTTAACCAATTCCAAGAACATATTAATTCTCAACTTGAATTGGTAGGAGCTCATGTCAATTCTTGGGGACGCCATCTGCAGCATCAATATGGTCTGGATAAAGCTGCACTAGGCAACACTCTATACCAAGTGCAAAGTTATGTGGATGATAGAGTAGCATCTATCAAGGTGACTCCTCCCGCTCCTCCCGTCAAGGTCTGTTGTAAATTGCGCAATTAATGCTATTTTGATCTGGCCTTCAAATATTGGTAGTTGCAAAGATTTGGCTGGTTTTGCCTTTGAGTTCGGAAATTCCCTGCCTTTTACAAATGGGTCTGGTTCAATATCCACCCAATACGGATTATTGTACCTGTCTGTGGTTGATCCTGGTGTGACCTCATCCCAACATGACCCCCTCAGCCACTCTGTCTTCCTATTGAGTGATCATTGTCCCTTGTCAAACATTTAAAGTATAATAATTACTCCTAATAAAGATAAGTTTATCCACATTTGTTTTGGCTTTTATAATCTTCAAGCTTCCCTTGTCCTTTCTGCCAAAAGGACTTTTACATCTTGTTTTCCAGTAAATTAAGGTATGTGCCCCTAATTTTGCCTTGAAGGCTAACCCAAGGCTAGCTTTGAACCTCAAATCTTTTGTAATAAAGATCTCTTGTCATGTCCTCCAGGATGCTGTCCCCTGGAGACAAACACAACAAGGTCTCATCTGAATTTGAAGCCAAGGTATGGGAAGCAATAGCAGAGCTCAAGGCTTTCACTTGGCGTCAATCTTCTGTTCAGAACCCCCTTCCAGTCAAACCTATGCCTGACCCTCACATTGTTTTGCTCACTGATCAAGTAGCTACTTTGCAAGAGGAAATTGAGTATTTAAGACAACACCTCTCTAATTCTGATGACTTGTAATCTGAATCTGAAGATGAAGAGGAAACTGAAGTTGTTAATACTCCTGCTCAGGACAATCATGGTTGCTGCCCTGGCTTGGAAGGCCAACCATGTGTAAACTGCTCCCTTGCTCTGGATCAGCTTACAGAAGTAACAAATGATGTTGCTGATAGGCAGGTTGCAATGGAAAGAGAGGTAAAAAAACCTCTCCTGCTTTACCAAGACTATGAATGTACTGGTCATCTCCTTGGTTGCTCAGACTACTTCCCTAAACACTCGCCTCAACGGGATTACTGGCACCCTATTGGTGCAACAAATTACGATTGACAAATTTGGAGTTGCTGCCGCCACTGCTAGAGATATTATTGGAAAGAACAGCTCTACCTTGGATACCCTAGAGGAAAGCCTTCAACTCCTCTGGGCTAGACAACCTGCTACTGAATCCAAGTTTGAGGGAAATCCTCCCATTAACATCCTTAACCCAGGTGACACTGTCAGTCCTTGTCCATTGACCCAAATTAAAAGCCAACCTTCAAACATATATCCAATCCTAAAGCCTCTACAATTGCTGCCTTCCTAAAAATTTACAAGAATGTAATGTGTAGGGCTACTGATGAACTCAAAAAGGAACATATCCTCACCTGTCTCCATCCCACATGCCAAGAAGTTGTGGTCCCTGAGCTCCCCTTCATTGTCACTTGGGAGGATATGAAGCGCCTCTTTATTGAGGAGTTTGGAGGAGACCTCAGCTTGGAGGTCAAGAAGGATGCATTTATGCACATTGCTTTCAAAACCAAGGAAACCCTGATGAGTTTGTGGATTGCTTCTACATTGAAGGCCAACAGTTTATCACCAGGTGACAGTTAACTCCCCAGGAAGCTTACACAGCTTGTTCAAATGCTTTGAAAGTGAACCAGCTTCTATGCCTACACTTTAAGGCACACAAGACTTCACTCACTTCCATGAAAAGTATTAAGACGCTCTTGCAAGACATGCATTTGACCCATGGTGGTGTGGTGGTATGTGAAAATAAAGCCAGTAATGCTGGAACTACCTCTTGTATGCTGCGCATTATGACACTGGGATCAAGTGGACAGACTAAGAAGCAAGGCTGTCATAACTGCGGTCAAATAGGGCATCATTCACATACCTGCACTAATCCCCAGGTAGAAGGTTGTGATCCTAAGAAAAAGGCGGGAAAAGAGAGGTCATCTTAGAGACAGAGACACCCTCTGCTGACCAATCTCCCCTGTCTCCCCCTGATCCTCCTTCTGATGAGGAGGCTCTGTCTTTCTCTGTCCCAACTATTCTTCACCTATTCCACAATCTCTCCAGTGATTCAGACCCTGAAGATTCTGATAGTGAAGATCCTGATAGTTATGGCTATTCTGCTCTGGCTGTTCCAGAAACTGTCTCTGTCTCATACAAGATTTGCTCTGGAAAGACCACCACCACTTCCCAAGTACCTGAAAGTGAAGCCAAAGCCATGGTGGCTTTCCCTTACCTAGCCCAGGCCCATCAACCTCCCGTCTTGGTTGATTCTTCTGAGGAAGAAGCCAAGCTAGCCAAAGCTCTCTTCAAAAATTTAACTGTGTTTTTCCCGCTACAGACTATGTATAAGAAGATTCCTGCTTTAAGGTGCATGTTAGCTAAATGGGAAAAGGATATAAGCTGCATAAGATGTTTTGGCAGTCTTGCCCCCCTTTGGGAAAGATACAACCCGCGTGAAGTATCAATCCAAAAGGTTAAAGTCAAAGCCATCCTAGAAACAGGCTCTCCAGTCAACGTAGTATCTTCAAAATTAATGAAGAAACTTAAGATGGCCCCTGACCTCAACTACACCCAGTTGTATGGCACAGCTGACATATCATAAACGCGGGCCATTGGTGTCTACTCTGTTTTACCCATGAGGTTTGGGAAACTCCTAATTGCTTCCCCCGCTGTAGTCCTCAAGAAAAAAAGCTACAATCTACTGATAGGCACCCAATTCCTCCAAGAGTAAAATAACATTATCAATCTTAGAGATAGTTACCTATCTCTAATGGGATACAAGGTCCCATTAATCTTTAAAAAACCTCTGTGCAACCCTAGGAAGCGCCTTAAGACTTGTGTACTTGAGTACCCCACTGACATCTTCTTGCTGAAGTACAGAAATCACTCCTCCAACATGTGCACCCCTCCTCCTTCCTGCCCTGCAGAAGAAGGGGTACCTCTTCCTGCCCCAGTGGCTATCAACATTCCTCCAGGGTCCCAGGTGGTGATTAATTCTCAGATTTCTTAAAAACTACCTGAAAAGTTGTTCTTGGAACTCTACTCACCTGAATCCCTAAGCTGTAAGGAACCCCGCCTGTGTCCTGGGATTCTAGATTGAACCCACAAAAAGCCCATACAATTACTGCTTGCCAACCTGACGGCCCTGCCCATGCAGGTGACTTGAGTCCAGGTTGTAGGGCATGATTGTATACTGGGAGCAGAACAAGTGGCATCCCTCTACCTCTTCAAAACTTTCAGTGATTTTAATCTACCTGAAGACAATCCTAAAGTTCTCTCCTTGTTCACCGCTGCTGATTTCCCCCAACTGTTTCCTGTTAAACAAAAAGACGTGTTGGACCTGCTCAATCAGTTTAGCAACATCTTTGCCTCTGGACCTACGGACTATGGACTAACTAAAGGAGTCGTCCATCAGATTGATACTGGGGGATGTGCCCCCCTTTTGTGCCAAACCATACTGCCGTAGTAGGGTGGAGGATGCTCAAGTGTCTAAAGAACTCAAGCAACTTCTGGAAGCTGGGTTACTGGCTCCTTCCCAAAGTCTTTGGGCCTCCCTGTTACTAATACTCAAGAAGAAGGATGGAGGACACCACATTGTAATGGACTATTGCCACCTGAACTCTCTCACTAAGAAATACTCTACCCCTTGTCCAGAATTGACAATGCTCTCAGACAGCTGGGTGGTTCCAAGTTTTTCTCAGCCATGGATCTAGCCTCTGGATACTGGCAAGTTGACTTATCTCCTGAAGATAGAGAAAAGGCTGTGCTTATCACCTCAGAAGGCCTTTTTGAACCTATTTGTATGCCCCAAGAACTCTACAATGCCCCTGCTATATTTCAACGGGCTATGGACTCCATCCTATGAGACCTAAAGCTCTCTTTTGACCTTGTGTACCTTGATGACATCACTGTATTCAGCACTACCTTTAATGATCACTTGGAACACCTCAAGGCTGTCTTCATCAAGATCCGTGAAGCTGGCTTGAAACAAAAACCCTCCAAGTGCTCCTTCTTTAAAGAACACCTTGATTTCTTAGGTCATGAGTAACTTAAAATGGAATCCGCCCCATGAATAATAAGGTGGAAGCCATTGACAAGATGATACCTCCCACAAATCTTCAAGGGGTCCAAGTATTCCTTGATATGATGGGCTACTACTGACAGTTCATACCTGATTTTGCTGAGCTGAGTGAACCCCTTGTCCAACTGCTTT
This sequence comes from Entomophthora muscae, assembly GCA_014839935.2. NCBI lineage: Eukaryota > Fungi > Entomophthoromycota > Entomophthoromycetes > Entomophthorales > Entomophthoraceae > Entomophthora > Entomophthora muscae. The sequence continues at coordinate 315,265 of QTSX02000788.1, read as the reverse complement.
GCAACGTCCCCTTTGAGTAGACTGACAGCCAACAGCAAGCATTTGAAGTGTTGAAGGTCAAGCTCAAAGAGGCTCCTATCTTGGTCTACCCTGATTATGATAAAGAGTTTATCTTGTATACCAACACTAGCGGAGAAGCTGTGGGTGCCTCTTAGATCAGCTTGACAACAAAGGTGTGGATTAACCTGTAGCCTATTCTTCCTGGGTCCTTAATAAGCACAAGAAGAACTACAGCGTCACTGAAAAGGAATGTCTGGAAGTTTTAAATGCAGTAAAACAGTTAAGGTATTACATATATGGGACCCACTTCACCGTGGTCACAGATCACTCCTCCCTCAAATGGCTGCAACAACTAAAGGAGCCTGAAGGTCACTTAGCGTGTTGGGCTCTGCGCCTGCAAGGATACAATTTCACTGTGATACACCATTCTGGGGCCCAACATCAGAATGCTGATGGCTTGTCAATGATGCTAATTCTAGCTATCCACCCCACTGACACTGATTGCCTATACAAATTAATAGGGTATCCTGACTCTTGGACCACTGAGCCAGAAGACATCCACTTGGCACTACAGACCATATCCAAGGACACTGTAATTTGAGATAGGCAGCTCTTCAAAAAAGCCAACAATGCCTATCTACCCTACATTTGCCCTAGCATGGGAATAGCTATTATCCTCTAAGCTCACATCAACACTGGGCATGGGGGTATAGCTAAAACTCATGACTGGTTATGCAAGAACTTTCACTGGGAGAACATGAGCCTTCTGATCCCTGATGTTCTTGCCTTCTTCCATTCTTGTCAACTCCAATGTCCTCGTCCTTCCCAACACCAATTCAAACACATTCCCCCTAAGCATGCTTTTCACACTGTGAGTATTGATGCTGTTGGGCCTCTCCCTTGTTCTAGGTCTGGGTATTGATTCATCTTGGTAGCTGTAGATCACTTTAGCAAATGGGTTGAAGCCAGAGCAACCAAAGATATAACTGCCAAGACCACAGCTACTTTCTTGCTGCAAGACATCTTCTATTGACATAGCTGCCCTCAAGTCCTGCTTTCTGAAAAGGTACTAACTTTAATGCTTGCCTCATCACGTCTATTGTCAAGGCTATGAGGACTCACCAATCTTTCTCTGCGCCATATAACCCTTCAACTAATGGAACTGTTGAACGAGACAATTCCACCCTGGTGTTCATAATGAGGAAGCTCATGCTCTCTGACACAGCCAATTGGGATATGTTCCTCCCTGCTGCCCTCTTTGCTTACCAACTCAGTAGACACTGAGTAACTGGTCAGTCCCCTTTTGCCATGCTGTATGGATGTGAAGCTGCCACCCCCTCAATCTTGAGACCCCCCTTGATCAAAGTTGATGTGTCTGCAAATCCTGAGGCCCATGTTAAAGATTTAATTAATTGTATCATTGATATCCAAGCAACAGCTTACTCCACTGCTTACAAGGTTAAAGCTCTGGAGCTCTCCCCGTCCAATGATGCTAGAGCCCCCTCCCTTAGTATCAATTAGGCGACATGGTTCTCTACTACCAGAATTGTACAGATAGTAGAGCTCATAAGCTGGATTCCCTATGGGCTAAGCCCTGTGAATTCACCTTTAAAAAGGGTATTAAATATACCATGAAATTGCTGTCTTCTGGACGTCCTTTTGCCTGCGTTCACTCCAAATTTCTCTGCAAATATCAACTCCCTGTGTCCAATCTTGAGGGGGAAGATGTTGGAAATTGCGCCATTAATGCTATATTGATATGGCCTTCAAGTATTGATAGCTGTGAAGATTTGGCTGGTTTTGCTTTTGAGTTTGGAAAATCCTTGCCTTCTGAAAATGTGTCTGGGACAATATCTACCCATTCTGGATTATTATACCTGTCTGTGAATGATCCTGGTGTGACCTCATCCCAGCGTGACTCCCTCAGCCACTCTGTCTTTCTAATATGTGATCACTGTTCCTTGTCTACTATTTAAGTAGAATCATTTCTCTTAATAAAGACACATATACCCATATTTGTGTTGGTTTTAATAATCTTCAAGCTTTTTCTTGTCCTTTCTGCCAAAAGGACTTTCTCATCTTGTTTTCCAGGAAATTAAGATATATGTCCTTAATTTTGCCCTGAAGGCTAACCCAAGGCTAGCTTCAAACCTCAAATCTTTTGCTATAAAGATTTCCTGTTGTGTCCTCCTGGATGTCGTCCCCAGGAGCCAAACACGGCAGATGGTGTCTACCCGCTGGTGCGTGGGGATATAGGGAATGGTAGTGCCATCAGACATTTTTCTGTGTAGGATCTTGTAGACGTCAGCAAATAGTGTTTTTAATAACTGTCTTCATTTATTATGTCAGTTGTACCAGGGGGAAACCCTCATCCTTTGTTTGTAGTACCAAAAGAGGCCAGTCTTGGTTGAGCCCATTTTCCCCTCTTGTGGCACAGACATATAGGCATGAGAGGGCGTCTGCCATGGCAAGCTTGGAACCAGGTCCTACTGTATGAGCATGTTAAATCTCTCCAAGAGATCCATCTAGCGGGCTTGGTGGCAAGATAGAATTGCTTGGGTTTTGAAATATATGAGCAACTTGTAGTCGGCTAATGCTGTGAATTCTTCCTGCCATTCCAGATAACAGCGCCATATGACTAGACAGTGCACAATAGCCAACAGTTCCTTGTTGTGGATAGGTGGTTGACACTTGCTATTTGTCAATTTTTGTGATTCATAAGCTACAGGCAGGAAGTCACCAATCTTATTTTTGATTTGTAGTACTCCCCCAATGGATGCATCTGAGGCGTTGGTTTCCATTTGGTATTCCCTGTTTTGTTTGGGGTATTGCAGGATGGGAGCTGTTGTGAGCTTCTCCTTGAGGCGCCTAAAATAGAGGTCATGTTGGTGGGTCCACACAAACTTGGATTTAGCGCCTGTTAAGGCAGACAAGGGGGCAGTCAAAACGCCACAGTCAGGTATGAAGCAGCGTACATAGGCCACCATCCCCAAGAAGGTGCGGAGTTCCAACTTATACTTGGGTGGTGGCATCTTGCATATGGCCTTTATCTTTTGTCTGTTGGGTTGGATGCCGTCCTTTGAGACTATGTGTCACAGGAAGGGTAGTTGCTTGAAAAATAACTGGCACTTGGAGGGCTTGGCCAACAGTTTGTGTTGTGCCAGGGTAGCAAAGACTGCCCCAAGGTCTTTGTGGTGTTGTTCTATAGAGGGACTGTAGACAATGATGTTGTCCAGGTATACCAGGGCATGCTTGCCAATGTGGGGAGCAAATACCTTGTTCATGAAGGTCACAAAGGTGGGTGGGGCGTTTGTCATGCCAAAGTTGAGCTCACACATTTGTACGAGTTGTACTTAGTGTGAAAGGCTGTTTTGGGGATGTCTTCCTCCTTGATGAAAATCTGGTTGTAGCCTGCAGTCAGATCAATCTTGGAGAAGACTTTAGCGCCTCTCACAGCGTCAAAGCTGTTGTCAATCAGTGGTAGTAGATAATTTCAAAACCGCAGGCTCAACCTGCCAGCAAGGTTCCAATCAAACAGGTTTGTGACCCACAATCCAATTACCCGGTCACCCGAAGCCAGACTAGGAAATCAACTCAAATTACCAAATTTATCAACATGAACAGATGATGATCCTTTGCAGTGGATACCTTGATTTGGCGCTTGACTCATTATCAGGATCAAGCCACCCCCTCTTCCATCCAGCCATGTGATCACCAATCATGTTCCTGCTATCCATTGATTCACAATAGCTATATAATCACTATCTTGCAAAAAAGATTATTATCTATCTTCTAAATATTTTTCCCCGTGTAACTCTGCTAAAACAGCACAGTTACAACATTGGTAGCACAGGTAGGTTCTCCATCCTACCTTATCTTGAAAAATTCCGCCTGTTGCCCACACACGCCGCGGCCAACAAATCCTCAACAGAATTATGTCTGGCCTCCTGCCCGACTGGACTCCGTATACTCCTGGAACCGTGATACCTGATGGTTTTGTCTCTACCAAAATACAGTGATCCCGCTACCTGCCTTCAACGCCCTGTCTACCTAAGGGTTCTTACAGGCACCTTCCTCAATGCCACAACCAGCTGACAAAACCACCATGTCCGCCTATGGTGTACAAAGACTTTGCAGCGCCGCCTTAGAGCCCTTTGCTGGGGCCAATGACAACAATACTGCCGCATGGATCCAGTAAGCCAAAAGCAAGCTGGCTCAGATGTAATGCCCACAGCAATTTTGGATTGCAGAGATTTCCATTTGCCTGACCCATGACGCTGGCACCTGGTGTGACAAGTAGCACAAAGAGCACACTGACAAGAACTGGGACACCTTCAAACAGGACTTCTTGGCGCAATTTGTGTTTAAGTATACAGCACTCATGATCATACGCCAAGTAAAGAAACTGGCCCAGACAGGCACTGTGAAGGAACTCACCTGTGCCTATGAGGAACTCTAACTTTGTGCACCATCTAACATGGCCTTTGACACCCCAGCCACACACCTCATGTACTACAATGCCCTCAAGTTGCACGTGATGAGACATGTGAACCTGGACCAGGTTACCAACTGCAAAGCCTGTACCGTGAAGCGGAAAAAGCGGAACAAACATCCAACACTCTACACAAAGCACAGACTGGGAAACAAGAAAGGCCCAAAGACTCCCATCTAATTGGGCGCTCCTTTTGACCACCTCCTGGAGGCAACAGCAACAACAACCACAAACCCACGGGTTCAAATGGGAATGGGAATGGAAATAACAGCCAGTCAAATTGTACCCATTTCCGTGTCACCGCCACCCAAGGCAACCAAGATGAGGGAAAAGCCCGGGGAGAGCACTAAGCAAGCCAAGCTCTTCCCACACAACTCCTGACTTGCCCAATGATGAGTACCAACCCAAGGATGTAGACCAATGCCCAATGATCTAAGTGCCCTCGAAAGACCTGGTACTATACACCATTGCCAGACATCCCAATAAATTGATGTCTTACCCTTTCCGCTTTTGCAGTTACACAGGCTCAGCACTCCTGGACTTGGGCGCAGATTGAACTCTAGTTAACAGCAATTTTGTGGATAAATTCAAGCTGGCCACTAATCCTTTGTGGATTAAAAACGTGGTCCTGGCTGATGAACACCACATTGCTGTGACAAAGGAACCTGCCCCCTTCTCTGTCATGCTTGAGAACCTCCACTCCACCATCCAAGGTCTTGTCATTGACTTCCCTATTTTTGACATTGTACTTGGACTAGACTGATTACACAAGAACAACCCACACATGGACTGGGCGACCTCAGTGCTGACCATCAAGTGTGAAGGTGTCAACCACCAGATCTACCCTGACTCTATGGATCAACTCCTACGTGACCACGTCTTTGTACACATCACTGAGACCTTAGACAAAAAGGAAAATCTGAAGGCAATTGACTGGGACTTCTGTCAGTATGAACATCATACACTTCAAAGACCACCAGGATATCTCCACGCCTCAGGACCGCAACATTGTGGCCCGCCATCCAGAAATCTTTAAGGAGGCGCTACCTGGGCTACCCCCTGAGAAACACATCCAACACTCTATCCAACTCAAGGGGGCTGTACCCAAGGCACACCCCATTTACAGGCTAACCCCAAACAAGGATGACGCCCTGTGCCCCTATCTCAGGGAGGCACTGGAAAAAGGACTTATCCGCCCCTCACAGTCTCCCTTTGGGGCCGCTGTATTCTTTGTGGCTAAAAAGGACGGTACCTTACACCTGGCCACAGACTACCACACCTTGAACAAAGTCACCATTAAGAATTGTTACCCATTACCACTAATTGACAATCTCTTTGACGCCTTGGAAGGAGCCTCTTTCTTCTCCAAGATTGATCTAACTGCAGGCTACAATCAGATTTGTATCAAGGAGGAAGACATCCCCAAAACAGCCTTCTGCACCAAGTACGGCTCCTACAAATATGTGGTACTCAACTTTGGCATGACCAATGCCCCGTCCACCTTTTTAAGCTTCATTAACAAAGTGTTTGCGCCACACATAGGCAAACACGCCCTAGTGTACCTGGACAATATTATCATCTACAGCCCCTTGGTGGAAAAGCATTAAAAAGACCTGGAAAAAGTCTTTGCAACCCTGGCATGGCAAAAACTGTTGGCCAAGCCCTCCAAATGCCAGTTTTTCCAAGAGCAACTACCCTTCTTGGGACACATAGTCTCAAAAGACGGCATCAAACCCAACAGTCAGAATATACAAGCTATCTGCAAAATGCCACCTCCCAAAGACAAATCAGAACTCCACACGTTTTTGGGAATGGTGGCCTATGTACAACGCTTCATACCCAACTGTGGCATTTTGACCGCCCCCTTGTCTGCCATAACAGGCGCCAAGTCCAAGTTTGTATGGACCCCCCAACGTGACCCCTGCTTTAGACGTCTCAAGGAAAAGCTCACAACAGCTCCCATTTTACAATACCCCAAACAAGACAGAGAGTACCAGATGGAAACCAACGCTTCAGATGCATCCATTGGGGGAGTACTACAAATTATGAATAGTGAGGGTGATTTCCTGCCCGTAGCCTATGAGTCACGCAAACTGACAGATGGCAAGTGCCAATACCCAATCCACGACAAAAAACTGTTGGCTATTGTACACTGCCTAGTAAAATGGCGCTGTTACCTGGAAAAGCAGGAAAAAATTCAAAGCACTAACCAATCATAAGTTGCTCATCTACTTTAAGACACAAGCAAACCTGTCACGCTGCCAAGCGCAATGGATTTAAATCTTAGAGAGGTTTAACATGCTCATCCAGTATAAGCCTGGGGCCAAGCTTGCCATGGCAGATGCCCTGTCCCATCTGTATGTCTGCGCTTCAAGGGGAGAGAATGGGGTCAACCAAGACTGGCCTCTCCTAGTGCTCTGTACATAAGATGAAGGGTTCCCTGCAGGCACAACCAATATCACCAAAGAAACGGTTATCAAGAATGAACACCTCTTTGCTTACGTATACGGGACTCTTCACAGAAAAATGTCAGATGGCACAACCATTCCCTACATCCCCACACATCATCAAGTCAATACCATTCTTTGCTAACACAGGGATCTCATACATACTAAGAGCCAAAATCTATATGAATTCCTAAAACATAAATCCTGGTGGCCAACCTTACACCACAATGTCCAGGAAGTGTTAGAACAGTGCAAGGTCTGCAAAAAGTTTGCCAAAAGCAAAACCCCGCCTAAGTCTGTACTCCCCATCTGCACACAACTACCCTTCAAAGTATGGGCTCTTGACATTATGGGCCCTATGCCAGGAAAGCACAATGACAAAAAATACATCATAACAGCCATCAATTTTGCAACAAGGTGGCCAGTAGCCCAAGCGGTGAAGGCACACACCAGCAACAACGTCCAACAATTCATTGGCAAGGAAATAACCAGCAGGTTTGGAAAGCCAGAACTCCTGATAACCAATAGAGGTAATGAATTGACCTCTAAAGACACCAATGTTTACCTCACCAAGAATGGGGTCAAACATACCGTCACAACACCATACCATCCACAGGCCAATGGACGCGTAGAGCAGCTTAATGGTAGCCTTGTGCAAGCCCTAGCCAAACTCACCGCAGGGAGACCTGAAGACTGGTATAAGCAGCTACTGACTGCGTTACTTGTGTGCCAAATCTGAGTGAACAGATCCACCGGAAAAAGCCTGTTTGAACTGGTTTACAGCACACAGCCAAATATCATTCAAGCATTGACAGGACCCAAACTGAAAATTCCAAGTCAAGTCCCCCCTTGCTCAGATCCTCAAGTAATAGAGGCCAACAGCAAATAAGCAGCCAAAGAAAAGGAACGCTTACAAAAAACCTTTGTTCCCATCCGCCAGAGACATGAAGTTGGGGACAAAGTTCGAGTCATGAATGTTGACAAAAGCAAACTACAACCCAAAAAAGTAGGGCCAGCAATCATTCTAAAGGTAAACAATAATAACACTTACCTTTTGCAAGGGCTGGGAAATGCAAGCAAGTTAAGACCTTACACCACAACCACCTACAACCCTGCAAAGCAAGACAGAAACAACAAGAAACCGCCCTGCCTGCCACCAAACAACAACTGGTTCAATATGGCGCTTGGGCTCCTGACAACCTCCCTGACAACCTGCCCCCAGAGGAGGCCAACCTTCAGCCAGGGGTGTGTCAAACCGCAGGCTTGACCCGCCAGCAAGGTTCCAACCAAGCAGGTTTGTGACCCGCAATCCAATTACCCGGTCACCTGAAGCCAGACTAGGAAGTCAAATTGAATTACAATATCCATCAACATGAACAGATGATGATTCTTTGCGGTGGATACCTTGATTTGGCACTTGACTCATTATCAGAATCAAGCCACCACCTCTTCCATCCAGCTGTGTGATCACCAATCATGTTCCTGCTATCCATTGATTCACAATAGCTATATAATCACTATCTCACAATAAAGATTATTATCTATCTTCTAAATATTTTCCCCATGTAACTCTGCTAAAACAGAACAGTTACAACAATAACAATTCTTGATGGTAACTTTGTTTAGGGCTGGTAGTCTGTGACCAGACATAAGGTACCTTCCTTCTTGGCCACAAAGAATGCAGCGGCCCCAAAAGGAGACTGTGAGGGAAAGATAAGTCCTTTCTCTAATGCCTCCTTGAAGTAGGCGCATATGGCGTTGTCTTTATTTGGGGTCATCCTGTAGATAGGGCGCGCTTTGGGGACAGCCCCCTTGAGTTGGATGGAGTGTTGGATATGTTTCTCAGGGGGCAGCCTGGGTAGCGCTTCTTTGAAGATTTCTGGATGGCAGGCCACAATTTCGCGGTCCTGAGGTGTGGAGGTATCCTGGTGATCCTTGAAGTATCATCTCATACTGACAGGAGTCCCATTCAATTGCCTTCAGGCTTTCCTTTTTGTCCAGGGTCTCTGTGATGCGTACAATGTTGTGGTTGCGTAGGAGTTGGTCCACTGAGTCAGGGTAGATCTGGTGGTTGACACCTTCACGCTTGATGGTCAATACTGAGGTTGCCCAGTATATGTGAGGATTGTTCTTTTGTAACCAATTTAACCCCAGTACAATGTCAAACTTTGGGAAGTCAATGAAGGGACCTTGGATGGTGGAGTGGAGATTCTCAAGCATGACAGAGAAGGGGGTGGTTTTGCCTTGTCACGGCAATGTGGTGTCCATCAGCCAGGACCACGTTTTAAATCTGCAAAGGATTTGTGGCCAGATTGAACTTGTCCACAAAACTGCTGTTGACTAGTGTTTTATCTGCACCCAAATCCAGGAGTGATGAGCCTGTGTAACTGCAAAAACGGAAATGATAGGACATCAGTTTATTGGGATGCCTGGCAATGGTGTACAGTACTGGGTCCTCTGAGGGCACTTGGATCATTGGGCATTGGTCTACATCCTTGGATTGGTACTCATCATTGGGCAAGTCAGGAGTTGCTTGGGGAGAGCTTGGCTTGCTTAGTGCTCTCCCTGGGCTTTTCCCTTGTCTTGGTTGCCTTGTGTGGCAGTGACATGGAAATGGGTCCAGTTTGACTGGCCATTGTTTCTATTTCCATGTCCATTTAAACACGTGGGTTTGTGGTTGGTGTTGTTCCTGTTGCCTCCAGGGGGTAGTTGAGCAGAGCGCCCACTTGGATGGGAATTCCTGGGTCTTTCTTGTTTCCCAGTTTGTGCCTTATGAAGTGCGTTGGAGGTTTGCTCCGCTTTCTCTGCTTCACAGTACAGAATTTGTAGGTTGGTCACTTAATCCAGGTTCACATGCCTCATCACATGCAACTTGAGGGTGTTTTAGTACATGAGGTGTGTGGCTGGAGTTTCAAAGGCCATGTCAGATGATGCATGAAGTCAGAGTTCCTATTAGGCGCGGGTGAGTTCCTTCATGGTGCCTGTCTGGGTAAGGTTCTTCACTTGGCAGATGATCATGAGCACTGTGTCTTTAAGCACAAATCTTGCTAGCAAGTCTTGCTTAAAGGTATCCCAGTTCTTGTTAGTGTGTTATTTGTGCCACTTTTCACACCAGGTGCCTGCTTTGTGGGTCAGGCAGATGGAGATTTCTGCAATCCAAAATTGCTGTGGGCATTCCATCTGGGACAGCTTGCTCTGGGCAGACTGTATCCATGTGGCAGCGTTGTTATTGGCCCCGGCAAAAAGTTCCAAGGCAGAGCTTTGCAGTCTTTGGGCTACATAGGCAGGCATGGTGTTTTTGTTGGCTGGCCGTGGGATAGAAGAGGGATCCTGAAAGAGCCCTTGTGCAGACATGGTGTTGATGGCAAGGTAGTGGAATCACTGTGTTCTGGTACAGGAAAAAGCCATTGGGTATCTTGGTACCAGGGGTGTACGGAGTCCAGTCCAGTGGGAGGCCAGACATAATTCTGTTAAGGATTTGTTGTTAGCAGCGTGTGCGGGCAACAGGTAGAATTTTTCAAGATAAGGTATGATGGACAACCTACCTGTGCTACCAATGTTGTAACTGTGCTGTTTTAGCAGAGTTACAAGGGTAAAATATTTAGAATCTTGATAATAATCTTTATTGTTAGATAGTGATTATATAGTCATTGTGAATCAAGAATAGCTGGAACATGATTATTGATCACTTGGTTGGATGAAAGAAGGAGGTGGCTTGATCCTGGTAATGAGTCAAGCGTCAAAACAAGGTTCCACCGTAAAGGATCATCATCTGTTCATGTTGTTGGATTTGGCAATTCAAGTTGACTTCCTAGTCTGGCTTCAAGTGGCCGGGTAATTGGATTGTGGGTCATAAACCTGCTTGTTTGGAACCTTGCTGTTGGGTCAAGCCTGCTGTTTTGACACAGTTAATAAACTGGTGGCACCATTATCAGTCAAAAATCTATGAAGGGAATCACTCAATCCAGGTCCTAAATAGAACACAACTTTATTAAGCCTCATGACTCAAGAGGGACATTACTTAGATAAGCCACATAACCCATGACGTACATGGACAGTATGTGGCTTGTCATGATACTATATATTATTCTATATTCATATTCAATAAATTATCATTATCTTCTTTAATCTTCCCCTTATCTTGTTTATTATACTTCCAGAAGTATAAACTCATCAGAATACATGGTTGTACACCAAGGACACCCTCTTGGTAGTGACATTTTTTTCTTTTTTGGTGGTGATGACCTTGGTGTATTTTTGGGTCAGCTTCTGGACCATGGGATTTATGCTCTGTGCCCTTGCACTCTGTTCCCCTTGAGCTGGTTGTGTCAGTGCAACCTCAATATTGAACTCTCATCTTGCTCCTTCCTGAGTAGGCACTTGTGTTGCACTAACTCTGTTCTTGGACCTGTGGTGGCAACTGCAACTGTGGCGCACAACGGGTCCATTGTTACTTGTTTGTTGTAAAGTTTTTATTTTGTAAAAAAGTAAAATTAAATCAAAACAGTTTATCTATATAATTTATTTATTATAACTTTTATCTCTCCATATATAGTAGAATGAAAGCTTGTAGTCACTACCATTTATTTTTAATTAGATTTTTAGATTCCTATATTAATTATTTTTGGTTGTAAATGTGCACTGTCACTTGTAGGTTTGGATAAATAGGTTTTTTATTAATTCTTATCCCAAAACAGACACTCAAAATATTTATTACCTTTTTGTATTCTAGATTGTATTCTTAATTAGAACAAGTTGGTAACAGTATATAAATTCACCCATTTGTTTTGATTTTGATATTTATATTGTCTGTTTCATTGCTTTTGAGGTTTGTTGTTAGATCAATTTTGTTACTTTTGTGACTGAGTTTCATGTGTTCATAAAAAACATAGTAAACATAGTAGAAATTTCTGTGACTGAAACTCATGTTTTCTATTGTTTTATACTTGTTGTTGAATTATTAAGCATTTGCCCCCAGTTTGAGTAGGTCATTGTATGACTGGACATATTTGCCAAATAGCGCTCATTTTCTGTGGAAGTATCTTTTTTTTAGATCTATCAGGTTGAAATTTGTTTTGTGACTGAATCTATGCGTTCTAAACTGACTAATATATGTTTTTCTCAACAGGTTTGAAAACTATTGTAGGGTGGATAACTTGATTTAATGCTTGACATATTACCAGGATCAAGTTGCCCCCTTCACCATCCAACTATGTAATCAACACAATCATGTTCCTGTTATCCATGACTTGCATTAACTATATAATCACTATCTCTCAATAAAGAATATTATCTATATTTTAAATATTTTTCCTCTTGTAACTCTGCTAAAACAGCACAGTTACAACATTACTAGCTGAAAGACGCCCAAGGTAACATCAATAAGCTCCAAAACAACCAATTGTGCCCTTGCCACAGTGTACCTGCTCAGAAAGATTTTGTATATAACTTCCTGGCTCTGCCACAAATCCCAATCCTAGTGCCAGACAGCAAACAGGAGGAAAGGGGTGTTGTAACCAATATTGACTCCCCACGCGTCAACATATCTTACAATATGCAAGAGGCGCTCATAGAGTTTCCTGATGATGTATCTAAGGACATTAGGCATCATGTTGCCTATGTCAAATTATAGGCAATATCTTCTAAATAAGAACGCTGCCAATTCTATGCACTGATTCCTCATATGAGATATGTTTAACCCAAACCCTATTTGGATCCTGCCACAGTACCACCCCCTGATAGATCAGTGGCTTCCCTTTCTGGTAAATTAACTACTTTTTTCCACATAAAGCACATTTTATTTAATTTTTTCCCTTTATATTGGACTGTTGCCTTCCCCAATCTAATACTGAACTATCATTGATTCAGTTGCAACATCTACAGTATATCTACATTCACTTAAACACAAAAAACTTAAAATAACCTAAATCTGATAATACTAAGTCATCTTTATGTTCAATAGCTTGTTTTAAAGCTAGAGATCTGCTCTAAATTTTGATAAAAATCCAAAGGCAGATTTAGTTTTTTTAAAATTTTTATTTTAGTTTTTCTAAAATTAATATTAATATTACACTTATTTATATTTTATATAATTAGGCTTCTATTTTATATTTATACTTGGAATATACAACCTTATTTTAAATAGTTAAAATTCAACTAATTTTAATGAAAGATTTTTTAAATATAATTTTTAAATTCAATTGATGTTAAATAATCCCAGCCTAAAAATCCAATAAAATCTATTTGATTGATACATTAGCTTCGATTTTATACCTGCTCTTTGACAGGCCATTCACTTAGTAGTTTCATATTTTTAAGAGAATCAGGAAATAACCCTAGATTTTTTAATAATAGTTGGGAATTGTCTCACTGGTTTGGTTGATTATTTTATAATGATTCAACTTTTTTAAATATAACCTTCTTAAAGCTCTTAAGAGTGGTGATAAAAGGCCCATGGCTTAGGGAAAGCGGGGATAGGGGGTCAACAAAATGCTTTTTCCTTATTATTAGATTGTCTGGCTGGATCATGCTAGAGAAAATTTAACTACAGGTTAGGTCCAACAATTAACTTATTATATAACTAGGGGAAATTTAATGCTTTGTTTCTGTGAGAAAGGGGGCTAAACTAACTAAGTTTGGCTCCCATCTCGGTGAGATGAACTACCAGGATGCCACCCAGTGAAGTAATGGAACAGCTGCTCTAAGGGGGGACCAGAGAGAAGATACCAGGGATAGTTGAGGGAAGTAGGAATTGATTCCCATCAACACAAGCCCAGTAAGCAACCAAGGTGCACAAGAGAATACCGGGGTGAAAACCTCAGGTGTCCGCAAGGGAACCAGATTGGGGATCTCCTGTGGAGAAGGAGAGTGAGAAGCGGTCTCATCTGCAGCAGGGTTGGGCAATAGGGGATTGGCAGAGTACATACCCAAGTCATTGCAAGTCAGACTCTTTGTCAGAGCCTTGCCTGAGACAAGAATACCACTCAAAAATATAGAGGCTAGAAGGGTCCTCCCCCATGAGGCAGGCAGAGGAGGAGAGGTGACTCCACAAATTGGGAGACGTAGACCAGAGAAGCAGCAAAAAGGGGGCCAAAGAAAAACTACAAACTTGAGAGCCAGGAGTATCATAATCAGAATCTCCAGGAAATTTGGAGTACAGTGTTACAACTTTGGAACTTCAAAATATTAAACATAAGAGAAATTGGGCTACAGGTAGTTACAATTGCTAAAAGTAGGGTTTTTAACATTAGGAGGGCTTGGACACAATTGTGTGAGTCTTGGGCAGTGGCCAGAACAAAGACAGGTTCAAAATAAAAAAACAAGAAAAATATAGATTTCAAATAAGAAATTATATAAGTTTTAACTTGAATTTTCAAGTTTGAAGCGTGCTTTTGAAATCAAAACAAACAACAATTATGTACTAACTCTTCCCTTAGGAGCAATGGGGCAGCAACAGGGTTTGAACTGGGCCGGCAAAAGGTAAGGTTAAGGTAAACCAGTACTAACACTTCCGCAAAAACATATATGGACTCCAGAGTAAAGACCTTGGGATTCTCAAAATTTTAAAATAAAATGAAACCAAAATAATTCCAAATTTTTATTTTAACTATAGAATCAACAAGCAGGGGACTGAAAGTCTCCTGGATATGTTTAAGGGATGTGAGCACTCAATAGTCTATCACATGGCTATTTTTTCCAGAATCTGATTGGTGGGAGGAGAAACTTTGCTGACTTAAGTCAGGGGAGCTGGAGGGATTTAAGCTAATTTCTGGGGACTCATCTAATTGACTGGAGTTGGATTCAGGTATTTGTGAACCCTCTGCCTTTGAGGAGGCTGATGTATGTTGATTTGATTGGGCAGTTCTAATGGTCTTCAACAATGGTTGATACCAGGACAGCAAACAGTCTAACTTTATCAGGGTTTCTTCCATGAAAGGGGCTATTGGAAATTGTGCCATTAATGCTATTTTTATATAGCCTTCAGATAATGATATGTGCAAAGATTTGGTTGGTTTTGCTTTAAATTTTGGGAACTCCTCTCCTTCTGCAAATGGGTCTGGTTCAATATCCACCCATTACAGAATATCATACCTACCCTTGAATGATCCTGGTATGACCTCATCCCAACGTGATCCCTTCTGCCACTCTGTCTACCTAATGAGTGATCATTGACTCTTGTCTACTTTTAAGTAGTATCATTACTCCTAATAAAGACAAGTTTATCCAAATTTGTGTTGGCTTTAATATTATTCAAGCTTTTTCCTTTACTTTTTGCCAAAAGGACTTTCACATCTTGTATTCCAGGAAATTAAGGTATATGCCCTTAATTTTTCCCTGAAGGCTAACCCAAGGCTAGCTTCAAACCTCAAATCTTTTGTAATAAAGATTTCCCGTTGTGTCCTCCTGGATGTTGTCCCCAGGAGCCAAACACAACAAAATGGTGCTCACTACAGGGGCTGCAAGCCCCTCAGTTACCCTGTTCCCATGCACATTCTATGGTCCTTCTCTATTTGTTTCTGAAGTACCCAAACAACCTAA
Source organism: Entomophthora muscae (assembly GCA_014839935.2). Classification (NCBI taxonomy): domain Eukaryota; kingdom Fungi; phylum Entomophthoromycota; class Entomophthoromycetes; order Entomophthorales; family Entomophthoraceae; genus Entomophthora; species Entomophthora muscae. Next base: position 299,788 of record QTSX02000788.1, on the reverse strand, counting down.
AGTTTCTAGTCCTCCTCTAGAAGATATCACCAATGCCCTCTCAACTCTGATGGTACTGGTGCTGTCTCCTGGGCCCTCATGGACCTCCTTCTATATTTCTCTCTCAACTACAAAAAAGCTTGTGCTGCCGCCTGCTCTCTCCTTCACTCAGGCACTGTTCAATGCACACTATCTCTGGTCTCCATCCCGGGTACGCTTCCAAAGACCTGTACTCCTTCCTCTTGGACTTTGATCTCTCCCCCGCGCTGATGGAGTCCATGGATACTATTGGTGTGTTAGTCAACCAGTTTATCCAACCTACCTTGGTTCACCATCAACTTGCATTAGGATCCCAGAACCAGCTTCTAAATGCTGTAGCCACTGCTGTCTCAAACAACCATGCTCAAAATATGGCATATTAAGAATGGTCATACAGCCTCTTTGTGTGGATTTTGGATAACCAACATGACTTGCTAGCCTCCCAGAAGCGCCTAACTTCATCACTGAATTCCTTTTTCTCCTTGCTCCCTGGGTATATCAAGGATTGACTGTGAAATCTATATGAGCATCAAGCAACATGACATGGTCAAATTGAGGCCTCTCTTCTAAAGCCTTGTCAGGACTTTGAGACTCTGGTTACCAAACTCAACCAATTTTGGGAGTATATTAATTCCCAGCTCAGACTTGTTGGGACTCATGTCAATACCTGAGACCGCCACCTGTAACACCAATATGGGCTGGATAAGGCTACATTAAGCAATACTCTGTATCAAGTACAAAATCATGTGAATAATAGAGTAGCATTCATTGAGATGACACCTCCCGCTCCTCCTGTTGAGGTCATGTCTGACTTTGAAGCCAAGGTATGGGAAGCCAGAGCTGAGCTTAAAGCTGCTACTCAATGTCAATCTTCTGTTCCAAACCCTCCTCCAGCAGAACCTATGCCTGACCCTTGCATTGCCTTGCTCACCAACCAAGTATCTACCTTGCAAGGAGAAGTTGAGTACTTGAGACAACACCTCTCTAATCCTGATGATTTGTCCTCTGAGTCTGAAGCTGAAGAGGAAGTTGAAGTCACTAGTAATCCTGCTCATGGCAATCATGGTTTTTACCCTTGCTTGGAAGGCCAACACCAGGTCAACTGTGCTCTTGCCTTGGATCAGCTAGCAGAAGTAACAAATGATGTTGCTGATAGACAGGACACATTGGAGAGAGAGGTAAAAAACCTCTCTTGCTTGACCGAGACAGTTAATGGACAGGTTATCCCTTTGATTGCTCAAACCACTTCCCTGATCACTTGCCTCAATGGGATTGCTGGTACCTTGGAGGTACAACAAATTAAGATTGATGAATTTGGAGCTGCTGCTGCTACCGCTATAGATATTAGTGGGCAAAACAGCTCTACCTTGGATACCCTAGAGGAGAGCCTTTGACTCCTCTGGGCTAGAAAAACTGCTGCTGAATATGAGTTTGAGGGCAATCCCCACATTAATGTCCTCAACCTAGGTGACAACAGCCAATCTACCTCATCATCCATTGACCCCAATTATAAGCCTTCATTCAAACAGATATTTGACCCTAAGACCTCTACCATTGCTTCTTTGCTGACAATTTACAAGACTGCAATGCGTAGAGCCACCAATGAACTTAAGAAAGAACATATTTTTACCTGCCTGCATTCCATGTGCCAAGAAGTTGTGGTCCCCAACCTTCCTTCTATTGTCACTTGGGAGGACATGAAGGGCCTCTTAATTGAGGAATTTGGAGGAGATCTCAGCTTGGAAGTCAGGAAGGATGCGTTTATGCACATTGTTTTCAAGCCCAAAGAGACCCTGGCTGAATTTGCTGATTTTTTATACATTGAAGGACAACAGTCAATCACCAGTTGTCAGCTAACTCCCTGAGAAGCGTACACAGCATGTTCAAATGCTTTGAAGGTGAACCAACTCCTATGTCTGCACTTCAAGGCCCATAAGGCTTCCCTTACTTCAATGAAGAGTATCAAGACCCTCCTACAGGACCTGCACTTGACCCATGGGGGTACTGTTGTATGCAAAAAATAAGGCTAACAATGCAAGAATCACCCCCTGTACTCTGTGCATTATGACCTTAGGCTCAAGTGGGCAGTCTAAGAGACAAGGATGTCATAATTGGGCAACTGTGGTAAGTTTGACTCCCTTTAAATCAACTCCATGGTGATTGACTCCCTTGAACTCAACACTATAGTAAAGTGAGAATTCAGCTTTTGCCCTGATCAACAACTGGAAATTGACACTTTTTTAATTAACAGATCTTGATGTACTGAAAACTTTTAATATAAAAAGTTAAACTATACAGCTATGGTATACTAAAGTGACCCCAGAGAGCTCAAAAATGCAATAAAACAGTACCCTGGTTAATAAAAGTAAGGAGAAAAAGCAATTATTTATCATTTTACTATGTAATTTACACCCTTTATTATAAAAATATTTTTTTACCATAAAAATTAAAATTCCAATGAAACAAAAATAAAGATAAACACAACAATATACTTCATTCAAAATATAAAGAAATATTAATATTTATTTGATATAGTTCATATAAGCACAACTGTGAATATCATATGTTTTATTTGGAAGTTAACAAAAATTAAGATATTTCACTTACTTCCAACTATAAATATTCATCTCAAACTTACCATGTATACAAAGAACAATCACTGCTATCTAATTAAGTTAAAAAAACTTAAAATTAAAACTAAAAACTAAATGATCAAAGCTAATATGTAAAAATTAAAGTTAAAAAGTTAAAAGCTAAAAGTAAAAATCATATAACCGAGCAAGCAAGTTTATTCCTTGTCATTCTTTCCCTGTTTCATCTTGACCCCTTCTAGAAGGGCAGTGACAATAAGCTCAAGCTACTGCTTAAGCTCAGAGGCCTTGTATTTGTGCTTGGCCGCACCCTGGATGGCCTTGGTGAAGAGGGTACAGCGGGTTGTTGGCTTGATGGGGGGGACGCGGTTGGAGAGATCACACAGCTTGGAGATGGTTCTCTCCTGCTTGTGATGCAAGAGGGAAAAGAACTTATTGAATTTTGGGTGGAGCCCAAAGTTGGCCTTGAGGTGTTTGTGGTAAGCCTCTAGCGCTGAGGTGGTCTTGAGCTCACCATTCACTGCCGCCCGGTACACATTCCAGCTGGCCTTAGCACGGGCCTTGCCTTGCCTCTGCATGACAACCTTCCCAATCCACTGGGGCTCAAAGTACTCAAGGAAAGGCTTGAACTCCAGGTGCTTCACTATGTATGGATCCTTTGAGAGCACCTAGAACCCCATTGCAGTGTTTTATGGCTTTAAAAAAGCCAAGGCACTAAATTGTGCCAGCACAAATCTGCAGGTGTCCAAAGTATCCCTCCGGCTCAACCTACTAAGTTTGGTGTGGGCCTGCACGTTACAAGCAACTGCTTGGCGGAAGTGGAAGTGGCACTCCTGCACCTCCCTGCTAAACAGCTGCTCAAATGCATTGAACTGAGCAGGCTCAAAGTCCATAATGCATACACAAGGCCCAAGAGCTCTTAGCCTCGCCTTTTCCTCTGAGTCCAGGGTGGCCTGGTCCTTGTCAGAGGCAGGTGGGTGTGGGGGGAGTCTTCTTGGATTCATCATCATCAGTGAGAGGAAGGAGGGCAATTTCTTGGCAGAGGATGGAGAACGCTCAGGTATAGATGGTCTCAGTGGCCCCGGGAAGAAGAAAGAACGCAAGTGGAATCACCTGGATGTCAATCTGGGCATGAACCATCCAGAGCTGCTTGAACATCCTGGGGCAAGTGGCAAAGGCACCATCAACTAGCCAGGTTGACGCCCTTTTCAACTCCATCAGGTTCTTCTGAGTTGAGTAGCCAATTATACGGTCCTTGGATGCAGGCCCATCATCATGAGGCAGGAAGTGCTCCCCCTAGGAAGCTGCTTAAGCTCATGAGTGAGCGTGAGCTCAGAGAGGACATCAGAAGCCTTGGGGGGAGGGGATTGGCAGCAATACACTTATTGCTGATGAATTTGACCAACTGCTCCTGTTTTGGTACCAACTTGAGATTGTTGGGTTTGAGATGTTGGGGGGGCCTTGATGGCCAGATCTGATGCACAAAGATGAGAGGATGTGGGTATTACTTGCACAAGGTACCACTTTAACATCCAAGTGATTAGATGATTGAAGGGCTCACAAGTGTGCTCCCCCTTCTCCAACGTTACTTGCTCCCAGCCCTTGGTGTTCAACCGGGCCCCGCAAGTCTTATCCTCGCAGATGAAGTGCTTGCTTTTGGTCTGCCGCTTTTGGTTGTTGCAATTAAAGATATAATTGTCAGCAACGTAACCAGGGCTGCCCTTTACGGACATTATTGATAAGTACCAGGGGAAGCGCTTGGGAACTTTAAACTCTCTGTCCACATTGCAAATGTTGTGGATGGCCAGTGGATCCCAAGCCACATGACCAGAAGCTTTTAACTTCTTGGAGTAATCCTCTGGCTTATCTTGGGGGTCAGATGAAGAAGGAGGGGAAGAGCCATTGGGAGGGGGAGGGGAAGGCTTCTTTGATGCCTGCTTGAATGCCTCCTTTTTCTTACCAGAAGAAGAGGTGGGCTCCTTGGCAGCCTTTGCCTTCTTGGTCTGGCGCTCCTTGGTAGGCTTGGAGTTGGCCTCTGAGTGATAAAATGAGTGGTTGGTAAGATCATCATCAGATTTATTGGGGGAAGAATTTTTGGGGAAAGGTGAAGGAGATGTGGAAGATGAGGGTGGAGGGGGGAGTAGGAGGAGATGGAGTGGGAGGAGAGGGAGTGGGAGGAGATGGGGTTGGAGACTTTGCCTTTGCAGGCTTCTTGGCATGCTTGGGGGTGGAAGCAGTTTCTTTGAAGCCTTTGGAAGCTTGGCGCTTAGCTGGTGGCTGTTCAAGCTTGATTTTGTCTAAAGAAAAGTTTAGCATTGTAAATAAAATGATTGAGAAGATATTGCAAACACAAAGAGGTAAAGCAAAGCAAAAGTCGAATGAAAAGTATGCAAATAAAGTTTTATTTATAAAAAAACATAAAAAAGTAAATAGAAGCAAAATAGAAACTCAAAGTGTAGATATAAAGGTTAAAACATAGAAAATAAGTGAATTTATGATAAAGCATCAAAGATGTTAGGTTCAGCATAACATCTTAGTGTTAAATCAATGTAAAAGTTTAATTGAAAATCAAAAAAATATATGAAAATTATATGGAGAGCAGCAGAAAAAGTAGTAGATTATAATAGCAAAAAAATTATTATGTGGAATTTTTTTATTAAGAGTTGAAAATTCAAAACATAGTAAAGTGCCAAGTTTGGCACTGTCAAACAGCCAGAAAAAGCTGAATTCTCACTGTCAAGTATGCCAGAGTTGAGCAGAAACATCAAATTTACTATGTTTTTTACATATAAAACTTGCTTAAATTTAAGCCAGGTTCAAAAGTTAACCCAAAAGCAAGGCAGTTTTGTATGCTCAAAAATAAAAAAATAACATAAGTTAAAAAAGTAAATGAATGGGAATGTGTTTATTAGTGTTTAAGTTATGCTGGGAGGAGCTGGGAGTGAAATATTTACCATAGTGTTGGTTAAAACGTTAAGAAGCTCTCTGTACTAATCCCCAAGTTAAAGTGTCAAGTGGCGCTCATAGTGTGTCACATATTAATTTAGCCTTAATTCCAAGCCTTTGATTAGTTAAATCCAAAACCAATCAGGTGTCAAGTGGATAGAGTCAAACAAAGAAAGTATCAAGTTTCAGTTTTTCATAAATTACATATGAAATCTCTTAATAAATTGGGCTTAATTTATGTGGCACCACTTAATCCAAAAACCTGGGAATGACATAATGTAAAATAAGTGGGGTATTTGATTAATATCTGTACCACTAAATCTAGTATAGTGGTGCTTGGGAGCCTATCCAACAACTATGGACACTAATAATAAAAATATAATAGTAAATAACAATTTTTATATAAGCATATAAGTATTTTATTAATAAAATTAAAATTTGGCTTAAAAAGTGTCAAACTGATCACTTTTGGGTTTAGATTGTTGAACACAGGTTTTTTCATTTCTATTAGTAAATTTACTTATAAATTACCCCTTAAATTGGTATTTTAGCTAACCAACTTATTAAACAGAGTCAATTTTGAGTAATTTTAACCTTGGTTTTTGGTTTTGAACCCCTAAATTACTAGTAAAAATTAGCTTAAAATTGGTTAAGCCAAAAATACTAATAGATGCACATATGTGGCACTCAACTCCCTAGTACTTGACAAAGTGTCAAGTACCAGGGAGTTAAGTTTAAGGGAGTTGAACTTACCACAGTTGCCATAATTGTGGCCAAATAGGACACCACTCACGTACCTGCACCAACCCTTGGGTAGAGGGGTGTGACCCAAAAGAGCAGATGGGAAAAGAGAGATCAGCTTAAAGGCAGAGAAGCTCTCTGCTGACCAATCTCTCCTGTCTCCTCCTGATTCCCCTTCTGACAAGGAACTTACCACTTGGAGGACCCAAATTCTTCACCTTTTCCATAATCTCTACAGTGATTCTGAACTCAAAGATTCTGACTACAATTAGTCTGATGGTGTCGCAGATTGAATGGATTAGACATTAAGTTGTCCATCTAGGAATTGAGCAACAGAACTGTTGCATGATTTCTTTATTGCGTCCTGGTTTTAATAAGGTTAATGATGTTTAAAACGCCTTTAAAACAGCTGTTTGAAGCGCCTTTCAAATGCGCACAAAACACAGGTTTTACTTCCAAGGTTAATAATAGAGCAACAAAGTTATTGCCACCTCCTCCTTAAGGAAAGCTGTGTGAAACCAGTTGTTCTCTTGCGCAGGACTTTCTGCTATACCAATCCACTCTCCTCCATTAGGAAAGTCCTTTTTTCTGTGCCTCTCTTCCCCTGGTGGAAATTCCCCCACCTCATAATATATAAGTGTGATACTATCATAATAAACACTAGTTTTGTTTTTACACCTTTATATTCTTCTGTCCTTTTACAGGCTGTCACTATACCATAACCAGGTATAGTAATAAGAATTAGGTCCCTGACTAACTGTTTGTAGAAATTAGCAACCCTTTGCTGATAGCTTTATGACAGATGGTTATGGCTACTCTGTGCTGGCAGTACCAGAGACAGTTTCTGTCCCTTACAAGCTAAGTTCAGGAAAAACCACAACTACAAGTTGCTCATCTTTGAGTGAGGCTAAGTCCATGGTGGCTCGCTCTTACCTAGCTCAAGCCCATTGACCTCCCGTCTTGGTTGACTCCTCTGAAGAAGCAGCAGAGTTAGCTGAAGCTCTTTTCCACAACGTAACTGTATCTCTTCCCTTGTAGACTGTGTATAAGGAAATTCCTTCCTTATAATGCATGTTGGCTAAATGAGAGAAGGAATTTAAAGCTGCTCAGGATGTGCTGGCTGTCTTACCCCCCTTTGGGAAAGATACTACCTGTGTAGAAGTATTGATCCAGAAGATTAAAATCAAGGCTATCTTGGACAAAGGCTCTCCAGTTAATGTGGTATTGTCCAAGTTAATGAAAAAGCTTAAACTGTCCCCTGACCTCAACTACACTCAATCATATGGTACAGCTGGCATGGTCCAAACACAGCCATTGGTGCCTATTCCGCCCTGCCAATGAGGTTTGGGAAGCTTCTATTGTGTCCCCTGCTGTTGTCTTAGAAAACAAAAGCTACAATCTCCTGGTTGGTACACAATTTTTTTGAGAGACAATGGTATTGTGAACCTTAGAGATGGGTACTTATCACTCCTAGGGTATGAGATCCCTTTAATCTTTGAAGAACCCCCACGTCTCCCGGGAAAATGTCTTAAGGCTTGCGTGCTTGAGTACCCCACTGATATCTTCTCACTCAAGTACAGGACTCATTCCTCCAATATGTGTTCCCCTCCTCCTTCCTGTCCTGCAGAAGAAGGTGTCTCTTCTGGCTCCCTCAGCTATTACCATCCCTCCAGGCTCACAAGTGATTATAGACTCCCAGATATCCTACAAACTACCCAAAAATCCTTTCTGGAGCTATATTCACCTGATTCCTTAAGCTGTAAAGAGCCTCAGTTATGCCCTGGGATTTTGGACCGGACTCATAAAGAGCCTGTGCAGCTGTTGTTGACTAAACTGACTGCCCTATCTATGCAGGTGACCAAGGGCCAGTTTTTTGGGCATGGCTGAATATTAGGAGCAGAACAGGTGGCGTCTCTCTAACCCTTTGGAAAACTTTAGTGATTTCAACTTGCCTGAAGGAGACCCTCAGGTTCTTTCCCTGTTCACTGCTACAGACTTCCCTCAACTGTCACCCATTAAAAAAAAAAGATGTTCTTGAAATTCTAGACCAGTTTAAGGATATCTTTGCCTCTGGACCCACCAACTATGGTCTAGCAAAGAAATTTATCCACCAGATAGATATGGGTGATGCCCCGCTCTTTTGTGCCAACCCTTACCGCCGCAGCAGGGTAGGGGATGCTCAGGTATCTAAGGAGCTTAAACAGCTCTTAGATGCCAGACTCCTAGCTCCCTCTCACAGCCCTTGGGCCTCCCCATTGTTGATCCTAAAGAAAAAGGATGGAGCCCATTGCATTGTGATTGATTACTGCTGCCTAAACTTGCTCACCAAAAAGGACTCTTATCCTTTGCCTAGAATTGATGATGCGCTCAGACAATTAGGGGGATCAAAATTTTTCTCCACTATGGATCTAGTATCAGGATACTAGCTGGTCAATGTGTCTACTGAAGATAGAGAGAAGGCTGCATTTATCACTTCAGAAGGTCTTTACAAACCCACTCAAATTCCCCAAGGACTCTACAACGCCCCGGTTATGTTTCAAAGGGCTATGGACTCCATCCTACAAGATCTGAAACTCTCCTGCGTCTTTGTATACTTTGATAATATTACTGTGTTTAGATCCACCTTTACTGACTATTTGGACCACCTCAAAGCTGTCTTTGTCAAAATTTGGGAGGCAGGCTTAAAACTCAAACCCTCCAAATGCTCCTTCTTCAAGGAACAACCTGAATTCTTGGGTCATGAGGTCACCCAAACCAGAATATGCCCCATGAATAATAAGGTGGAAGACATTGACAAGATGCAGCCCCCCACAAACCTACAAGAGGTCTGAGTCTTTCTTGGTATGATGGGTTACTATCAATAATTCATCTCTGACTTTGCTGAATTAAGCAAACCTCTTGTCCAACTCCTTTGCTATGTACCCTTTGAGTGGACTGACAGCCAACAACAGTCTTTTGAAGCGCTGAAAGCCAAGCTCAAAGAGGCTCCTATCCTAGTCTATCCTGATTATGATAAAGAGTTTATCTTGTAAACTGACACAAGAGGAGTAGCTGTGGGTGCCATTTTAGCCCAACTTGATGATGAAGGCTTAAACCAACCTGTGGACTACTCTCCACAAGTCCTCAACAAACACAAGAATAATTATAGCATCACAGAAAATGAATGCCTAGCTGTTTTGCATGCAGTGAAATAGTCCCAGAACTACATTTACAGCACTCACTTCACAGTAGTTACAGATCACGCATCCCTTAAGTGGCTGCAGCAATAAAAGGAGCCTGAAGGTTGACTAGCCCATTGGGCCTTACGCCTGCAGGGATATGATTTCACCGTAGTACACCGTCCTGGTGCGCAACACCAGAATGCTGATGGTTTGTTGAGGATGCCTATACTAACTATCCATCCTGCTGACAACAATTGCCTATACAATTTGATAGGATATCCTGACTCCTAGACCACTGAGCCAGAAGACATTTGTTTGGCACTGCAAGCCCTATCCAAGGATACTGTGATTTGAGATAGACAACTCTTCAAGAGAGTCAACAATGCTTACCTACCTTACAGTTGTCCCAGCATGAGGGTGACCATCATACTCCAAGCCCACATTGACACTGGACATGGAGGCATAGCAAAAACTCATGACTGGTTTTGTGAGAAAACCTATTGGGAGAGTATGCAACTCCTAATCCCTGATGCCCTCGCCTCCTGTCATTCTTGTCAGCTCTAAAAATCCTGACTTTCACAGCATCAATTCAAGCTCATCCCCCCTAAGCATGCCTTCCACACTGTGAGTATTGATGCTGTTGGGCCTCTCCCTTGTTCTAGGTCTGGGTATTGATTCATCTTGGTAGCTGTAGATCACTTTAGCAAATGGGTTGAAGTCAGAGCAATCAAGGATATAACTGCCAAAATCACTGCTAATTTCTTGTTGTAAAATATCTTCTACTGTCATGGTTGCCCTCAAGTCCTGCTTTCTGACAATAGGACCAACTTTAATGCCCGCCTCATAATGTCCATTGTAGAAGCTATGGGTACACATTAATCCTCCCCTGCACCATATAAGGCAATCAGCAGAATTAACTCCTTCTGCAAGTCAACTTACTATATGTCAACACTCAGAATTAAAAATACTTTAATGTCAACAGCATTGAAAAAATTTTGAAATAAGTTTTAACTCATACAGACTACTAAATGTTGACAACTTTTTTAATAAGCAGAAACCTGTTTTCTGAACATTTTACTTAATAAAAATAAAAATCAAAATACTTTTTAGGGTAAAGTGACATTATAGATTTAAAAAGTTCCTAAAAAATTATACATGACAATTAAAAAATGCTCATAAAAATACGCTTCAAAAATAATTCACTATGAAATTAGCTATCTTTACTATAATGAATTTTTCCCCACTTATAAAAACAAAAAAATCTAATACACAAAAAAATACTTCATAAAATTTCACGTGTTATAGAAAAATATAACAATCAGAAACAGTAATATAAAACTTTTCTATATTAAAAACTACAAAAAACATATAATTTACTAATAAAATAACAATATAGGCCATGTAATACAGTCTAAGTCATCAAAATATCAATAAAAAATCAATGATTTTATGAAAACTGTATCATAAAATATTAATGAGTTATTTAGAATAACTATTTATTTAAAAACCATTATACTTAACATATAAGAACTATATAAAAAATTAGGCAATACTCAATAAATTTAATTAAAAGCTAGACTGTGATCACCTGGTTGCCATTAAGAACTGTTGCAATCTTTTTGATGTATTCCCCAATTTCTAAAAGCTTATATTTGACCTTGACAACTTCTTTGATCTTCTCTTGATATTTTTTCTCTTTGGTGGTTCTCTTCTTCTTAGATGGGCGGTTCTCAATATCTCTGATGGATGCAACAGTCTTCCCCTGTTGGACTTTGAGGTGCTCATAGAAGGTGTTGTATCTGGGCTTGATTCCAAAGGAAGACTTGATATGCTTATGCCAGCCCTCCAAAGATGAAGTTGTTTCCATCTCATCCTTAAGAACTGCCTGGTAGCAGTTCCAGTTGGCTTTGGCTCTGGGCTTGCTCCAGCACATAGTGACCTTACGTCCAAACACTGTGGTTTGTAATATTCAATGAAAGGGTAGAAAGCATCCTCATGCTTCTTGGCATATGGCTCCTGGCATAGGAGGTCAAAGGCTTGTTCAGTATGCTCTGGCTTTACAAAGGCTAGTGATACCAACTACTGAATTAAGAACTTGCACTTTCCTGATGTATCTAGACAGTGGAGCTTGCTGAGCTCAGGTAGACCCTTTAGTTGCCTGTTGACAGCCTGTCAATAATGAAAAAAAACACCCCTGGACCTCTCCATCTAAGGTATTTAAAAAGCGTTATAATGGGCAGTTTCATAGTCCATGATTATAGTTGAGGGGCCAAGTGCCTTATCACAAGCTTATTGTTCTGCAGCAAGGGTGAATTCATCCTTTTCATCATCATCTGGATTGGCTCTAGTGTTATGGCCAAGAGGACTCTTTTTATTATTGGGTAGGGCTTTGATGCCCCCTGAAGAATTTTAAAGGCCTTTGTGTAGATAAGTTCTGTTGCACTGTGAAGTAGAAAGTAGGCAAATGGGAGCACCTTGCCTTCAATAATAGAATGTACAACCCATAGTTGGTAAAAAATGCGGGGGCATACTGCAAAGGTACTGTTACATAACCAGGTCTCTGATTCTCTTAACTGCTCCAGGTTCTGTTGTGTAAAATATCATATAATGTTTGCTTCTTCTGTAGGACCATCATAATGTAAAAGGAACACCTCATCACCATTGAACATATTTAGCTCCTCTGTCAAGACTAACTCTCCTTGGACCATGGCAGATTTATTATGGGGGAATAGATCACAGCGTTTGTGACATATGTACTTCACTAACTAGTCACGGTCAGGGATGAGATTCAGGTTCTCATTAATTAGATGAGTGGTGGCCTTAACTGCCAGATCAGAAGCCTTGAAGTCTTTGGAGACTGTAACCATTTGGTAAAGGTACCACTTTAGAAGCTTTTCAATAAGATTGATTGGAGCATTGCATGTGTGCTCTCCTTTTTCACTAGTGACTTTATCCCATCCTTCTGTGTTGATCCTGGCAGCGCAGCTTCTATCTTCACATACATAATGCTTGCTTCTTACTGCTCTCTTCTGATTGTTGCAATTAAAAACATAGCCATCACAGACTAAACTTGCACCTCCTTTGACAGACATTAGAGGGAAAAACCAAGGGAACTTCTTTGGGAGCTTAAACTGTCCTTTGACGTTACATATATTGTGAACTTTTAGGGGATCCCATGGGCCAATTGGTGCTTGATGATAGTCAGACAGGTAATCATCAGGATCTTCTTTATTGATAATTGATGAGAAGGATGGAGGATGGAGGTGCAGATTTGTTGGGCAGTGGAGGGGAATTATCTGGAGTTGGATTCTTGCGCTTCTTGGACTGGGATGAGCTTGATTCCTTGGGGCTTGATTCCTTTGAGCTTGATTCATCTGGGCTTGGATGGGGGTCTGAACTCTTGGGTATCTTCTTTATTCCTTGCTTGTTTAGTGGAACCTCATCTCCTTCTGATTGGTACCAGCTTGGAGAAGAGGAGGGGTCAGGAGAGGGTTCTTTGCTTTCAGGGTCTGGGGTCTTTTCCTTTTTCTTCTGTTTCTTTGAGGGCTCTTTGGCTGGTTTTTTGTTGGGGTAGGGACTTTGGGCCTTTCCAGAGGCTTTGGGCACTTTCTTGGTTGACTTGGGGTTATTTTGTGGCTTCTTGGAAGATTTGTCCTATAATAATTAGAGTATAGTTCGTAAAGTAAGAATAATCATGTTAAAACATGAATAAAATTAAATAATAATCACTTGTTTTATTTTTTATTATTAATTAAATAGCTTATAGAAGTATGGAATGTGACTTTAAGAGCTAGTTTATTAGTAAAGAATAGAAAAAAACAATGTTTAATGAAAAAGTCAACATTCTGGTAGTCACAATAGTCAAAAATATTTAATTTAGTTTTTCAGCATAAAAAACGCTTTAATTTTGACTGTCAGCATACTGACAGTCAGCATTAAACTAGAAAAACACTATGTAAATCACTTATAAAGCTTGGTTAATATTTTCTGGGGTTGGTTTTTTAAGGCCAAAATTGATTATTTTTAAATTTAAATAATTTAAAGATTTGCATATGTAACTTATGAAAACTAAATAATAGGGATTGTAGAGGAAAGTCTAAAGTACAGCCCTGAGTACTTTGGCCTGAATTACTATACCATTATATGTGTGTTTTTTTTGTTAAGCGGCAGTGTTTTACTAATAAACCAGTGAAGGTGTTAACATTCAGGCAGTCAGTGTTCTTTTATAGTAACTCTTCTATTAAATCTTGCTTAGATTATGTCACTTTGTTTGCTTAGCCAAACCCCTTTGTTGCAATTTAGGAAACGTGTTGATTTGACACAAAGTTAACATTATAAATACATATATAATTTCTAGTTTTAACATATGTGTTTTGGCTTAAGTGGACTTCTGGAAATAAACTATAGTTTATCCAGTGGGTTTAAAATAACAGTAAATATCTAAATAATACAAAGAACACTGTGAAAGTTGGCATATGTCTTTTTTCAATGCCTATCTTATTATTTATTTAATAAAAATAGTAGTATAAAATATAAAAAATAGTTATTTTTAGAATATTGTGTATTTTATTAAGAAATTTATGGATTCTTATTTGGGGTTGACATCCAGACATTACTTACTTTAGTCGACCTTAATGTAAAAGTACAAATAAACTTACAATTTCATATTAAATTATATTAGTTTTTTGGCTTAAAATTAACTGTTTGTTTAAATGGTGTCAACATTATGCCTGTTCCTTTTTAATTTTGCAATTCTCACTTAATAATTCACTATGAAAAATTAGCTTAGTTTTGGAAAATGCCTGATTCCAGAGGATAAAAACTAAAATAATGTTGACTTACTGAATGTTGACAATTTTTTGAAATTCAGTAATTTGACTTGTGGAATGAGTTAATTCTGGCGGTTGCCCTGTATAACCTGTCAACCAACGGGACTGTGGAGCAAGAAAATTCCACCCTTGTGTCCATTATGAGGAAGCTTACCCTCTCTGATGCCGTTAACTGGTATATGTTCCTCCCTGCTGCTCTCTTTGCATATAGACTTGGCAGACATCAAGTGACTGACCAGTCCCTCTTTGCCATGCTGTATGGACAGGAAGCCACTACCCCCTCAATCTTGGGACCCCCATTGATCAAGGTTGATGACCCCTGCTAATCCTGAAGCTCATGTCAAAGACTTGACTAATTTTATCATTGGCATCCAAGCTACAGCCTATTCTACTGCTTACAAGGTCAAAGCCTTAGAACTCTTTCCCTCTAATGCTTCCAGAGCCCCCCTCCCTGAGTACCAAGTAGGTGACTTAGTCCTCTATTATCAAAATTGTACTGGAGGTTATAATCATAAGCTAGACTCCCTCTGGGTTGGGCCTTGTGAAGTCACCTACAAGAAGGGTGTCGAGTATACTATGAAGCTGCTGTCCTCTGGCCGCCCCTTTGCTTGAGTTCACTCCAAATTCCACCAAAAATATCAACTCCCTGTGTCTAATCTTGAGGGGGAGATGTCGGAAATTGTGCCATTAATGCTATATTTGATACGGCCTTTGAATAATGATATGTGTGAAGATTTGGTTGGTTTTGCTTTCAATTTTGGGAACTCCTCCCTCTTCTGCAAATGGGTCTGGTTCAATATCCGCCCATTCCAGAATATCGTGCCTGCCCCTTGACTGATCCTGGTATGACCTCATCCCAACGTGACCCCCTCAGCCACTCTGTCTTCCTATTGAGTGATCACTAACCCTTGTCTACTATTTAAGTAGAATCTAACTCTCATAATAAATATAAGTTTATCCACATTTGTGTTGGCTTTAATATTCTTCAAGCTTTTTATTTCCTTTTTGCCAAAAAGGACTTTCACATCTTGTATTCCAGGAAATTAAGTTATGTGCCCTCAATTTCGCCCTGAAGGCTAATCCAAGGTTAGCTTTGAACCTCAAAATATTTTGTTATAAAGATTTACCGTTGTGTCCTCTTGGATGTTTTCCCCGGGAGTTAAACACAACAGGGGCAATTAGGGGTGGACATCCACAGCTTATGCAACTAAAAATCTTTCATCAACAGTATGGGCTAAGTCCTCTAGGGAATTAAGCAGCTTGGCTGTCGTTTTTGGGCTTTTTTTACAACGGGGAAAATGGTTTGATCCAGGGCCAAAGGTGGCATAAATTTAAAGTTTCCTATTGTATTATCTGGCCATTCCATGCTGGAAAAATCCAGCTACAGGTAAGATCAAGTGAGAACATCAATATAGAGACAAGGCTAAGTAAAAGCCCTAGAAATCAAACTGGGATCCCTGGGGCCAAGTTTTATAATGATTCAATATTCTTACACAATTTTTTGCCACTATTTGATCAACTGCAAATTTTTGAAGCTCCACAATTCTTGCATATTTTACTGCAGTAGATCTCAGGTGTTGCAGTGAACAACAAATAGTTAATAACTGAGGAAGAAGAGAAAAATTTATTTTTACAACAGGTGGCTATTTAAGTGAATTGCAAATATTTGCAATCAACTCAAATTTTCAACAGTTAAACTTCACTGTAACACTCCCTCCCCAAATTACATTGTGACAGATCCAGGTCTAACCAGTCAAACTTACAATTATCTTGCCCTTGACTCTAATTACTGTTACCTTCCTGTGAAAAAGCTTTGAGGAGCTTTGTCTCCAGGGAGGTAATTTTATGAAATAACTTTATTGACATCCCATCAACAAGCCATAATTTTGACACTCTTTTCCTCCCTATTTCTCAACGCTTCAATTTCACAATTAGCTCTGTCCTTCACTTGTTGTAAAATTTCATATAAACCTAACAGAAAGTTCCAGGAGTCCCATGCATAAATTATAATTCCTTGTTCAGGGGTTCCCTCTTTGGCAAAATAATTGGTATATAGTTCTTCAAAAGCCGCTTTCACTTCTACCAAAGATTCCTCAGGCCCTATCTTAGAAACCTCCAGACTTGCCCAAGCTTCCTCAAGCAAATTTTTAGGGACTTCTTTCCTAGCAGTGGTAGTTTCTACACAAAGTAGTCCAAATTTTTCTCTTTCAAATGATAGCAAAGAATACATGATAATTAAAAAGTAGTTGTGGGGAAAGCGTCAAAATCAACAATATATCTTTATTAAAATTTAGCTGTTTTTGCTTATATATCATTTGGGGCATATTTGGCTGAAAACCCCTCCAGTTCCTGAATCAACCTATGATTCATATCACGTGGTCTATGACATTTGAGTCATTCAAACCTAGATATTTACCTAAAATATCATCAATATTTCTCAACTTATGAGAACCAACCTACAATGGGACAAAGTCACCTGACTCCATCCATCCCAATGTACCAATTCAGCATAAAGCTTCCCCAGCTCCTGGCGCCAAAACCCTATTAAATACACATCTCAAAACCCAGCTATCAATGTTCCAACTGGGAACCAGCTGATCAAACCTTAATCCCTAGGCATCATTACATTTATTCAGTTATTGTTGCACTTAATGGTTTTCTTTGTGTTTTAAAAACCTGTTAAAACGCTTTGAACCTCAAACAAGACACAACCACGGTGTTTCTAACCCCAAATTTGGGGGTTTACCCATGGTTAACCTTAACCAATCTTCTTGACACAGTCAAGTGTGGGGTTCCTTTCCACCAGTCCCCAAGTGTATCTTGGATTGTAGACAGAGACTGGCTGGAAGGGGTTTTCATTCTCTAGTAAGGGGAAATGTATCTCAGAAATATGTATAGGGGTCAAAATGGGCTTTTATTCACTCTCAGAAGGAAGATCTCCTTAGAAACCTTCTGGTATATGGTCCAGGGGATCAAGGAAACAATATGGATTTGCCATTACTTGGAGTCCTCCAACAATATCTTGGACTCCTTGTACTTGGTCTTGGACTTCTGCACCTTAGTCTTGGATGTCTGCTCCTTAGACTTGGACTCCTGCTCCTTAAACTTGGACTCCAGCGCCACGCTTAGGATCCAGATTCTTATTCTTGGGCTCCTGCTCTGTTATCTTGGGTTATATCAGTCCAACCAAGCTCCTGCTGGTGATCAAAAGGCTTCCAAAACCTCTTGGCAGAAACTCAGAAGACCTGGGAAAGACCTCCAAAAGCCTTCCAAAAAACCTTTTAAAGACTATCCAAAGACCCCGTAACTTTCCAGCCAGCCACCTTCTTATAGTGTCCTTTTCCCAATGGTTCTGCCTTCAAAATGGCTTTCTTCATAAGCTTAAACCATTGCCGCTCACTTTTTCCTATAATAACTTAAGCTTACATACTTACTTTCTTAAAAGCTTAAAGTATTAATTCACTATTTCCTCGCTTATACTTTAAGCTTTTGGCTTCCAACCAATCATTTTCATCAGGAAACCTGCCAGAACTCAACCAATGAATGTAGAGCGCAGAAGTAGATCATTTCTGAAGTTCCACTGGGATCCAACTATTAAAAAAATTTCCACAGCTCAAACTGCTCAAATTGACAACTCTTCACGCACCAAAGCATTAACCGGTCCATTATTCTGGCACCAGTCTTCACTGCATTTAATCTGAACCAATTTAAATAGTAGAATCTTATTTAAATTGTTCTTTCTGGACCTCTTCAACGTTTTCCCCATATATTTACAAATATATTAAAATCCAAGGAAAATGTCCTACCAAAACAACTTTGTATCCTGCTCTTATAGCAACATAGCTTTGTCTATCCTAGGAACTTAATATATAAACATCTTACCCACACTTCTATCCACATTCATTCCTGATTTTAATACTAAACCAAGGCAAAACATTCCACATTTTACCACCTTGGCAAATCAATTTGGCAAAATCTTGGCTCATTTCTCCGGACCACCAATTCTTCATCATCATCTTCTGATCCTTCAGCTTATCCTCAACCAGTTCCTCAACAAATCCTCACTAGGAACCTCCTTGATTCCCTCTGCACACTGAACCATATTGGTTCCCACAATTCAATATGAATTAACAGTCCGTCAACTAGCCTTCACTATGATCAAACAGTCCCTCTTGCTATTCTTCTCTGTTAATTCTGTGAACCACCTTGGTTCTTTATCTCAGTCCCCATTCCAGAACTTGTGGACCCAGGCATGAGTCACCATTAAACTGGTGTTTGACTGGGCCCTTGCAAGTGGCAATCCACTTAGGCCATTCAACCATAGATCTTTGTCTATGTGTTGTCTTTACTCACCCAGGTGATTAAGTCTGGGCTTTCAGTTGCAGAGTAATCAGCTCTACTTCCCAGAGGTCTTATCACACCAAGTTCTGCAGCTTGCTTCCCCAAGCAAACCGCCTTGGTGACACCTCTGAGCAAATCTATGCCCTCCAATGCTCACTTTGGGTTCCCTCAAAGCTCCCATAGGGGCATAAACAAGGACACCCTACCAGTCTGTTAGGTAGGTTGCTTGCTCACAGACCTCCTGTAAGTGTATTAGGGTACGTAGAGCTTTCAAAGCTCTTCTCCTCCCCTGGAAGCCCATGTTACCTGCCAGGGGTCCAAAACCTACTCCCCCCAGACAGACAAAGTTCCGTGCTTGCTATTTCAGTCTTCACCCTTCTGCAGCCACAGTTCCCTGCTAGGTGAAGAACTATAGCCCAAATCAGCCAATATCTTCTGCTGGGTGGAGGCAACATCTGCCTCTGGTAGTCCTTTGTTATCTACCAGCCAGGCCTTACTTACCCCTAGTAGTCCTATGTTACCTACTAGACTCACCTTCAACAAACAACCAAACTTTTTCTTGGCCAACATTAGCCCCACCTGCAAACCACCAAACATGTGGACCATCACATAGCTCCCCCCAAGAAAGCCTCTATCTTCACCAATTAACCCAGGCGTAGGGCATTTTGGCTAATCAACTGCTTTCAGAACCATGGGCAAACTCTCTCCAGTTCTCAACCCAACAACCACTTGCTCAAGAGGGACCAATCCCCCTCTACAACCAAAGCCTTGTGGTCTTCAACATTCTTCAATGCTTGTACTACATCAGAACTCCAACCCATCAGGAGTTCATTCTTAACTGCATCCATGCATTCCTCTTGGGCCAGCGCACCTACTACTCCTGCTGCAACCCCTTCTGTGACGTTCAACCAGTGGCTTCCTCACACTTTCTTAGCCACCAGGTCCACTTCTACCACGGCAAATACTTTCCAACCATGGTCAAGTTCTCAATGTATTGCATCCAAGGCCACTTTCTTAAATGGATATGATGCCCCCACTGGCCACAACGGGTACTTCTGGACCCTTGTGGAGTACTTTGCACACTGAAGGCATTCCTTCAACACCTTCTCCACAGTCTGATGCAACATGGACCAGTAGCATCTAATTATGACTTTTATCATCAACTTCTGGAACCTGAAGTGTCCTCCAAACCAAACATGGATATTCTGGATAGCCTGATCCCGGTACTCTGGCATGATGCACATTCTATTCCAGTGCACTGCCTCAGCCTGTCCTTCAACCTTTTGGATGTATCTATCTTGGACACTCACCATTTCTCTGGACAACAAGTCTTTCACCACGTTATCTTTCCCTTGTTGGTACACAATGTTGTAATCATTGGAGGCTAGCTTCTCCGCATAACTCAACAGACGTCCCATCAAGTTTGCCTTGGTCCTTAATGCTTTCAGCAGTGTATGGTTTGTAATAAGCATAAAAGGCAACTCTATCACATATGACTTGAACTTGTCAACAGCCCAAACCACAGCCTTGTCTCAGCGTCCTACAAAATCCTCAAAGCATAAGCAATGTGCCAAGCCTGAACCCCTTCCTTCTGGGTCAACAAGGCCCCCAAACCAATTCTACTGATGTTGGTTTCTATAGCAAACAGTAGATCCCATCTTGGCAACCTCAACACTGGATCTTTCATCAAACTTTGCTTCCATAGCTTAAGCATCTTTGGCTGGGCTCCTCCCCAGATGAACGAGGTCTTCTTTCTGCACAGCAACCTTAGCAGTTCTACTCACCTTGGGGTCTTCTCTGAGCCTTCATTTGGTCCTTCTTAGGGAATAGAGTCCCTCTCTATCTCAGTCACATATCAACACTGACCTCCTGATCTTTTAGGCCTAGGGACCTCCCCTACATGCCTTGATCATAGGCCCCTCAGTCACATGCTAACACCAACCTCCTGATCCTTAAGGCCTAGGGAACTTCCCTACTACCTTGATCATAGGCCTCTTGGTCACATGCTAACACTGACCTCCTGATCCTTAAGGTCTAGGGAACTTCCCTAATATCTTGATCATAAGCCTCTTGGTCACATGCTAGAGATAGAGACCTCCCCTACCCCAATCACAAGCTGACACCAGCTTCCTGATCCTATAGGCTCAGGGACCTCCCCTGCACACACCTTGATCATAAGCTTCTTGGTCAGATCTTCAGAGACAGGGACCTCCCCTGCCTCTACTTCATTCATGCATCTTCTCACTTCTTAATGCCTACAACCTTGAACTCTAGAGTCTCATGCTGTACCAATTGAGCTAGCTGGGCTACACTCAAGGATCTCCTGGTCTGGCTCCTCCCCAGAGAGTTCACACTTCTAGCAATACAGTATATCTGGGATGCAGCCCAGCAAACTTCTGGCCTAACTGTCTTTCAACAAAAGCCTGTCAGTTCATTTACTGTTCTTGCTTCCAACGTCATGCTTTCAATAATCATTTCAAAGACCAAAATACAACCCTTTTCTGAGTGCCATCTTATCCATACTTCTTTATACACCTCCCATAATAATAGAGAAAGAC
Source organism: Entomophthora muscae (assembly GCA_014839935.2). NCBI lineage: Eukaryota > Fungi > Entomophthoromycota > Entomophthoromycetes > Entomophthorales > Entomophthoraceae > Entomophthora > Entomophthora muscae. Next base: position 278,603 of record QTSX02000788.1, on the reverse strand, counting down.
CCCCGTGCTGGGCTCTTATGGGGTTCCTTGGTCACATTCTAACACCCACCTCCTGTACGTGTATTAGGTTATGTAGAGCTCTCAAAGCTCTTCCCCTCTCTGGTAGCCCGTGTTACCTGCCAGAGGTCTAAAACCTACTCCCCCCAGACAGACAAAGTTCCCTGCTTGCTATTTCAGTCTTCACTCTTCTGCAGCCACAGTTCCCTGTTAGGTGAAAAACTATAGCCCAAAGCAGCCAATATCTTCTGTTGGGTGGAGGCAACATCTTCCTCTGGTAGTTCTATGTTACCTACTAGGCTCACCTTCAATAAACAACCAAACTTTTTCTTGGCCAACATTAGCCCCGCCTGCAAACCACCAAACATGTGGATCATCACATCAAGGCAATTAACCAATATAATTAAATCCTTATTAATTATATTGAAATTTATTTATTAATTAACCTTCTCAGTCAATTAAATTGTTTTTGAGACGCCTAGTCTCCAATATTGATTTGGCCAATCTTGCCTTAGTTTTGTCTTTACAGCCTAACTAACAAAACTACCTTCTGTTCTTTTATTGAATATAGATACTAAGTTTTCAGGAATCTTTATCTAAAGAATTCCAGCTAAACCTATCTACATAAAATAAATATCAAAAACAGAGCAACTTTATATTTTGGAGTATTTATTTGGCTAAATACTCAACAGTGACTGTTGTACAGTCACATACATGTGGTATGCTTTTAGCAGGTTCCATTGACTGGGAGGGGATCTCCTTTTCTATTGATGTCTTCCAGGAAGTATTTATGGGTCTCACTAAAGCCGTAGACGGTATAAGGATCCAACCATTTAGTTTGGAACTTCTTTGATAGTCTGCTACTGATGGTATTATTTAATTTTAGGACATGTTGGCAGATTGCAAATACTGGTAGGTGATGATAATTATGTTCTTGATTTACTCTGATCTTGTTTGCGGTGGTATGCAAGTTTCTTGCTGCATCATGACAAGCTTGTTATCATTTCAGATTGCTTGGGTTATCAACTGGTTTGACATAGGCATATCCTGTGGGTGGTTTGACACCATGAAAGACTTCAAAGGGTGACATCTTCAGTGATCAATTTACTCTTGATCTGTAATTCCATAAGTTGATCAATAGAATTGGCTCCTAAGTAGATGATTAATATCTTGTGGACTTCTCAAGGCTTTCAATGAGGGTGCAATTAAGTCTCTAAGTCAATCCATTGCATTTTGGATTGTATGCAGTGGTGAGTCAATGTTTGATTTTGAAAAGTTGTGTTAAATCACTTATGAGTTTATTGAAGAAGTGTGTGTAAAGTTACGCCTCCCCCTTAGGCCTCCACTTCAATTCCTACCAAATGCTTGGGAATTTCTACCAAATTATATTTGAATATTTATCTAAAAGATTACTTAAAAAGCCCAAGAAAGGCCATCAATTTAATATTTTGGGATTTTTCTGAAGATGCCCCCGCCTAACCCACCCAAGAGACACCTCTGGTTAAATATCATGTGCAAGAGCTGCCGGGAGCAGTGATAATTGCATCCAAAGCATATTTCTGATGTTATTTGGTTCAGTTTTCCTTTCAACTACGTCCATTCAAAATTTGTCAAGATTTTCCTGCCTCAAGAAATGCATTTGTATCCGCTCATATCATTGGCCAATTGATTTGTAACATTCAATCTACCACCCCAATCCTATCACATCCCTTAAATGAATGCAAGTGTTGTAAAAGACCTTGCTTCATCATTCTCTACTCTAATAAAGTTTGAAATTTGTTAGTTTAATTTGGCCTTCTGGTTTTGTCTGTTGCTTTTGGTGTTCAGTTGATTCCTTCTCCCCTTTGGCCTCCCAGGAATTGTTGGTAGCAATCTTTTGGTTGTTGCTGAAACCGCAATTTTATTATGGTTGAGAGCTTGGTTTTATTTCCTCTTAACCTGCTCCCCAATTCTCACAGTGTGAGCCTTGGTCAGAAAGCTGAGTCTTAGGTGGTCCAAAACAGGATATGATCTCCTTATATAGGAATGTTGTGGTTGTAATAACAGAGTTATCTGGGCATGTTTTGACCACTGGCCATTTAGATAGTTATTTGGTTGCTACAAGTATGTACTTGTTTCTGTTTTTGGATGGTGGTAACAGTCCTACAAAATCTATTACCCAGATCTCAAATAGATTAGAAACAGTTATGGGTTTAAATGGTTTTGAATGTTCAATTTTTTTTGCAAAAGTGTTGGCATATATTGCATGCACAAGTATAAGCTACTGTTTTGGTATAAATTCCTGGCCACCAATAGGAATTTTTCAATTTGGCAAGTGTAGAATTGTGACTGTAATGTCCAGCATTATCATGGGCTTCAGCAAGTAGAGATTCTTTAGATTCTTTTTGGTGGATAATGTGGATGTCATCCTTTGTCTTGCAGTATATGGTCTCACCCACAGTGGTGTACTTGGAGGACAAGATGATGAAGTCCTTCAATTCCTGAGTGGTGACTTCCATATTCTTTATATTTGTGATCTCCCAAAAGAACTCAAGTTTGGGTTCAAAGGTTGCAATTTCAGCCACCAAGGAGAATTGTCTGGATAATTCATCCACTTCTATGTTTTTCTTCCCGGGAAGATGAACAATGGTTATTGTATTCCATCAGGGCCATTACCCATCTGGTACATCTACTAAATGGTTCAGCATTGTTTTCAATGAACTTCACGGCCCCAATTATTAATGTGGATAACTAGAGTGTTTCCTAGTATATAATACCATAATTTCTCTAATGTGCAAATGACTGTAAGTATTTTGTGATGGATCCAGGTCCATCCAGTCCATCCCGCCATTATCCTGCACTTGACTCTTATTCCCATTACCTTCCTTTGATAAAGCTTCAAAGAGCTTTGTCTCCAGAGAGGCAATTTTATGGGACAACACTTTGTTATCATCCTGCCAATCAGACATGATCTCAACGCTTTTTTCCTCCCTTGCCCTTAAAGCCTCAATTTCACAATTCATCTTTGCTTTCACTTGTTGTAAGATTTTGTCCCATCCTACTAACAGGTTCCACAAATCCCACACATAGATTTGGTTTCCTTGGGCGTGAGTCCCTTCTTTTGCAAAATAATTGGAGTATAACTCTTCAAATGCAGCCTTTACTTCCACCAAGGACTCCTCAGGCACAGTCTTGGTGACCTCCAAGCTTGCCCAAGCTTCCTCCAACAAACTTGTAGGAACCTCTTTCCTGGAAGCAGCAGTTTCCACGCAAAGTACTCCAAATTTGGCCCTTTCCAAATTTAACAAAGATATAATAAGTGAAAAGGTAGTTGAGGGGAAAGAGTCAAAATTGACAATATATCTTTATTAAAGTGTAGCTGTTTTTGCTTATATACCATTCAGGCATATTTGGCTGAAAACCCCTCTGGTTCCTGAATCAACCTATGATTCATCTCATGTGATCTATGACGTTTGAGTCATCCAAACCTAGATCTTTACTTAAAAGATCACCAATATTTCTCAACCTATGAGAATTAACCTACAATGGGAAGAAGTCACCTGACTCCATTCATCCCAATGTACCAATTCAACATAGAGCTTCCTCAGCTCCTGGCGCCAAAACCTTGTGGATTAAACATCCCAAAACTCAGCTATTAATGTTCCAACCGGGAACCAGCTGATCAACCCTGAATTCCTAGGCATCCTTGCCGTTATTTAGTTATCTTTGCATTTAATGGTTTTTTGCCTTAAAACCCATTAAAACACTTCAAACCTCAAACCAGGCGCCACCACAGCACCCAGGAACTTTCCCAGGCGGCACCACAACGCCCCAGCGCCTGAAAAAATTTGATAGTGGTGCCTTGGCGCTTTGCAAATCCATTAGGCGGTGTGGTGGTGCTTTTAACCCAAAATTCAGGGGGTTACTTATGGTTGACCTTAACCAAACTTTTTGACATATTCAATACAATTTAACCAATATAATTGAATCCTCATTAATTATATTCCCGTGTATTTATTTATTAATCTTCCCAATTAATTAAACCGTTTTTGAGACACCCAGTCTCCCAGATTGACTCGGCCAATCTTGCCTTCTGTTCTTTTATTGAGCCTAAATATCCAGTTTTCAGGAATCTTTACCTTAAGACTTCCAATCTAACCTATCTACATGCAATAATCAGAAAAACAGAGATAACTTTATATTTTGGAGCATTTATTTGGCTAAATACTCAATAGTGACTGTTGTACAGTCACATATATCCTTGTCATAAATACCATAGTTGTATTCAGCTGGTAGGAACTTCTTGGACATGAACTCCACAGGTTTGAAGGTGTCTCCCATGTATTGGCATAGCATGCTGCCAATGGCATCCTTGCATGCATCAGAGAAAATGTGGAATGGAATGTCAAAGTTTGTGCAGATCAAAACATTATCAGAAGTAATAGCTTCTTTCAAGGCATTGAAAGCTTGTATCTCCTCCAATCCCTAAACAAACTCGGCTTTCTTTTGCATCAATTTAAACAGTGGAGCAGCAATGTTGCTTTAATTCTTTATGAAGGGATGATAATATCCCACAACTCCTAAGAATGACTGCATGTGGGACACCAAAGTGGGTATGGACCAATTGTGAATTGAGGTAACTTTTTCTGGTTATGGCTTCTTCCTGTCAATTCCAACTACATGCCCAAGAAGCTTCAGTTCTTGTACAGCTAGTATTGTCTTTTTAGCGTTCACACTTAGATTAGCATCAGAAACCCTCTGTAGAAAAAACTGGAGATGCTTCAAGTGATCAGAATAAGTCTTAGAGAGGATAGTGATATTGTAAAGGTAAACTGTTACAAAGTTGCCAATTAACCCTTTGAATGTGTTGTTCATAATGCTCTGAAAAGTATGAGGAGCACCCTTAAGACCAAATGGCATTTGATTATATTTAATTTGACCCCATTTGGTCAAAAAGCGGTCTTAGCCTGGTCATCCTTGTACATGGGAATCTGGTGAGAGCCGCTGAAAAGGTCAATGTTTGAAAACCACATGGCACCACCAAAGGAGGACAGGATGTCAGGAATCCAGAAAAGTGGATAATTGTCAGCTATAGTCACCTTATTCAAAGGAATATAGTTAACACAGAGACACCACTTTTTTCTTTTCTTAGTTACAACCACCAGTGGCAAAGACCAAGGTGAAAAGCTTGGGTTTATGAGTCCTGGAGCTTCAAGTTTGATGATTTCAGTTTTTGCCCATGCTTATTTTTACTGTGGTAAGTAATAATATTTAGATACAATAGGAAGGGCCAAACCCATGTCAATCCTGTGTTTGTATGCTGCTGCTGCAGGTAAGTTGTAATAATCATTAGCAATATTAGCGTCAAAAGTGTCCAAAAATTTGAGGAGGTTGTTCTTCTGCAAATCAGAAAGTCAGGTGTTTGTGTCAACACTTAACTGCAATGGTTCATAAAGGTAAGAAGTTTGAAGCAGCTTATCAAAGAAAGCATAAAGATCAATGAGCTGATTATTATGCTCAATAGACCATACATTATTATTAAAGCAGGCATTCACACTCAGTTGGCTCACGGTTTGATAACCCAGCAGTAAGGTATAGTTTTTATGATCAAAAATAGTGACATTAATAGAAGTACATACACCGCCTATATTGCAATTTTAGGCTTCATGCAACGCCAAGGCCGCACAAGCAGCTACCATCAGCCATGATGAATATAGTGAACAAAGGAGTACAGGTAACATTTTGCAATTATTTTAAGAATGTAGTAAAAATCAAATTACTAAAAGTACCACTATAAAGGCTTATGGCTGTTGTTACCCTTTTCACACTAGCCTTTTTTTGGTGCGCCTGGCCCAGATAGGAGCAACTCCTCATTTTTAAATTGTTTGAACTCTGCAAGGGCTTGTCAAAGTTTTTTCCAAAACTAGGGGCTCTCCTGCAATAGTTTGGCCCATGTTACATTCACAGTAGTATTCTGTAGTAACTTTTCAATTTAGATGCCAACAGAGTTGGAGTTAACCTTAGAAGGTAAGCAGACCTTCTTATTGGTTGAAGGTGGGGTGAAGATTCCTGCTTGACTTTTGCCAGGTTTAACTAACCTTCCATAGTTAGCTGCCACCCATTCTGGATCAAACCATTCCCTGGGTGTGTGGTGCACGTGCATTGGCTGCTGCTGAAAGGCAGGAGAACCAAGAGTGGATACTTCCATTGGGATTTGATTGGGTGCAGGTGCAGAATTGGCCATGCATAGCGTCAGATGATTAGAGGGAGAATCAATTGATGGTTCATCCCACTCCATCTCAACCATGTCAAAAGATTTTTGGAATCATAATGTTAGTAGGCTGACCAATTAGTTTGTTCAAATCAAGGAGGACGTTGGAGGGAAGCTCTGGGTGAAACTCAGCAATGGGGAACTCAGGGGTGGACTTGACTACAACAGTATTGTAGCGATGGTCAAAGTCATATTTCTGGGGTCTAAAATCAATGACTTCTTCAATATCATCAGGAGATGAATATTTGGCAGGATTTCACATACTGGCTGTGCCAGAAGGAAGGGGGTTGTGGGATTTGGAGTGGGTGTGCAAAAATAATCAGGGTAATCAGGGTTCTAACAACTATCAGTAACAGTGGGGAGTTGGGGGACAAAGCATGGGTGGGACTGGGTGTTGGTGCCATAATGTGGTGCAATTTGGGAGATGGTGCATGAGCACAATCTTCACAAAAATAAACAGGAGTATTAACATGATCAGGTAAAGGCACGTTTGTGGGTACAAACACAGAAGTAGGTGTAGGAAGTCTAATAGTTGGGGGCAAAGGCCTAGGTGAAGGTGGGTCAACAATATACGCCAAACAAGATTTTTTATTCATGGGTTGGGTTGTGGCAGAAGAGAGGTCATGTTTGGTGGCGTCATAGTTGGCCTAAGACATGAGATTCTCCTGGGGTTTGGATCAACAGTTTGTACAATTGTAGGCACAATCATAGTTTGAATGGCCTGGGTCACTACATATGGAGCACTTTGCAGTGCAGTTACAAGAGATGTGTCCCTTCTCCTCACAATTGTAGAACGTGGGGTTAAAGGGACAACTATACTTCTTGGCAGAGCGTGTGTTGCAACCACCTCTGGGGACCTGTTGCTCCTGAGCCAAGAACACGTTTTCAAACTTGGCTATGATTTCCTTGAGTTGAGCTTCCAACACATGAGGGCAGATGCTTCCTTCTTGGCATTGGCCTCTGCAGCAAACAGGTTCCAGATGAAAGAAAGCTTAGTGTCCTGATCAAGCTCCTTCTCCATGTGTACTGTATACTTATAAAAAATTAAAATGTAGTCCTCTTCCAAAGTATGTGGTTCACTGTCATGGAGCAAACTTGCGTACACAGGCGTTAACGCTTTAATGAGGGCCAGTAAACAGACCATCCAGTTAAATGTATTAATGGTGTAAATATATTCAGCGCCAGCAAGGTCTCTGATTTCCAAACAAAGGAAGCAATTGGCCACAGCTTGAAACTCTACCAAGAAGGAGTGAAAGTCAGAAATTTGGCAAATGTGGAGGTTGGCCAAGACAGAAGCAGCATTGGGTTTGTAAGGGACAAATTAGCGTTCAGCTGCAATAACCCAGTTGTACCAGGAGGTAAAAGCAAGTTCTTTGTGCCAAAGGCAAGCTTCACCACGGAGGAAAACCCCAACTTTAGCTAAGAAAGACATTTCCAGGATGCCAAAGCAAGATATAATAATCATTGAAAGAGTAAAACCATACCTTAAACCCTTTTCCAAAAAAGTGTTTGACACAAGAAGCAGCAAGGTGATGGGACAGGGCAAGGGATTCTGGGGAAACAACAAGGGACAACAACAATGTGAACACAGACAGGGTTGGCGCAGGTGACATGACAGCAGAGAACACAGAGTCATTTTCAACACAGCAGACATACAAACAAACAAACAGAAGCAACAAGAACAACAAAAACACATAATCAGTGTGACCTCCAAAATTTGTTGCAGTGAACAACAAATAGTTAATTGCTGAGGCAAGAGAGAAGAGTTTATTTTCACAACAGGTGGTCATTTAAGCAAATTGCAAATATTTGCAATTGACTCAAATTTTTGATGGTTAAACTTCACCTTAACACTTGCTTATGTAATCAGCTAACTCAACTCTTGAATAACATATATAATCATTCTGATTATCTGAGTTTGAAATTGGCTGTGGATTATTATCAATTGGGTTCTCCAATCAGCAAGAAAATGATGGATTTAGATCCAATTGCTGACTCTGCATATCAATGAGGTGGATTTAAAAGTACAATTAAAAGCTTATAGTAGTGTCAAAAAGCTGGATGTACTGATATTCTGGTTGTTGCTAGCACAGTTAACATCCAGTCATTGCCCTGTTTGGTGCCAATCCAATATACAGTTCAACATACTAGAAATGGTAACAAACCAATATCACATGACTTTTCCAGGTATCCAGAAACTTGAACCCATTCTTCACATGACCACCCTTATCTTTGATCCAACTTAAATCTCTACCATAGTGCAAGCTATATAAGTCCAAAGTATTATCCAAAAAAAATTACTTCTCTTCTTCTTAATTCCATAATCAAAGCTTCCCCAAAAGTTGCTCCTCATCAGTAGTTTTAAAAGCTATGGCAACAACCAAAAATACCTCAGATTTAAACAAAATGATTTCATATTTCAGCAGATTCCAACTATCAGGTTAAAATATACACTCTGTTAACAGGGTTTTTTGGTGTTAATGGACAAAATGGGTCAGCACAGCAACAAATTGCTTGCTCAACAAGCAAGACTATTTAAAATACAAACCAAAATTCAAGGATTTACAAACAAAATGGTGTGAGTTGACCTTTGGTGTACATATGCATACTATGTAAATTAGTGACAAAATACACCCAAGCGCAGTGAGTCAAATCTCAATCCAAAGACAAAAAACCATAGCAACCCAACATATAAATAAAACCACTCAATCAGTGTGTACAATGGACTGTAATTAAGAATGATACCAAGGTATCTAAAATAGGGCACACAATCTGAAACATAAATTTTAAAAACATTGTGATGGGTGTTTAAATTTGGCAGTGAAATCTGGGGGAAATGGTGGGAATTATTTTGGATATTCTAAAATGGGCAATGTAAAACCAAAAACAACTAATTAAGAAATAAAAAATCTATAATCAGGATATTGGGTGAGAAAAAACATTAATTAAATATCCATATTCAAATGAAAGCAAAAATTAAAATTAGGGAGTAACTTGATTGAAATTTATTTAGTATTTTATTAAATTCTTAAAATTGAAGGAACACAACAACAGAGTACCAATGCACCCATTGTGCACCGCAGTTGTGGTTGTCCCTGTGGGTCAAAGAACAGAGTTAGTGCAAAGCAAGTGCCTACTCATGAAGGAGGTGAGAGAGGAAAGTTTGATAGTGATGCTGTGCTGACACAGAAGGTTCAAGGAGCACAAGCTGCTAGGGTGCAGAGCATCAACCCTTGGGTCCCCAAGATGACCTGGAAGCCCACCAAGGTTACCATAACCAAAACAGTCAGGAACAAAGAGATGAAACTTACTTCCTATGTGTTTGAGCCTGTGTACTTCCAGAATTTGGTCCTGTCAGCAATGATGGAGAAGGTTAAGCCTGTGCTTGACACCAGCTACAAGCCCTATGTCAGTGATGGCAACCAGGAAGATAACAAGGAGCCCAAGTTCTATAGGACTTTGGAGGGACATCTGGTGCTCAAGAAGGTTGCGGACTTCTATACCAAGGTGCCCATGCTTTGTGTACCAGTCCCTGAGCAGGATCCTAATTCAACTACTCCTGCTAAGCCTGCCCATAAGCCCATCCCAGATATCAAACACATCATCCTGCTCAGACTTATGCGTGAATCTAGCGACTACAAGGCAGCTGCGGCTCTTGTTGGGGTGGATCCCAAGTACGCCTCCAAGACATTCAACACATTCATCAATACTGGCTGAGTCCTTGCCATTTAGAAATCCTTGCTTGTTTCCATCATGCTCACCAAGGAGCACAAACAGGCAATCCGCCAGCAGATAACCCAAGATTGTCATCTTTAACTGGCAAATAGACAGGCAATGATCAAGTCCACTTTTGGGTTACAGGCTTCCATTTCATTTTTATTATCATTTGGTAAAGTGTCTGCGGTTTTTTGTAGAAAAAACTTGGGGTATCTCTGTACAATTGGAATAGCCCAACCAATATTTAGACCTGGAAAAAATATGCTGAGGCGTACACTGCCCTCAAAGCCAAGGGGACAGTCAAATTCTATTATATTGACAAATCAGCATTTGCCTTGTCTATATGGAATGCATATGGTTATGTCCCAAAAGGCTCAAATGATGGAATGGCTTTGCGTGCTGCAGTCTGCGCTACAGCCTATTCAATGGTGGCTCTCCTCAGTCCAAAGGGGGTCAAGCTTTATCAAATGATACTAGGCTCCCACAACAACCATACCTTTCTAGCATTCCTCCAATTGGTCCAGGAGCACCTGAGGCACACAAGCCCAGGCGTCATCAATGTAATTGTGCTGTATACTGTTGGTCTCCACAAGGTGGCCAATATTCTTGAAGAATTCCCAATGTTTGACACTAGCATTGCAGTGGGCCCCCAGCAATTGGCCACAGAAAATTTTTGCCTTCTCTTCCTCCCTGCTTATTTGCCCTTCCTAAATCCCATCAAGGAAGTCTTTGGGTGGCTCAAGCAAGTTGTAAAGCAAGGGACCCCAACTGGGACCAAGGACCTCTTTGATTTGCTGAAGGTTGGGATCCACACCCTCCCAGCTGAGACTGTGGCCAAATTCTATGGCCACATTGATTTTTTCATCCCCATGTGCCTTGCCAAACAGCCAATCAATTAAAGGCTTAGCTTATTTGACTTTTTTATATTCTCTAATTTACTGTTTAAGATTTATTAATTATCATTTTATATTTAGAAGCTTCTAAGCCCACAATCACTTTAGCAGGACCATCAATGAAGGTTAGTAAGTTATTTTTTTATATTAATTTTTTTATTATGGCATCTGAGGCTATCCCAAACAATTGATAATTGATTATGTGAATATATTTATATCACTTTTTTCAAATAAATATAAAAATCAAATTAAAAAAGTTAAATGTAAAGTGTACACAATAGAAGTAAATTTTATTAACATACTTTATTATGCTTTTATGAAAACCTTCTCTGGGATTTATTTTGCAAAACTTGTTTGCTAAAATAATAATTATAGAAATTATTTATAATAAAATAATCTAAAGTGTAAAGATATTTATTTGAAAAGAGAGTTTTAAGTGTGCCTGTAATAGGTTTGGCAGTATGTACTCACCCTGCAATGAAGATGGCACACAACCTCCACTGCCACACTGTGGACAGTGGATATACCCGTATTAAAGTATTTGCGCCTGCTGGTAAAAGGAAGGATGGTGAGGTGGGAATGGAGGAGCAGCTTTTCTGGCGGGGCTGCAAACCCAAAGATGCCTGCCAGGACCAGGGCGTCCTGGATCACATGATCACCTGAGTTGTATCCAGGGGGACCTTCTTCCCGTCAAGTGCAAGCCAGTCCTTGTCAATCCCCAGAAGGACCCTGTCCAGGTCCTCTACAGACGCGCCCATCCCAAAGTAGAATAGGAAACCCAGGTAAACAACCAGATGAAGCCTTTGTCCAGAAAAGGCATCTGTAAACTCACACAATTTGTTATAGACAGTGCTAATTTTCTTCTTGTGCTTGGTTTTGGCAAAGGTCAGCTCCCTAGCTGCAGGGACCCCCGTCTTGTTGGCACTCCAGGCCAGCCCAAAGTCTGCCAGGAGGATTTTTGTCTTCTTTACGGCTGTTGTGTCTGCAACAGCCAATTTTGACACTGCGCGCCCAAAGTTCTCCAACAGGTAAGAGATGGTATGCTCCAAGGGGTAGCAGAAGCAAGCAGCCACATGAGCCCAGCCCATCTCTGGTATATTCTTGAATGGGAGCGTTGCCAGGATGTCCCAAACAAGATCAATGGAGTTTACACAGTAAACTCCACTGAGGTTAACTTGGTCTAGGAGGACCAGTTGGGCATCCTTGTAGGCAGTAACTGCCCACTCAGATGCCCCCTCACCATGCAAAAGCCCTTCCAATGCCTCCCTGGACATTGGGAATGCACCATGGATCCTGTCTTCAAGCTTCTGCAAGACAGGGGGGGACAGAAAAAGCTGTTTGGCCACATGAGTGGCGTAGTTGGAGTAGAAGGTGGGGGGACAAATGGAACCAGGACCCAGCAGAGTTCACCATCAACATCTTCTAAAAAAAGGTAAGTATTTAAGAATTCTTATTAATTTTGTTTTTTAGGCTACCTTCTTCTGTGATTTCCTTGCCTACAGCCTCTGCCAATTTGGCCATTATTGGCATAAGCACTTGGGCAGGCAATTATGAATCCTCTTTTCTTGCGCACTTTGCGGGTTTGAGTTGGGCATACATCTCAGGGTTTTCAACCCAGACAGACGGCACAGAAAGATTGTACACCTTGAACTGGAGGCCTTCTACAATGGTCTTCTGGACGTTTAGAAGACGCTCAATTGTCATTTCTGATGTGTTGGGTATTTTGATCATTAGGGCCTTTGGGACACCTTGTCTATTTTACCCCTTCAAAGACAGTGGACTTCACTTTGGCTTTGATCTTGCGGTCAATGTCCTTTATTTTGGCAATTGCCAAGTTGAGATCCTTCAGAAGCTTCTCCAATTCTCTCATTGATTTTTCACTAACCTTTCCATATGTTTTATTGCTTTTGCCCCAATAAATTCTGTATTATTCTGATAATATTGCCTCTTTGAAATTGCTGTTTGTTTTGCCATTACTCCAATATCCCATTTTTTACCTGTTGGCATATGTTTTACGCTCAACTCAATATTTATTTTTCGCTTTGTGTTGGCATTGTTTCCTTAATTTCCATATTTTTAGCACCTAAACACAGCCCCTTGTGAAAATATTAACAACAATTTGGTGATCAGCTAAATTTAAATTATAAAATTATACATTTATTATGTTTAGATAAAGTTGTTGCTGATCCAAATTCAAAACCTTAATGATAAACTTTAAGCCAATCAGGAGCCAAGTGATAAAGTGATTGTTGTGACAAAAAGGGTCATTCAATAATTCTTTGATTCATGTGCGCTAATTAATCTGATTGGCTGGATGTTTTACCATTTTACGCCTGCTGCTGTGGCAAGTTGTTAATGAACTAGCGCTAACCTGGCAGCTGATTGGGCACTAGCCCACCAACAACTTGTCACAGTGGCAATGACACTCAATGGAAAAGCATCTAGTCAATTAGATTAATTAGAGCTTATGCATTAAAGAATTATTGAATGATCCTTTATGTCACAACAATCACTTTATCACTTGGCTCCTGATTGGCTTAAAGTTTATCATTAAGGTTTTGAATTTGGATCAGCAACAACTTTATCTAAACACAATAAATGTATAAATTTATAATTTAAATCTAGCTGATCACCTAATTGTTGTTAATATTTTCACAAGGAGCTGTGTAAAGAGCTAAAAATAACTGTGTTCTGGATCTAGATACATAACATAGTAAATATATAATTTTATAGAAATATGCTGGACATAAAGAATAAAACCAACTATAAACAAAGAGAAAATGAACAATTGAAATTCAGAATAAAGATAATATAAATAGAAATTGTTTGGCAACAGGGAGTTTATTGAGGGACAGGGAATAGTGATTCTTACTAGGCAGAATAACGCAGGAAGGAAGGCATTGAGGTGGTGCTGGCCTGTGAGATCTGGGATTAGGTGGATGGGGCTGGCAGGTGGGGGTGGGGATGGCGGGGGTAGAGGCAGGAAGATTTTGTGTGATGGCTGCCATATACTGCTTGTTATATTTCTCAGCCGTCATTGGCTGGATTGGTTGGTAGACAGCTGTGGCACAAGGTTGGAGGCACTTATCCTTAAGTGATTGGTTGCTCATTTTCACATGAAGACCATTTGCGCAAACAAGTCAGCCACTATTTGGTGACCAAAGAGAGAATCATGGTCCAGGACTCCAAGATAAAGATCATTAAAAGCCTGAGGGCGGTGATCCCTGACTGTTTCTTCAATATTAAAGAACACAACATCAGCCAGATGGATGTCCTCATAGCTGGCAAGATAAACTGAGGCCTGATGTCTGCATCCTTAGATGACCTCAAGAGCGGTGGAGCTACCCTTCATCTGTGTCACAGTAAATTCCATAATGCCAGGGATTATTTGGCCAAGTAAGAAGGCTCAAAAAGCCATAACCCCTTTAATGAAATTGACTGATTTAACAGATTTGAATCAAACAGTTAATTGGAAATGAGTTACAGCTGCTCCAGTTTGCCAGTTGAATCCAATTTCCCCTTATAAGCTGATGTTTATAAATTGACGTAATTTGAGGATCACCTGATATGATCTTATTTATCAAAAAAGTCATTAGAATTTGGTCACACAAGGGTTCTTTGCAAACTGGACAATGTACTCACTTGACAATGTGGAAGGAATAGGAGCCCAGAATCCAGGTGGTATTGCTTAGTTAAATTTTGATATATATTGAATAGTTTTCACTGTTTCAACTTTTAAGAGTTGAGTTCTCACAAAAAATTTACTCAATAAAATCAAATATCCCTTGGTCTGACTTTTATTTCAAATGCATCCTGTAAATGGCCTGCTGCACTATATTTCCTACAATTTAATTCTTAGCTGGATCATTACGTGAAGATGGGGCCCTGCTGTTGGCACTTTGTTGTTGCCTCCGCCCTATATTAATCCAATGCCTGCCAATCTTAGAGTTGTTCCTCCTACGTTCAAAACTTAAACTCTGGTTCTATCTCAATGCCCTGTATTTTATGCTAAATACACTCTGATTCTCTCACAGGCTATTTATCTTGGGCTCTTTTGGTTAGGGTTAATCATTTTACTTAACCCTATTATCTCATCTGGAAATTTCACAAAACAGTATTTGAAGCAGTGTTGGTGATTAATCATTAACTCCATGTGGATTTGGGTGGTGATTTTCCACCACATGGAGACAGCTTGTTACTATCTCACAATTTTTCTCACAATCTGGTGGCTCAAGAAAACCCAGTGAGTGAAATTTGAGCTATCCCAAGAGTCAAGCAATTCATCAAAGGTGTGGCTATACTCATAACCATTGGTGAAATCTGGATTTTTCTGATAGTAGACAAGTCTCTTTGCTGAAACAGCCAGAAACGCATCAATGAATGCCCCCCTCTTGACCTTCTTCCTTCTATTCTTAGTGTCAGCTTTTTCTTGCTTGCCAAAATTATCCAAAGCTATTGATAGTGTCAAGGATCTGGATGTACAAGCATTCTGGCTACCGCCAACCCACCTAACATCCAGACATTGCCCAATTTGGTGCCCTTTCAATATACAGTTCAACATACTGGGAATGGCAACCAGGCAATATCACATGACTGTCCAAGTATCCAGTGGCTCAAACCCATCCTGCATATGACCAACCCCTAGGTTCAATCCAATTAAATCTTTGCCACAGCCAAATCTATATAAGTCTAAAATATTATCCAACAAAAGATACTTCTCTTCTTTCCTAATTCCATATTTAAAGCTTTCCCAAAAGGCGCTCCTTATCAATAGCTTGTAATAGGAGATAAACATGACATCATCTGCTAGATTGGTCAAGCATTAGACCAGGGTGGACTCAATGGCCTGATCATATGGGAATCCTCACTGCCATCCCATCAGTTGCCGGCAACATTTGTCAACACCTTGACTGAGGCCACTTTGCCATACATCCAGAGCTGCACCATGCGCTCAGACAACCAAATGCCATGGTGCGTAAGTTGCTTCTGGACCTGGGTCAGGGGAAGCTTGAGGTCCTGCTGTAAGAGATTGAGCATTATTGGGTATGCCTTGTTGATTTGGGACTTGGGGGCCTTCTTTGGCTTCTTGGCTATCCCAACCAGGTTCCCCTTGTTCACCAGGTTGTTGAATTCTCACATAATAGTGGCTCGGGTAAATTGTAATTGGCTAGCTATATGGTCCCATGTCAAACCACTCAGGTTGAGTGCCACAATTTCTTGGAGAATTTGGGCAGTGATGATTCTACATTTGGTATTCTGGGCTGCAGGAGCTGAAGCCTGATTGGCTGTAGGGGGAGCAAGTTGGGTGTTGGCGGGAAGTTGTTCCAAATTGTTGCGCTTTTCTCTTTACAGCGCCATAATTATCTAAGATTATAGGGTACAGAACATTTTCCAGAATACAGTCATATATGAGGATATGAGTAGTACTGTATCAGAAGAGCCAGGATGGAACAGAACCATGATTATTGCCCAGAAATGGCTTCTGATTGCTCAGAAGCACTTAAGGATTAGGATAAAGGTCAACCAGATTAAGGATAAAATAAAGATGGTTCAAATATGATTTTATTTGAAATGATTAATTCTTCTTATACCTTCTGCAAGTATAATCTCTGGGCTGCTAGCAATGTCTTCTAGGACATTCTAACACGCCCCAAATTTGGGAAATTATTAATCTAGGTTTGGCACTTATTGCATGTCAACCAATAGAATATTTTCATCTTCACCCAGCACAGGTGATCCTTGCTGGCATGGAATAACTTAGTACTTCAGGATCACTTCCTACTTCTCTGGCATACTGCAAACTTAAAGCTTATCAATGTGATAAATATGGGAATTTGAGATTATGGGGAATCAAACCCAGCGCCTTGGCGCTCAATGTAAAATTAAAGTGGCGCCTTGGAGCCTGCAATATTTGCCAGGTAGCGCTTGCAATAATTTTCAGTTGGAACAGCGGCGCTTGACATAAAAGTAGTTTGGCGCATTGGCGCCTAATCCAATTGCTAGGTGGCGCCGCGGCGCTTGTGTATTTTTAAAGTGCTGCAGTGACAAATCATGTATCATTTAATTGCTGCGGCGGCGCTTATCATTGGCTATTTTAAGGCTCAGGTCAGCAGACTACTGCTAATTCAATATTCATAATGTTTATACTACCAATTTATGTAGTTTGGTAGCTGCAATTCATATCTGCAAGCTCTGTCATAATTAGTATCATTGTATTTTGTACTACTAATTTATGGATTTGGTTGTAACAGTCTCAATCCGTGGGCTCTGTCATAATTGGCATCATTGCTTGGTCAAAATTCCCAACATATCCCCCCCACTTGACCAAGCACTACTTCCTTTCTCTGATGAACTCAACCAGCAATAACAACAACCACCAAAGCATGCGCCAAGCATACAACGCTATGATGGCCACCATGGGTGAGGCGGAGCGTAATGCCTTCCGTAAAATGCCCTGCTCTGTAAGTATTGCCTTCCTCAACTGTCTTTGCTCCAGCAAGGACCAATTCCACGAGCAAGACTGTGCCACCACTTTGGCTGGCTTTGTCCCTAATTCTGCTCCCAGTCCCAATGCTGGTGACCTTTTTGAAGAGGATTCCTTATTCAATGAGCCTCCTCCCATCCCCAGTACGCCTCCTGTCCATTGTCAGGCACCCACCCACTAGGAAGTAAACTCCCTAGGTGGTGAATGATTGCAGAGGGATTCAAGCCCGTCACCAGGGATCCCACAGGAAAGGAGACCATCCCTAGATGAAATAACCCTCCAAGGAGTCAGTACCTGCCTAGCAGGGGATTAAAACGCCCCAAGAAGAAGTACACTCCTAGATAACACAATAAAAAGGCCAAAGCCAATAGACAGAACACTTGAGGCTTGGAAACCTGGGTGTGGAACCATAAACCTTGGTTTCTTCCCGGACAGGTGGATTGTTTGAGAGAGGAGTTGTGGTATACCAAACGCCCAGGATCACACGGTGCCAGGAGCTGTCAATGAATTGAGACTCTGGTGTTGTACCCAAATCAGCGCGTGAATCTATGGAACCGCTGGAGAACACTGTTGTAGTTGAGACTATCCAGAGTAACCATTTATACCTAAGCAACTCCATAAGAAGAGTCTTGGGTAATTTCATGGTTTTGGAAATTTAGAGGTTTAAGTCAAATAAAAGATTAGCAAACAATCACTTGGGTGAAATGTAGACTTTATTGATTGAAAAAATACTGAAATGGAGCTTACCAGCTTTTATAGCATGGTAGCATAAATAATATAGAAAAAGGAGTTTGGGAAAGTTGGAGATAAAATGGAGATTTGGAAGTTGGAATCTTCAAAACTGGAAGATTATTAATTATTTCCTAATGGTTTTTAAACTCTTTCTTAGAAAGGTATCATATTTTCTTAACGTAACCCTTCATTCTCTGGCATGGCTGGTAGAAACTCAACCCCACAGAAGCTGGAGGGCCAGGAGGTGGCATTGGCGGGAACAACATAAGGAACGGCCATCAAAAGACCCAAAACCAGACACCAAAGGTCACCTGCTTTAACATTAGTGCCAACGTCACTGGGCATAGATCCTAAACGTTTTGAATCATTGTTGTCAACCATTGATTGGCTAGAGACCAGTTTAAAAGGTAATGATTGGTTTGAAGTTGAATTAACGTTTGTTTTAGATAGATCTATCTCAACCAAGTCAAAAAATGACCTGGGTTTGAAATTTATTGCTGAAAACAATGGCTCAGAAGCCATTTCTGGGCTTAAAGCAGAAGGTATAAAGAGCAGATATTACTTACTAACCCATTCCCTTTAGAAGATTCAGAAACAAATAAAGGAGCAAACAATTATGCCTCTTTAAATGAAGGTAAATTGTTGTCAAGAATGTTTAAAGAATCATTCATGACATATGTGGTCCTTCTGGTGCTTTGCGCCCATTCTTTCAGCGCTTGCCTTCCTCTGGTGAGCCTCCTACCACCCCATTGTTGATGCTTTGCGCTCAGCGCAACTTGGACAAGGTCCAAATGGACTATCTTGATCTGTTGAGCAAGTTTGGTGTT
This sequence comes from Entomophthora muscae, assembly GCA_014839935.2. Taxonomy (NCBI): domain Eukaryota; kingdom Fungi; phylum Entomophthoromycota; class Entomophthoromycetes; order Entomophthorales; family Entomophthoraceae; genus Entomophthora; species Entomophthora muscae. Next base: position 259,703 of record QTSX02000788.1, on the reverse strand, counting down.
TGTCACCACAAAGAGACAATGTACAGATTTGTCCAGGCCATGTACTCCAATGAGGATGCCATGTCTCCTATCTGTGCCAGTGAGCTCTACCACAGCCAATATGATGCCTCTTGTTTGGCTGCTGAGGTGCGCCTTGGCCTGCAGTTTGCTTCCTTGGCGCCTGGTCAGATCTCTGCCCAGCACGCCCACACCATCACCATCTGTAACAACTTTATAGATGAGGTGACTTGGATTTGGGCCCTCAAGCTTGCCACTGACCCGGCATTTCATCATACCCTGGACCTTCCTATCCAGGCCAACTCCAGTTGGTGCTTCTCAGCTACCTTTAATGTGTTCCTCTTGGCAGTGAGCACTGGCAACGCCAGTCTATATCTTCCCTTGGCTGCTGCTGCGTGTCACTTCATGTGGTACGCCCCCAATAGCTGCAAGCCTGGCCAGCCAGAGTACGCTGGTTGTTGCCTGGAGCACTATTGTGCACTGGCTTATCAGCTCCAGGTTCTGTTGCTGCTAGCCTACTCCTACATGGAGGACGCCCTGATGGACTGCCTGGCAATTGGGGCTGTGTTCTCTGCTTGTGGTGATTGGGGTTGCCTTATGTCTGTAAGCCAGCTCTGCCTCTTGCTCTGCAACTGGACCTCCATGTTCCAGAACTCCCAGTTGGCCTGGGCTCAGATGCTGGTGATCTTGGCACATGTGTGTCAACGCCTCAATGATGATTGGTACCTCTTCCCCGCCCATAAGCGTCCTGTGATCACCATCCAACGCCCTGTGAAGCATCCCCAACATGCCAACCGCCAAACCACTCCCCCCACAGCATCCTCCTCCTAGCCGCGCAGAGGCGCCCCTGCTCCCAGAGACCATCCCCAGTAATCTTCCCTTTGCAATAAACTTGCTTGGCTCCTTATTCTTTTTTATTATCTTTTTAATTTTATCTTTTTGCTATTCTATGATTTTATTATTTTCTTGTATATTTTTAGCTTCTTATTTTTATATTTTCTTTCTTTTGAATCTTTCTTGGAGCTATGGCGCTCATTCAGTTAACTGAGTTTCCAGTCTTTTTGTTTATAATTGTGTGCCTGTTTGGGTCTTGCTGGCAGCTTTGCAGGTCTGGCCCCCAGGAATTTGACTTAGAGTTATTTCATCTGATGTAGCATCTTTCTCCCCTTCCTAGAGGAGCCTTACATAAAGTAACAGTACTATCAGTTGCGCCTAGAGAACTCCTGTATGACTCATTGTTGTGGTGGGATTTTGGTTGGTGCCAGAGTAAGCAACTGGTTGTTTGTTGCCAATGTAGAGGTAGCCAGAGCTGCTCAAGTCTTTGCAAGAGTGGGGTATCCTTTGATTCCTTTGAATTCTTAGGCCCTTAATCCAGCAAAGGTGGCTGGTACAGTTCAAACCTGTGAGCACTCTTGTTTGCTTCTGTAATATCAAATGTGCTTTGAGCGCAATCATGCAGCAATGTAAGTGTAAAAACTTGCTGCTCAAAGCACTTCCATGAACTGATGTAGACCTTATCACGCCCATATAACAGGGTTGGTGTAACAACCTGTTGCTTGATAGTGCTTCCATGGAACAATGTGTGCCTTAAGCGCGCCCATTCAGCAGGGTTGATGTAACAACCTGCTGCTTAGTAGCACTTTCAAGCATTTTTGCAAGGACATCAAATGTATTCTTGTACTCTAGTTGTGTATCCTTTTAGACTTGTACCACAGCGTGAACTGGAAACCTGAACTGACGCCTTCCCATTGATGTTATGTTTTGCTTCCTATGATACTGGTCTCCATTGCGCTTGGATGTGCCGCCTGCAGTTACCAGCAGTTTTCCAGTTGACTCCTTCTTCTACAGGCAAATGTGTGCCCCCTGTAGTGAGCATCATTGTTGCGCTTTTTGCTTTACAGCACCACAATTATCTAAGATTATAGGGCACAGGACATTTGCCAGGCGGCACTGCAGCGCTTGCAATAATTTTCAGTTGGTGTGGCGGCGCTTGACGTAAAAGTAGTTCAACGCTTTGGCGCCTAATCCAATTGCTAGGCAGCGCCGCAGCGCTTGTGTATTTTTAAAGTGCTGCAACGGCAAATCATGTATCATTTAATTGCCATGGCGTCCCTTATCATTGGCTAGTTTAAGGCTCAGGTCAGCATACTACTGCTGATCTAATATTCATATAGTTTATACTACCAATTTATGTAGTTTGATAGCTGCAATTCATATCTGCAAGCTCTGTCATAATCAGTATCATTGTATTTTGTACTACTAATTTATGGATTTGGTTGTAACAGTCTCAATCTGAGGGCTCTGTCATAATTGGCATCATTGCTTGGTCAAAATTCCCAATACAAATCAAGGTTGCCATCCTTATTGGTTGGTTGACGGATAGCTTGTGCAGGGGTGGGTACAGGAGCAGGGGCAGAGCTAGACACAAAATGACTATTGAACAAGTCAAAGTCATATGGGTCGGGGGTCAGGTACAGGTCAGCTTCCTTGTTACCCGCCTCAAAGGCTTGGGTGTAAACAGGTGCCTCCACGTTCTGAGCCTAACCTCCATTGAAGCTGGCTTGGCTGCTGCTAGCTTGGTCACTGGCACCTTCAAAAATATTGCTATTATAACCATCTTAAGCTAAAACCTAGGATAAAATCACTAAAAGTAGAAATTTAAAATTTTATGATTTATTTTTATTGTAATCACCATTCTATATTTGGAAAGTTCTCAAAACCATTCCATACAAATATGGAGCCATGAAAATGAATAAAATGCCTCTGTTCCTAAATTAAATGTCTGTTGATTTGCTGTTATATTGTTATTTTTCTTTTTTAGGCTACTCATACTACACATCTTGTGTGACTTCATTTGGTTTTGTGTTTGTGGAATCTTGCTTCTAGATTGCTCAGATTTTGTTTCATTTTAGTCCTTCTGTTGGTGCCTCATATGAATTATAATTGGATTATAATAAATTCTGGAACAGTATCCATCCATCTCACTTGTTGTGTCAGTTCATTTTGTTTGTGGTTTAAACTACACTGCTTGATATTTGCTATAATTTTGGATAATGGGCTAGTGAAATTTTGTTTATTGTTTGACAGTTCATTTGTTAACCAAATATATTTAAATTATGTGAATCCAGAATCTTGTGCAACTTGGATTTCACTTGAATCTGAAATCATGTTGTTTAAATCTGAGGTATTTTTTGGTTGTTGCCATAGCTTTTAAAGGCAACAGCACCCATGTCAACACTAAAAATGTCAACAGTGGCCATGTCAACACTATATTAAAGTGACAGCCCGGTTTTACTTAATGTTGTCTTCTGGATGTCAAGGCAACCACCAGAATTAACTCATTCTGCAAGTTGACTTACTGAATGTTGACAAATTTGTCAACATTCAGTAAGTCAACATTATTTTAGTATTTATCCTCCAGAATCAGGCATTTCCAAAACTAAGCTAATTTTTAATAGTAAATTATTAAGTCATTTTTGCAAAATTAAAAAGGAACAGGCATAATGTCAACACCATTTAAACAAAGGCTTAATTTTAAGCCAAAAACCTAATATAATTTGCTATGAAAATGTAAGTTTCTTTGTACTTTTACATTAAGGTTGACTCCAGTAAGTAATATCTGGATGTCAACCCCAAATAATAATCCATAAATTTCTTAATAAAATATGCAATATTCTAAAAATAACTACTTTTTATACTTTATACTATTATTTTTATTAAATATATATTAAGATTAGCATTGAACAAAGACATATGTCAACTTTCATAGTGTTCTTTGTATTATTAAGATATTTAATATTATTTTAAACTCTTTTGGATAAACTATAGCTTATTTCCAGAAGTCCAATTAAGTTGAAATGTACATGTTAAAACTAGAATTTATATATTGTTGTAACTGTGCTGTTTTAGCAGAGTTACATAGGGAAAAATATTTAGAAGATAGATAATAATCTTTATTGTGAGATAGTGATTATATAGTTCATGTGAATCAAGGATAACAGGAACATGATTGGTGATCACACGGCTGGATGGGAGAAGAGGGTGGCTTGATCCTGATAATGAGTCAAGCGCCAAAACAAGGTATCCACCATAAAGGATCATTATCTGTTCATGTTGTTGGATTTGGTAATTCAAGTTGACTTCCTAGTCTGGCTTCAAGTGACCGGATAATTGGATTGTAGGTCACAAACTTGCTTGGTTGGAACCTTGCTGGCAGGTCAAGCCTGCAGTTTTGACACCACCCCCCTCCCCAACTGAAGGTCGGCCTCCTCTGGGGGCAGGTTGTCAGGGAGGTTTTCAGGAGCCCAGGCGCTGTATTGAACTAGTTGCTGTTCTGTGGCGGGCAGGGCGGTCTCTTGTTGTTTCTGTCTTGCTTTGCAGGGTTGTAGGCATATCATGATGTAGGGTCTTGTCTTGCTTACGTTTTCCAAGCCCTTGCACAAGGTAAGTGTTATTGTTGTTTACCTTCAGAATGATTGCTGGCCCCACTTTCTTGGGTTGTAGTTTGCTTTTGTCAATATTCATGACCCAAACTTTGTCCCCAACTTCATGTCTATTGCAGATGGGGACAAATGTCTTTTGTAGACGTTCATTCTCCTTTGCTGTTTGCTTGCTGTTAGCCTCTATTACAATGTGAGGGTCTGAGCGTGGAGGGACTTCACTTGGAATTTCCAGTTTAGGTCCTGTCAATGCTTGAATGATATTTGGCTGTGTGCTGTATACCAGTTCAAACAGGCCTTTTCTGGTGGATCTGTTCACTTGGGTTTGGCACACAAGTAGTGCAGTTGGTAGCTGCTTATACCAGTCTTCAGGTCTCCTGGCAGTGAGTTTGGCTAAGGCTTGCACAAGGCTACCATTAAGCTGCTCCACACGTCCATTGGCCTGTGGGTGGTATGGTGTTGTTACAGTGTGCTTGACCCCGTTTTTGGTGAGGTATATATTGGTGGTCTTGAGAGGTCAATTCTTTGCCTCCATTGGTTATCAGGAGTTCTGGCTTTCCAAACTTGCTGATTATCTCTTTGCCAATAAATTGTTGAACGTCATTGCCGGTGTGTGCCTTCACTACTTGGGCTACTGGCCATCTTGTTGCAAAGTCAATGGCGGTGATGATGTATTTCTTGTCATTGTGTTTTCCTGGCATGGAGACCAACAATGTTAAGAGCCCATACTTTGAAAGGTAGTTGTGTGTGGATGGGAAGTACTAAGTTTGGCAGGGTTTTGCTTTTGGCAAAATTTTTGCATACCTCACATTGGTCTAGAACTTCTTGGACATTGTGGTATAAGGTTGGCCACCAGGGCTTGTGTTTAAGGAACTCATATAGGTTTTGGCTCTTGGTATGTCCCAGGTCTCTTTGATAGAGTAGGATGGTGTCAACTTGCTGATGTGTGGGAATGTAGGGAATGGTTGTGCTGTCAGTCATTTTTCTGTGTAGGGTCCCATATACGTCAGCAAAGAGGTGTTCATTCTTGATGACTGTTTCCTTGGTTATGTTGGTGGTGACAGGGGGAAACCTTTGTCCTTTGTTTATAATACTAAGAGAGGCCAGTCTTGGTTGAGCCCATTCTCTCCTCTTGAAGCACGGACATATAGGCAGGACAGGGCGTCTGCCATGGCAAGCTTGGCCCCAGGTTTGTACTGGATGAGCATGTTAAATCTCTCCAATAGTTCCATCCACTGGGCTTGGCGGCGCAACAGATTTGCTTGTGTTTTGAAATAGATGAGTGACTTGTGGTTGGTTAATGCTGTGAATTCTTCCTGCTGTTCTAGGTAACAGCGCCATTTGACTAGGCAGTGTACAATGGCCAACAGTTCTTTGTCGTGGATAGGGTGTTGACACTTGCCATCTGTCAATTTTTGCAATTCATAAGCTACAGGCAGGAAGTCACTGTCATTATTTTTGATTTTTAGTACTCCCCCAATGGATGCATCTGAGGTGTCAGTTTCCATTTGGTATTCCCTGTCATGTTTGGGGTATTGTAGGATGGGAGCTGTTGTGAGTTTCTCCTTGAGGCGTCTAAAGCAGAGGTCACATTGGGGGGTCCACACAAAATTTTGGACTTAGCGCCTGTTATGGCGGATAAGGGAGCAGTCAGAATGCCACAGTCAGGTATGAAGTGTTGTACATAGGCCACCATTCCCAAGAAGGTGCAGAGTTCCAACTTATCCTTGGGTGGTGGCATCTTGCAGATGGCCTGTATCTTTTGACTGTTGGGTTTGATGCCGTCCTTTGAGACTATGTGTCCCAAGAAGGGTAGTTGCTCACAGAAGAACTGGCATTTGGAGGGCTTGGCCAATAGTTTGTGTTTTGCCAAGGTAGCAAAGACTGCCTCTAGGTCTTTGTGGTGTTGTTCCACCAAGGGGCTGTAGACAATAATGTTGTCTAGGTACACTAGGGCGTGCTTGCCTATGTGGGGCGCAAATACTTTGTTCATGAAGGTTACAAAGGTGAACAGGGCATTGGTCATGCCAAAGTTGAGCACCACGCATTTGTAGGAGCTGTATTTAGTGTGGAAGGCCTGTTTTGGGGATGTCTTCCTCCTTAATACAAATCTGATTGTAGCCTGCAGTTAGATCAATCTTGGAGAAGACTGTGGCTCCTCCCAAGGCATTAAAGAGGTTGTCAATCAGTGGTAGTGGGTAACAATTCTTAATGGTAACTTTGTTTAGGGCTTGGTAGTCTGTGACCAGACGTAAGGTACCATCCTTCTTAGCCACAAAGAATACGGCGGCCCCAAAGGGAGACTGTGAGGGGTGGATAAGTCCTTTTTCCAATGCCTCCTTGAGGTAGGCGCGTAAGGTGTTGTCTTCATTTGGGGTCAGCCTGTAGATAGGGCGTGCCTTGGGGACAGCCCCTTTGAGTTGGATGGAGTGCTGGATGTGCTTCTCAGGGGGCAGCCCGGGTAGCGCTTCCTTGAAGATTTCTGGATGGCGGGCCACAATTTTGCGGTCCTGAGGCGTGGAGGTATCCTGGTGATCCTTGAAGTGTATGATCTTGTTCTGGCAGGAGTCCCAATCAGTTGCCTTCAGGTTTTCCTTCTTGTCCTGGGTCTCTGTGATACGTACAAAGACGTGGTTGCGTAGCAGTTGGTCCACGGAGTCAGGGTAGATCTGGTGGTTGACACCTTCACGCTTGATGGTCAACACTGAGGTTGCCCAGTCTATGTGAGGATTGTTCTTTTGTAGCCAGTATAGCCCCACTACAATGTCAAACTTCAGGAAAGTTGATGACAGGACCTTGAATGGTGGAATGAAGGTTCTCAAGCATAACAGAGAAGGGGGCTAGCTTCCTTTGTCACAACAATGTGGTGTTTGTCAGCCAGGACCACATTTTTAATCTGTAAAGGATTAATGGCCAGCTTGAACTTATCCACAAAGCTACTGTTGACTAGGGTTTGGTGTGCGCCCAAGTCCAGGAGTGCTGAGCCTGTGTAACTGCAAAAGCAGAAAGGATAGGACATCAATTTATTGGGATGTCTGGCAATGGTGTACAGTACTGGGTCCTCTGAGGGCACCTGGATCATTGGGCATTGGTCCACGTCCTCAGGTTGGTACTCATCATTGGGCAAGCCAAGAGCTGCGTGGGGAGAGCTTGGCTTGCTTAGTGCTCTCCCCTGGCTTTTCCCTCATCTTGGTTGCCTTGTGTGGCAGTGACACGGAAATGGGTCCGGTTTGACTGGCCATTGTTTCCATTTCCATGCCTGTTTGAACATGTGGGTTTGTGGTTGGTGTTGTTCCCATTGCCTCTAGGGGGTGGTTAAGAGGAGTGCCCACCTGGTTGGGAATCCTTGGGCCTTTCATGTTTCCCAGCTTGTGCCTTATGCAGTGTGTTGGAGGTTTGCTCCTCTTTCTCTGCTTCACGGTACAGGCTTTGCAGGTTGGTCACCTGATCCAGGTTCACATGCCTCATCATATGCAACTTGAGGGCGTTGTAGTACATGAGGTGTGTGGCTTGGGTGTCAAAGGCCATGTTGGATGGTGCACAAAGTTAGAGTTCCTTGTAAGCGTGGGTGAGCTCCTTCACGGTGCCTGTCTGGGTTAGGTTCTTTACTTGGTGTATGATCATGAGCGCTGTGTCCTTAAGCACAAATCTTGCTAAGAAGTCTTGCTTAAAGGTATCCCAGTTCTTGTTGGTGTGCTCTTCATTCCACTTGTTGCATCAGGTGCCAGCGTCATGGGTCAGGCAAATGGAAATTTCTGCAATCCAAAACTGCTGTGGGCATTCCATCTGAGCCAGCTTGCTCTGGGCGGACTGGATCCATGTGGCGGTGTTGTTGTTGTTGGCCCCGGCAAAGGGTTCCAAGGCAGCGCTTTGTAGTCTTTGAGCTATGTAGGCGGGCATGGTGGTTTTGTCGGCTGGTTGCGGCATTAAGGAGGGAGCCTGAAAGAAACCTTGTGCAGACATGGTGTTGAAGGCGGGTAGTGGGATCACCGTGTTCTGGTACAGGACAAAGCCATTGGGTATGGAGGTACCAGGGGTGTACAGAGTCCAGTCAGGCAGGAGGCCAGACATAATTCTGTCAAGGATTTGTTGGCTATGGCGCGTGCAGGCAACAGGCAGAATTTTTCAAGATGAGGTAGGATGGAGAGCCTACCTGTGCTACCAATGTTGTAACTGTGCTGTTTTAGCAGAGTTACACAGGGAAAAATATTTAGAAGATAGATAATGATCTTTATTGTGAGATAGTGATTATATAGTTCATGTGAATCAAGGATAACAGGAACATGATTGGTGATCACACAGCTGGATGGGAGAAGGGGGTGGCTTGATCCTGATAATGAGTCAAGCGCCAAAACAAGGTATCCCCCATGAAGGATCATCATCTGTTCATGTTGTTGGGTTTGGTAATTTAAGTTGACTTCCTAGTCTGGCTTCAAGTTACCGGATAATTGGATTGTGGGTCACAAACCTGCTTGGTTGGAACCTTGCTGGCGGGTCAAGCCTGCGGTTTTAACAATATGTAATTATAATGTTGGCTTTGTGTCAAATTGACACATTGCCTAAATTGCAACAAAGGGGTTTGTCTAAGCAAAAAAAGTGACATAATTTAAGCAAGATTTAATAGGAGAGTTACTATAAAAGAACACTGACTGCCTGAATGTTGATACCTTCACTGGTTTATTAGTAAAACACTGCTGCTTAACAAAAAGCACACATGCAATGGTATGATAATTCAGGCCAAATTACTCAGGGCTGTACTTTAGACTTCCCTCTACAATCCCTATCATTATAGTTTTCATAAGCTACATATGCAAATCTTTAATTTTTTTAAAATTTAAAAATAATCAATTTTGGCCTTAAAAAACCAACTCTGGAAAATATTAATTAAGCTTTAGAAGTGATTTACATAGTGTTTTTTAGTTTAATGCTGACTGTCAGTATGCTGATAGTCAAAATTAAAGAATTTTTTTATGGTGACAAACTAAATTAAATATTTTTGACTATTGTGACTCCCAGAATGTTGACTTTTTATTTAAACATTGTTTTTTTCTATTCTTTACTAATAAACTAGCTCTAAAATTACTTTCCATACTTCTATAAGCTATTTAATTAATAATAAAAAATAAAAAAAGTGATTATTATTTGATTTTATTCATGTTTCACATAGTTATTCGTACTTTATGAACAATACTCTAATTATTGTAGGACAAATCTTCCAAGAAGCCACAAAAGAACCCCAAGTCAACAAAGAAAGTACCCAAAGCCTCTGGAAAGGCCCAAAGTCCCTACCCCAACAAAAAACCAGCCAAAGAGCCCTCAAAGAAACAGAAGAAAAAGGAAAAGACCCCAGACCCTGAAAGCAAAGAGCCCTCCCCTGACCCCTCCTCTTCTCCAAGCTGGTACCAATCAGAAGGAGATGAGGTTCCACTAAACAAGCAAGGAATAAAGAAGATACCCAAGAGTTCAGACCCCCATCCAAGCCCAGATGAATCAAGCTCAAAGGAATCAAGCCCCAAGGAATCAAGCTCATCCCAGTCCAAGAAGAGCAAGAATCCAACTCCAGATAATTCCCCTCCACTGCCCAACAAATCTGCACCTCTGTCCTTCTCATCAAGTATCAATAAAGAAGATCCTGATGATTACCTGTCTGACTATCATCAAGCACCAATTGGCCCATGGGATCCCCTAAAGGTTCACAATATATGTAACGTCAAAGGACAGTTTAAGCTCCCAAAGAAGTTCCCTTAGTTTTTCCCTATAATGTCTGTCAAAGGAGGTGCAAGTTTAGTCTGTGATGGCTATGTTTTTAATTGCAACAATCAAAAGAGAGCAGGATGGAGAAAGCATTATGTGTGTGAAGATAGAAGCTGTGCTGCCAGGATCAACATAGAAGGATGGGTTAAAGTTACTAGTGAAAAAGAAGAGCACACATGCAACGCTCCAATCGATCTTATTGAAAAGCTTCTAAAGTGGTACCTATACCAAATGGTTCCAGTCTCCAAAGACGTCAAAGCTTCTGATCCAGTAGTTAAGGCCACCACACACCTAAGTAATGAGAGCCTGAAGCTCATCCCTGACTGCTAGCAGTTAGTGAAGTACATATGTGACAAACGCCATGATCTATTCCCCCATAAGAAATCTGCCATGGTCCAAGGAGAGTTATCTTGACAGAGGAGTTAAATATGTTCAATGGTGATGAGGTGTTCCTTTTACATTATGATGGTCCTACAGCAGAGGCAAGAATTATATGATATGCTACACAACAGAACCTGGAGCAGTTAAGAGATTCAGAGATCTGGCTATGTGATAGTACCTTTTCAGTATGCCCCCGCCTTTTTTACCAACTATGGGTTGTACATTCCCTTATTGAAGGCAAGGTGCTCCTGTTTGCCTACTTTCTGCTTCCTGGGGCAACAGAAGAGATCTAAACAAGGGCCTTTAAAATCCTTCAGGGGGCATCAAAGCCCTACCCAGTAATAAAAAGAGTCCCCCTAGCCATAACACTAGAGCCAATCATAATGATGATTAAAAGGATGAAGCCACCCTTTCCGCAGAACAAGAAGCTTGTGATAAGGCACTTGGCCCCTCAACTATAATCATGGACTATGAAACTGCCCAGTATAACGCTTTTGTAAATACCTTTGATGGAGAGGTCCAGGGGTGTTTTTTTTCATTATTGACAGGCTGTCAACAGGCAACTAAAGGGTCTACCTGAGCTCAGCAAGCTCCACCGTCTAGATACATCAGGAAAGTGCAAGTTCTTAATTCAGTAGTTGGTAGCACTAGCATTTGTAAAGCCATAGCATACTGGACAAGCCTTTGACCTCCTATGCCAGGAGCCATATGCCAAAAAGCATGAGGATGCCTTCTACCCTTTCATTGAATATTACAAACCACAGTGGATTGGACGTAAGGTCACTATGCGCTGGAGCAAGCCCAGAGCCAAAGCCAACTGGAACTACTACCAGGTAGTTCTTAAGGATGATATTAAAACGACTTCATCTTTGGAGGTCTGGCATAAGCATATCAAGTCCTCCTTTGGAATCAAGCCCAGATACAACACCTTCTACAAGCATCTCAAAGTCCAACAGGGGAAGACTGCTGCACCCATCAGAGATATTGAGAACCGCCCATACAAGAAGAAGAGAACCACCAAAGAGAAAAAGTATCAAGAGAAGATTAAGGACATTGTCAAGGCCAAATATAAGCTTTCAGAAATTGGGGAATACATCAAGAAGATTGCAACAGTTCTTAATGGCAACCAGGTGATCACAGTCTAGCTTTTAATTAAATTTATTGAGTATTGCCTAATTTTTTATATAGTTCTTATATGTTCAGTATAATATTTTTAAATAAATATTTATTCTAAATACCTCATTAATAATTTATGATACTGTTTTTATAAAATCATTGATTTTCTTTTGATAGTTTGGTGCCTTAGACTGCATTACATGGCCTATATTGGTATTTTACTAGTAAATTGTTTGTTTTTTTGTAGTTTTTAATATAGAAAAAACCTTATATTACTGATTCTGGATATTATGTTTTTCTATAACATGAAAAATTTTATGTAGTACCTTTTTGTGTATTATATTTTTGTTTTATAAGTGGGAAAAATTTTATTATAGTAAAGATAGCTAATTTCATAGTGAATTATTTTTGAAGTGTATTTTTATGAATTTTTTTAATTGTCATGTATAATTTTTTATGGACTTTTTTAAATCTATGTTGTCACATTACCCTAAAAAGTATTTTGAGGCTTGGTTTTTATTAAGTAAAATGTTCAGGAAACAGGTTTGTGCTTATTAAAGAAGTGTCGGCATTTAGTAGTCTGCATGAGTTAAAACTTAATTCTGACTTTTAAGTGCTTTCAACATTAAAGTATTTTTAATTCTTATTGTCAAAATATAGTAAGTCGACTTGTAGAATGAGTTAATTTTGGAAGTTGTCAATGTTGACACTTTTTTAAATAACAAAACACTTTACCCTAAACATTTTTAATATAAAAAAATTAAAATGCATTATTATACTAAAATGACCCCAGAGAGTCAAAAATGCAAAGAAAAAATACTGTAAGTAATAAGAATATGGAGATATAAGCAAATATATTTCAATTCACTATATAGTTTACATTCCTTGTTATAAAAATATTTTTTATTCCCAAAAATTAAAATTACAATGAGACAAAAATAAAGATATTATAATATTCCATAACAAATACAAAATATAAGAAAATTATGCATTTAATTAATTATACTTTAAATAAGCACAACTGAAAATATCTCATACCTTAAAGATAAATTAACAAAATATAAGATATTTATTACTAAACCACTTTGAAACTGTACCTGAAACTTTTCATTTGTACCTAAAAAGATTAGCACTATCCAAAAAAATTAAAATATATAAAAATCCAAAAGTAAAAACAATCCAGGTAAAGCAAAGCAAAGTTTATTAGGCTAATTAAACCCACCAGCAAGAGCAGTTGTGACATCTTCTAGGTACTTCTTGTTGTCCACCACCTTATATTTTTTCTTCGCCATCTTCTGAACATCCTCCTGGTAGTCCTGGTCCTTACCCTTTCTCTTCTTGGGGGCCACCCAGTTGGCCAGGTCACAAAACTTGGAAACATTCTGAGCCTGCTCCTCTTGTAGCTTGGAGAAGAACTTGTTGTACTTGGGGTTTGACCCAAACTTCACCTTCATGTGCTTGTGCCACACTTCCAGGCTAGAGGTGGTCTTCATTTCCCCCTTGAGGCAGGCGCTCTGGCAGTTCCATGGTGCTGTGGCCCCGCTCTTTCCTCTCCAGGTGGTCACCTTCTTGCCTACCCATTGCCGCTCAAAGTAATCAAGGTAAACCTTGAAGATGGTGGAGTGCTTTTTGATATACACATCCTCCAGGAGGGCCTTAAAGCCAATCCCAGTATGCTTCAGCCACAAAAAAGCCAAGGCACCAAACTGGGTGATGGCAAAGCAGCACCTCCCTTTACTATCATCAAGATACTTCTCAAAAAGCTCCTTTTCACTCTTTAGGTATTTGATGAGGGCCTGCCTAAAATGGAAGAAGCAGCCCTGTACTTCTCCATTGAATTTGGTCTCAAAGGCTCTGAACTGAGCTTGCTCAAAGTCCATGATAATCACCTTTGGCCCAAGTGAGCGCACATGAGCTAACTGCTCAGTGGCCTGAGCTGACTCATCCTTCTCAGAAGAGGAGGTATTGGCCCTTGTGGTGTGAATGGGAGGGAGGAGCTGATTGGTGGGAAGAGAGCTCAAAGCATTCTGGATAATTTTGAATTCTCTGGCATAGACCTCTGTCTTGGCACCAGGAAGGAGAAAGAAAACAAGGGGGACAACCTGGTCATCAAATTGCCCGTGCAGGACCCAAAGCTGCTTGAAGATGGTTGGGCAGGTTGAAAATGTGCTGTCACATAGCCAGGAGGTAGCAGTGTTGAGCTGCTCCAGATTTTGTGTTGTGGTGTAGGCTATAATCATATCCTTATTTTCCTGCCCATTGTCATGAAAAGGGAAATTCTCACCGTCCTTGGTTTTCTTGAAGGCATCAGAAAGGACCAGGTCCTCAATTGTGGTGGCACTCTTGGCCAGGGTTTTGAGGCTTGGAGCCTATCACTAACAAACTTAACCAACTGGGTGTGGGTTGGCACCCTCTTCAAATTGGTGGGGGAGAGGTGCTTACAGGCAAGTACAGCCAGCTGGGAGGGGAAAGGTCCTTGGAGGTGGGCATGATCTGTACAAGGCACCATTTCAGGAGACAGACAATGGTTGTATTGGGCATGATTCAGGTATGCTCACCCTTAATGGTTTGTACCAAGTCCCAGCGCTCAGTATTGAGCCACACTGGGCAGGAGTGGTCCTCACAGGTATAGTGCCAGCTCTTGAAGCCCCGGTTGGTGTTATTGCAGCTGAAGATGTAACCATTTGCTACCATGGCTGGCCCACCTTTGAAACTCATGATGGGAAAAAACTTTGATAGGGAAGAAGGAACCTTAAACTTTTCATTGACATTGCAGATATTATGGGCCACATAAGGGTCCCGTGGGCCAGCAGGAGCATGGCAGAAGTCAGGAAAGTAATCAGGGCGGGGCTTTGAATCATCCCTGGATGAACTTGAAGGAGGGGAGTTTGGTGGGGGGAAGCAAAAGAAGGCTTATCTTGGTGCTCCTTGTGTGCAAGAGACTTATCCTTTGGAGGGGACTTCTTGGCTTGGCGCTGCTTCTTGATAGGCTCCTTGTCTGAAGCAGAGTTACAGAAACTGTGGTCAGTAACTGAACCATCAGTTTCCTCTCCCCCAGTGGAGTGAGCGGGGCTCTTCTCGGAAGAGGGATCAGGGGAGGGCTTTGGGGAGCGCTTGGGAGTGGCCTTCTTTGATGAGACAGGCTTCTTCTTGGTGGCTTTGGTGGGCTTGTAGGGACGCTTGGTACCCTTTGATTGCTTTGAGGTGTTTTTGTCCTAAAATAATAAGTAAAAGAGTTTAAAATAAAGAAATTTATTTAAAAAAAAAAAACAGCTATGAACCATACTAAATAAAAATTAAACTTATAGGGTTTTTATTAGCATTTAAAAGTTAAAAAATACTTGTATGGTTTTTATTTGATTATAGTTTTAAATAACAAGTTAAAAGTTAAGAGGTTTATGTAAAATTAATATGTTTAGATATTTATTTTATTTTAAAAAATTAGAAAATATTAAAGAGAAAAGTTAAAAACATAACATGTCAAAAAATCAGAAGATTTTATTATGTAAAACATAAAGTTTCATATGTGAGAAATGAAAAGTGTCGACATTATGATTGACAATTAGTAAAAAAAGCTGAATTCTCACTGTCAATTAGAAAAATTGTAGACATTATTTTTGACAACATTGTCACTGTCAACATTTTTTTAAAAATTTACTATGAAAAAACATAGCACGCTTAATTAAATTTAAGCAGACTAGCAAATATTAACTGTTTTCTGTGTATTTTTGCTCACATAATAAAATTAAAAAACATATGAAAATAAGTAAAAAAATAATCAAAAATTTTATTTCTTTATTAAAAATTATATTTGGGTAGTGGTAGTATGATATTTTACCATTGCGTATATTGAAAGTTGTTAAGAAAGTTGTCTTCAGTATTGAAAAGGGTAAAGTGTTGACAACGTTACTTATGACATTCTTTTTAAGAGGTGGCATATTAATTTAGGCTTAATTGTGCCACTCTAATTTGCTTAAATCCACCCTGGTGGATGATCACAAGCAAATAGACGACATTTCTGAGTGTCAACATTATTTTTAATAATAAACTCTATAGTAAATTACATAGTAACTCACGCTTAAATTATTGGATGACCGTTAGCCACCAATCCACTTAATATATTAAAGCCGGAATAAGTGCCACAGATGTATTTTTAAGATGAACATTTCAACAATCAGCTATATGCGCAATATCTTTTTTAATATATTAATGTAATAAAAAATATTTTTTAAATCCACACTTAATTTTTATCTTGTAGATGTTTCAGTTTTGTTATTAAAAATAAGTTTGGCTTAAAAAGTGTCGACATTGACACTTTTACATCATGAAAATGAATAAAAAATAAACTAATTTTTATTAGTAAATGTAAAGGAAAAATCTGGTTAAATCAAATTTTTTATTAAGCTTAATATTAAATCATGTCGAAATGGCCACAATTTCGTTATGTTTTCTGGGTTCACACCCCTGAACACTTTAAAAAAAGAATTAAGCTAGCGCGACTAGCAAAAAACATAGAAGATTTCGAGTTTTGAGTCGACAGTGGCCATGTCGACAAAGTGTCGATATGGGCGCTGTTGCCGCTTTTAAAACTACTGTAAGCCTATGTAGCACCTGGGGATGTTTCGGCTCAACCCCAGCCAGTTTTCAGTTTTCAGTTTTGGCCTGCTGAGGCCAGAATGGAAACAGTCAATATTTAAACAGTTTAAAATACATCTTCTAAAGAAGTAACACAGAGCTGAAAACTGGCCAGAGCTGCTCAGGGCTTGGCCGAAGCAGCTCTATTAGCACCTCTGAGTGGTTAATTTTTGGATTAATGTATTATTTATTGCAAAGATTTCAAGCCTGTGACTAACCTCCAGCTTTTAAAATAGATTTCCAGTCTCCTACAAAGCTGATTGGCTGATATGCGAGCTAATGTGAATAAGCATGAAACGTGCAGTTGAGTGGGGATGACAAGGGCGTAATTCGAAACTGGGCTGTAACAGAAGTGTATGCATGTCATGCGCGTGAATGTAAACTGCCCAAAGGCACGATGAGAGGAGCCGAGTACTCTTCATGTATCAGCACAGAGATTCCATCGCCCCTCAGAGAGCGAATCCCCGTGCATACGCCCAGGATAGGCGTAGCCAGCATACGAGCTATCGTCAAGATTTTGTTGAATTGAATAATCTCCCCAGCAACGTACGTAATGCCACTTCACCCGAGTCCCAACTGTACCTGCGCCCAGAATCAATCAGCGATGAAAGCCGCAACCTCATCCGGAACGACCCCAATCACTTTGCAGTCTTAGATAGAGAACTTCCCAGTCATGTTAAACAGGCTGCTCCGCCACACTCGACATATGCACAGCTGAGCACTGCACTTCCTAGTCATGTCAAGCCAGCCGCTCAATTCGCTTCTCCTTCACAAAACTTTAATGCTACTGGGTACAAAACAGCCATGCCTTTGACTAAAAAACGGGAACGCTCCTGCTTTGGATTATGCTTTTGTAGTGGCAAGGCATGTGTCATATTCACTACCATTGCTAGTCTCATTTTGACACTTGCGATGTATTTCTTGTGGATGCGGCGCCCAGGATTTGCCCCTGCTTCAGAGATTATCTTTAAAGGCGAGCCCTTTGCGTTATCCAACGAAACACTAAGTATCTTCCACTCCGATATCATGTATACAATACGTATTTCTAATTCCAACTTTTACCCCCTACGTTTGGTTAAAATGCCCGCTAAGGTAATAAAACAGGTGTTCTTCTAACATACAGGTTTATGATAGTGCTACGGGATCGGTGATTGGCTCTGGCGAGTTGAAAAACATCTACATACCAGCTCTTGGTGAATCATATGCCAACTTAACCATTACTTTAGATTTTCGTGTCTCTAGCTCCCAGGTATTAAATTCTTCACCTTCTAACCTCAAAGGACAAAACTTGGCAGGATATTGTAGCTGCATGTCCCATTTCCCCTGAAACCGAAACCCGCGTCCCACTTACCACACGTACCCAGGTATCTGCTCACTTCAATTTATTTCAATGGACTGGCTTCATTCCCCAAGATTCATTTCAAAGGAATCTCCTTTGCAAGTAAATAACACTAATTAATTAAAGTATATTTCCGTTAAATTTATTGTTTGCTTGTTCAAAAGTTTAAAACAAAAGGCATTACTATTTCTACCTGGCCACAGACCTAAATATGTACCATAGGCAATAATTTGATAGAACCCGTTTTGTAAACTTACTCGATTACAACGGCACAAATAGGCCTATCCTTGCTACTAGAGTCTATAGCTATTTTATTTTCTGCTCTTCTGCCTTGACCCACAAATTTTTCAAGCAATCTAACAGAAGAGCTATACGTCCAAGCTAAATCAAGACTTGGCCTGTGATAATTTTTAATCTCTGACACTGAAAGATGAACTGAATTGAAAATAGTGAATTCTTTGTAGATTAAACAGTATTAAAGCTTTGAAATTCTTTAGCAACAGTTTTCAAGCTAAAATTTATAATGCCATTAAAATAAACTAACCAACATACTTCAAACCCCATATTGTTGTCATTCTCTTCTTAAGCAAGATAAGTAGAAGTATGTTTTTGTGGGAAGATGTTTTTTATTACAAACAAACCAAGTAGAGATCATTACAGTAATTTTCAAACCTGTTGAGATAAACAAAAATTCTCAGTCTAAAAACAAATTCAACTCAGTCTAAAAATGAAATTGAAAATCAAGGAATTTATATTAAATTAAAATATATTTGGATCCACTTTGATTTTGCTTTTAGACTGAGTTGAATTTGTTTTTAGACTGAGAATTTTTGTTTATCTTAACAGGTTTGAAAATTACTGTATTGAGATTAGGAAAGAAACAGTCTAATATAAAGGACAAATAATAGGAATAAGATGTAGCTTTATTTGGAAAACAGTAGTTGATATACTAGAAGGGGAAGCCACTAATCTACCAGGGTGTATTGTGGTAGGATTCAAGTATGGTGTGTGTGGCAAATATCTAATTGTGGGATCAGCGCTTGGAATTGGCTTCATACCTAATTAGGAGATATTGCCTGTAATTTGACATAGGCAACAGGATGCCCAATGGCATTAAATAGATCACCAGGAAACTCTATGAGCGCCTCCTGCATATTGTAAGATATGTTGGCGCGTGGGGAGTCAATATTGGTTGCAACACCCCCCCTTGCCTCCTGTTCATCGTCCAGAACCAGGACTGGAGTCTGTGTAAGGTCTGGCAAGTTATGTACAAAATCTTTCTGAGCAGGTATGGTGTGGCAAGGGCACAATTGGTCATGAGGGAGGGTTTTAGAGTTTTCCTGGGCATCTTCAAGTTGATAGATGTGGTTATCGTAAACCACAGCTGCTTTGAAGGGTCTGAGGGGGTTGGGTTCTAACTTTGTGGAATTGGAATTGAAGGCATAGATAGGGTCATATACCAAATAGTGATCTTCAAGATGTCTTGTCACCCCCTTGATCTGTTTCTGCTCAATGATGAGGGACTTGCCACTCCACTGTGATAGCAAGGGAGTGACTGTGAGAGGTGGTTTGCTTGGGACTGTCAATTTTAACTTTCCCTGATTTAACCATGTCATGCCATCAGGAGTACCAAAGGTCAGTGCTCTGGGACTGAATCCTGTGACATGATTGATCCTAGTCACAGGATGAGCAATTTGGTTGGCAGATGCTCTGTCCAAGTGATGTTTAGGTGTTCTTGGGACAGTTTGGCAATTAGTTGGACCAGTGAGTTATTCAGTTGTTCCACCCGTCCATTGGCTTTTTGAGTTGTATGGTGTGGTGACCACACGTTCTAGGGCATTCTTCATACAGTATGCTTTCATGGCATTACCCACAAGTTCTGATTCTCCATCAATGATGAGTTTCTTGGGGCAACCAAAGTCTCTCATAATCTCCTTACCAATAAACCAGTTGATGATGGTGAAATTGTGGTTAGTGGTTGCTCAAGCTACGGACCAGCGTGTGAAATAGTCAATGGCAACAATGATGTACTTCTTCCTCAACTTATCTTCAGGTAAGGGCCCTAAAATGCCAAGACCCCATTTTTTAAAAGTCTTTATGGCCTTGATGGGTAAATTGACTTCATCAGGGCAGGTTTGGATGCATTCTTTTCACACAACAGACATGTTTCTAAGAGGTCCAGAATATCCTGACACATACACAGCCATCAGATATTGTGTTTCATAATTTCAAATAGGTTACATCCTCACATATGTCCTAGAGTGTGGTGGTAGTGCTGAATAATATATCTGTTGTATTGACGGCAGAGTTGTTGTAATAAATCTTGCTTACTGAAAACACAAACTTATAATGACTAATAATTAAGTTAAGGTGTGTTCTCCAAACTTAATGTTTCTAGTCAAAGTATAATTTACGTAAATATTGATCTTTATTGTTTGTATCAAGGGAAGAGTTATATAGGAAAGATATAATCACAATTGTTCACAGATCCTCTTGACCTCATTTATAATATGAGGTTCTTATTGCCTTTCAGCCCATCTTCTAATGAGCCCCAAAGATAGGCTAAAGTAGTTTAAAAGCTATGGTGACAACCAAAAATACCTCAGATTTAAACAAAATCCAAGTCACGCAAGATTCAGGATTCAAATGATTCAATTAATTCAAATATTTTTGGTTAATAAATGAACTGTCAAACAAAAAACAAAATTTCACTAGCCCATTATATGAAATTATATCAAACATCAAGTGGTGTAGTTCAAACTGCAAACAAAACGAACTGACACAACAAGTGAAATGGATGGATGCTGTTCCAGAATATATTATGATCCAATTATAATTAATATGAGGCACCAACAGAAGGACTAAAATGAAACAAAGTTTGAGCAATCTAGAAGCAAGATTCTACAAGGACGAAACAAAATGGGGTCACACAAGATGTGTAATATGAGCAGCCTAAAAAAGAAAAATAACAATATAACAGCCAATCAACAGACATCTAATTTAGGAACAGAGGAATTTTATTCATTTTCATGGCTCCATATTTGTATGGAATGGTTTTGAGAACTTTCCAAATATAGAATGATGATTACAATAAAAATAAATCATAAAATTTTAAATTTCTACTTTTAGTGATTTTATCCTAGGTTTTATTTACAATGGTTTTTACTAGCAATCTTTTTGACAGCACCAGCAACCGCCAAGCCAGCTTCAATGGAGGCAAGGCTCAGAGTGTGGAGGCACCTGTTTATACCCAAGCCTTTGAGGCGGGTAACAAGAAAGCTGACCTGTACCTGACCCCTGACCCATATGGCTTTGACTTGTTCAGTAGTCACATAGTGTCTAGCTCTTCCCCTGCTCCCGTACCCACCCCCGCACAAGCTGCCTGTCAACCAACCAGTCAGGATGGTAACCTCAATCCAGAACAAATTGCTGCCACCACCCAACCTTCCCCCCTACAGCCAATCAGGCTTCAGCTCCTGCGGCCCAGCACCCCAAACAACAAATCATCACCACCCAAATTCTCCAGGAAATTGTGGCACTAAACCTGCAGGGTCTGTCCTGGGATCAGATTGCTGAATAATTGCAATTTAACCGAGCTACAGTCATGCAAGAATTTAATAACTTAATGAACAAGGGGAATCTGATTGGGATAGCCAAAAAGCCCAAGAAGGCCCCCGAGTCCCAAATCACGGAGGTGTACCCAATAATGCTTGTCCTCCTTCAGCGGGACCCCAAGCTTCCCTTGTCCCAGGTCCAGAAGCAGCTTTTGCATCATGGTATTTGGATGTCTGAGCGCATGGTGCAGCTCTTGATGTATGGGAAGGTGGCGTCAGTATGTGTACTGACCAATGTTGCCAGCAACAAATGGGATAGTGCTGAGGATTCCCCATATGATCCCGCCATTGAATCCACCCTGGTTCAATGCTTGAATAGTCTAACAGATGACATCATCTTCATCTCCTATTAAAAATTGTCAATTGCTTTTGAAAATTTTGATGAGCAAGGGAAAGCCACCAAGAAAAAAGGAAGAAGGTCAAGAGGGGGACATTCATTGGTGCGTTTCTGGCTGTTTCAGCCAAGGGTTCTGTCTATTATTGGACAAACCCAGATTTCACCGATGGCTAAAAGTACAGCCACATCCTTGGTGGATTGCTCAACTCCTGGGATGGCTCGAATTCCAAGTACCAGGTTTTCTTGAGCCATCAGATGGAGGGAAGCTCCACTGCCCTTGAGGCCATTCAGGGACGCAGGCACCAGGCCTCAGTCTACCCTGCCAGCCACACAGACATCCATCTGGGTGATGTTGTCTTCTTCAATGTTGTGAATGCTGCCATTCACCATGTTTTAATTTTGCCTTTGTTGGGTTATTTTGAGGACAAATCCCTCTCTTTTGCTTTTGCCCTTTGAAATGAGGCTGGCTCCAAATTGGGAAATTCAATTTTTTTGGTTTCCTGATTCTATGCAACTCACTTGCCCCACTCATGCTTGTGGCAAGTGATCCTACCGTCCATGTACTGTTTTGTGGTAAAGCTACACAGTATATATTCCCAACCTTTATACCCAATAAAATTTAAGTTCTATTCACATTTTTGTCTTTGTGTCTCCACGTACTTTGGCGCCTCTTTAGCCAAATCTAGCAGATATTATTCAATTAGGGCCACAAGGCAATTGCATAGCCTTCCCTGCTATTCTAACCAAGACTTAGTACAAATCAAATCCTAAGGTTAGGATTTCCCATTGTACTCTGCGCCATGCCTCAGATCACAACAAAAATGGTTCTCACTACAGGGGCTGTAAGCCCCCTGGTTATCCCTTTTACAACCACATTTTCAGGGCCTTTGCCTCCTCCCATACAAGAGCCAACTTTTCCTAAAATTACCAGACCTCCTATTGAGGAAGAAATTGCTGACCCGCCTATTGTCCCTACTGTGCTGAACCTTGGGAGTGGTCCCTGCCTAGTGGGCTACCCTTTGGGTACCCCTGAATTAGAACAAGTCATGGTGGTAGCCCTTTGGGATAGCCTGTGATGGAGCCATCCCTTGCCTCCAGCTTCAGTTCAGCTGAACAGAATACTACAAATTGATTGTAGCTCCACAATTTCCATAGCATCTCCTTTCAGCAACTGGCTCTGCTGAACACTTATTGTCATCCTTTGTAAAACCCACCTTAGCCCATCATCAAATGGTGCTAGGGCTTCACATTCAGGAGATTTCATCTCTATAAGCTGCCATCACTCATCACTGGGATCAGTTTGCAGCCTACCAGCAGTGGATTCACTCCCTGTTTTCCTTGGTATCAGACAATCAGCGTGACTCTGTCACCTCCCAAACCTGCTTGGTCAATTCCATCAAATAAATGTGCCAGTCCATCCCCAAGTACGTCTGAGAGTGTCTACATGAGTTTTACCAGTTAGAACAGCCCTGGTGCACCCAAGTAGATTCCACTCTAAATACCTATATTTCCTATTTTGAACAACTTGTGCAACAGCTCAACAAGTTCAGTGCTTACTCCCTTGGCCAGTTACAGCAAGTAGCAGCCCTTGTTGCGCAAGGTCTCTGCAAGCTTGGTAAAGAATTTGATCAAGAAAGGGCTGCTACCGCTGCTACCATTACCAAACTCCAGACTCAAGTAAATGGATTGTCTACACCCAAACCAGATGCCCCACTATCTCCTCCATCTGATAATTTGGCAGATAGAGAGCAGAGACTATGAGATGCCATTTGAGAGTTAAGAGTGTTCACCTGCAGCTAGGATCACCCTAATGAAGCCCCACAGCCTGATCCTCAAGTGCTTGCTCTGAAAACTCAAGTTGCTGAATTACAACAAGAGGTTGATACCTTGAATGAGGTGATGGCGTCTGTTGTTAGTCCAACTGGGGTTGCTGGTGAAGATGGCTGTTGCCCTGGCTTGTCAAGAGCTCCCCGAATTCATTATGCTAGAGAGTTGATAGCTCTAGCTAATGAGGTGGACCATTTGAAACAAGATTACTCTGATCTTGATAAAGTTGTACAAGAAATGAGTGAGCTAAGTGATTCAGTGAATGGCAGGTTTGCCCCTTGCCTTTTGGTGGGTCCATCTCTTACATCCCAGCTGGCTGAACAGTCCTTGGTAGTAACTGCACAGGGTCAGTGCCTGGATGTTACTGAGTGGCAGACCACTCTAGCTAATAATATGGGCACCCGCATTGCTGAAACCTTGACTACCCTTGAGGAAAGTGTTTGGCAGCTGTGGGCCAGACAGCCCCCACCAAATCCAAAGCAGAATTCTCCCCACACATAAATGTACTCAATAGTAATAATGGTGGCCCAACCCCAGAAGCACATTTCAAGCCTACCTTTAAGCAATTCTTTGACCCCAAAACCTTAACCATTGCAGCTTTCCTAACTATCTATGAAACTGCCATGAGAAGAGCCTCAGATGAGGTTAAGAAGGAACACATTCTTCCTGTCTGCACCCGACCTGTCAAGAGGTAGTAGTGCCAGAGCCACCCACCATCAAGACCTGGGAAGATATGAAGCAACTTCTAATTGCTAAATTCAGTGGTGACCTTAGTTTGGAAGTGAAGAAGGACGCCTTCATGCACATTGCTTTTAAAACCAAAGGAGACCCTAGCTGAGTTTGCAGATAGATTTTACATAGAGGGACAGCAACTGATTACAAACCGCCAGCTGGCCGCACATGAAGCAAACATGGCTTGCAATCAAGATCTCAAGGTTAACCAGCTTCTGTGCCTTCACTTTAAGGCTCATAAAGCCTTGCTTTCCTCTATGAAGGGCATAAAGATACTGTTTCAGGATATGCACCTTACCCATTCTAGGGCAGTTGTGCAGGAGAATTGTGCCGCCTCTAACTCTGGTTTGTCTTCCCGTGGCCCACATATCCTCACCATGAACTTGTGGAATCCTCCTTGATGCCAGGGTTACTATAAATGTGGATATATAGGTTACCATTCCAGAGTCTGCACCAATCTTTGGGTTGAAGGAGCTGATCCCAAGGAGCAGGAGGGAAAAAAACAGTCAACCTAGAGGCAGAGAAGCTCTTGGTTGACAATTCTTCCCAGTCTTCTTCAATTCTCCTCTCCATTGCTGACTCTGAGCCTGTTGACACTGAGGCTCCTCCCATTCTGCTGTTATTCCACAACATCTCTGACAACTCTGACATGGACAATTCTGATATGGAAAATCCCAACACCTATGGCTATTCAGTCCTTGCTGTCCCTAAAACTATTGCAGTCCCTTATAATCTATGTTCTGGGAAAACTACAATGACTGCTAAGCCTTTGTCTGAAGCCAAAGAGGTTGTCTCTTGCCCATATCTCACTCAAGCCAAGAGATCCCCTGTGCTTGTTGAGACTTCCAAGGAAGCTGCTGAGGTTTCTGACTCTGTGTTCAAAAATGTCTCAGTCTCACTTCCTCTCCAGACAGTCTATAAGGAATTCCTGGGCCTAAGATGCATGATTGAAAAGTGGGACAAAGAACTGGCAGAGGCCCAAGACATTCTGGCTGTCCTCCCTCCTTTTGGTTGTACTACCACTTGTGTGGAGATATCTATTCAGAAGGTGAAAATTAAGGCTGTCTTGGATACTGGATCTCCTGTTAATGTTGTCTCCTTGAAGTTTGTTAAGAAGCTCAAGCTTGCCCCTGACCTTAAATATCATCAGTTGTATGGAACAGCTAGGCTATCCATGACTTGTGCTATAGGAGCTTATTCTGCTCTTCCCATGCAGTTTGGCAAACCACTCTTGGCTGCGCCTGCTGTTGTCTTGGAGAATGAGAGCTACAACCTCCTAGTTGGTACTCAATTCCTTAGGGAATAAAATATGATCATTAACTTAAAGAACAACTACCTCTCTATCTTAGGGTACAAGGTCCCTCTGATCTTTGAAGAGCCACTTGAGGTTCCCAAGAAATACCTCAAGACATGTGCCTTGGAATATCCCACTGGTGTTTTCACTTTAAAATACTGTACCCATCCCTCCTACATGAAGTGTCCTCCTATGGCTTGCCCAGCGTCTGAGGGGATTCCTCTCTTGGCCACCTCTACTGTAACCATTCCCTCTGAATCTCAGGCCATCCTAGACTCAAAAATATAGTATGAGCTACCCAAGCGTACATTCCTAGAGTTATACTCTTCCCCCCTTGCTAGGACACAATGAACCCTATCTCTGTCCAGGAATCTTGGATGTCTCTCATAAAGACCCTGTCTAATTTCTGGTTGCCAACTTAACTGCTCTGCCCATACATGTGTCTAGAGGGCAGGTTATTAGCTATGGCAAGTTGTTGAATGATCCTGAAGTCCTATCACTACATCCCTTTGGTACATTACAGGACTTTAATCTGCCTGAGGACAAGCCCCAAGTCCTATCCTTGTTCACTGCACAAGACTTCCTGCAACTATCTCCAGTTCAACAGAAAGAGGTGCTTGACCTACTGGATCAGTTTTCAGATATATTTGCTAAAGATAGCACTGATTACGGTCTAGCCAAAGGCGTCATTCACCAGATTGATACTGGTGATGCTCCCACCCTTCCGTGCTAAACCTTATTGCTGCAGCTGTGTGGAGGATGCTCAGGTGTCTAAAGAACTCAAACAACTTCTAGACACTGGACTGCTTGCTCCTTCCCAAATTCCATGGGCCTCTCCCTTGCTCATACTGAAAAAGAAGGATGGAGGTCATTGTATTGTGATGGACTACTGACAATCAAACTCTTTAACCAAAAAGGACTCTTACCCCTTACCACACATTGATGATGCTCTCCACCGCCTTGGGGGTTCCAGGTTCTTCTCTGCTATGGACCTAGCCTCTAGGTACTGGCAAGTTGATCTCTCTCCCAAGGATAGATATAAGGCTGCACTCATCACTTCTGAGGGATTTTTTGAGCCTACACAAATTCTGCAAGGACTCTGCAATGCTTCAGCTACTTTCCAACAAGCCATGGACTCCATCCTCCGTGATTTGAAGCTCTTGTGTGTCCTAGTATACTTAGATGATATAATGGTCTTTAGTGCTACCTTTACCAACACCTGGCTCATCTAAAGGAAGTGTTCATAAAAATTTGAGAAGCTGGTGTTAAGTTAAAACCATCTAAGTGTGCCTTCTTCAAAGAACGCCTCAAATTCTTGGGATATGAGGTGACTAAGACAGGAATTTGCCCCATGACTAAGAAAGTTGAGGCTATTGAAAAAATTCTTCCACCCACCAACCGGCAAGAAGTTCAAGTCTTTCTGGGCATGATGGGATACTATAGGCAATTTGTCCCCAATTTTGCTGACACTAGAAAACCCTTGGTCCAGCTGCTGCGTGATGTCCCTTTTGAATGGACTGCCAGCCAGCAAAAAGCCTTTGGGACACTCAAACAAAAGCTCAAAGAGGCTCCCATCCTAGTATATCCTGATTACAATAAGGAATTCATCCTATATACTGATGCTAGTGACCTGGCCATTGGTGCTATCTTGGTGCAATTGGATGATAAAGGTGTGGATCACCCTGTAGCTTATACCTCTTGTGTCCTGAATAAGCATGAGAAGAAGTACAGTGTAACAGAAAAAGAGTGCCTTGCTGTGCTGCATACTGCCAAGCAGTTCTGCCATTACATGTATGGTACCCATTTCACTGTGGTTACTGACCATGCTTTGCTCAAATAGCTTCAACAACTTAAGGAACCAGAAGGACAACTAGCTAGATGGGCTCTCCGTCTGCAAGGGTACAACTTCACTATACTGCATTGACCCAGGATTCAACATAAGAATACTGATGGACTGTCCAGAATGCCCATCCTTGCTCAACACCCTGCTGAGGCTGAAAGGTTGTAAAAACCAATTGTATATCCTTCCTCATGGGAGAATAAGACAGAAGAAGTTCAAGTTGCCTTTTATAAATTATCTGAAGACACACTCATTTGTGACAATCAACTTTTCAAGAAAGTACAAGACCACTACTTGCCTTATGTAAGGCCTAGTCTTTGCCTTTTGGTGGTGCTCCAAGCTCACAAGGAGACAGGGCACAGAGGCGTTGCCAAAACTTATGCCTGGCTCCAGAAGAACTACTTCTGGTAAAATCTTTGCCTGTTGATCCCAGATGTTATTGCTAGTTGCCATGATTGCCAGCTCCAACAACCTACAAGCTGCCACTCACAAGTTCAAGATAGTCCCCCTCAACATGCATTTCACACTATCAGTATTGTTGAGGGTCTGGATGAACAAGCATTCTGGCTACCGCCAACCTACTTAAAATCCAGCCATCGCCCAATTTGGTCCCCTTTCAATATACCATTTGACATACCAAGA
This sequence comes from Entomophthora muscae, assembly GCA_014839935.2. Taxonomy (NCBI): domain Eukaryota; kingdom Fungi; phylum Entomophthoromycota; class Entomophthoromycetes; order Entomophthorales; family Entomophthoraceae; genus Entomophthora; species Entomophthora muscae. Next base: position 231,756 of record QTSX02000788.1, on the reverse strand, counting down.
ATGGTAACCAAGCAATATCACCTGACTGTCCAAGTATCCAGTGGCTCAAACCCATCTTGCACATGACCAACCCCTAGGTTCAATCCAACTAAATCCCTGCCACAGTCAAATCTATATAAGTCTAAAGTATTATCCAAGAAAATATACTTTTCTTCTTTCTTAATTCCATATTTGAAGCTTCTCCAAAAGGCGCTCCTTATCACTGGTAGCAGCTACAGTTTTTTGACCACACCCATGAGAGAGAAAACGACTGACCAAAACCTGCCCACCTTTGCTCACATAATCAACCAGGCCACATCCCAGGAGACCTGGAAAACGTACTTCTGCGCCCACAAAATCAATGAAGATATACCTAGTGGATGCACTGTATTTGAAGGTCTGGTCATGCCCAAAGCATGCACCAAGATTATTCAATACAGTTGCTCTCTTCAACAACAAACAGACGCACAATCACATATCACAGGTAAGTGACCAACACCAAATACATTGGTATCAACAAGTTCTTTGGTAAAAACAAAGAAAACATCATCAACTGGCTAGACCACTCAGCCGCCAAGCTCTGCACCAGCCGCATCCCCCATGAGAAATGGGTCCAGGAAGCCAGCAAGTGCCTGTACAAGGCCGCAGCTAACTGGTTTGCCACCTGGGTTGGCTCAAAAACTGACAAATAGCTTGACAACTGGGAAGAGTTTAAAGTGGACATCACCCACAATTTCTGTGTCATCAAATCCCTCCAAGACATTGCAATACAGCTCAGCAATCTTCCTCAGAAGACCTGTGGGGTTCCTGGTCACCAGTCCCCAAAGTGTGTCCTGGGCCGTAGCCAGGGACCAGCTTGGAGGAGTCATCATTTTCCAACAGTGGTGAAGGGTTAGTAAAGAGCTTATACTTGGCTTGCATAAAGGCAAACTCCTCTAGTATCTTCCCAATTACTAAGCAAGCGTCTCCACCTTACACTTGTACTTTATCAGGCGCTAGCCCTTCTGTAGGCTGATAACAATCCTGTAATAGTCTTGCAAACTCTCCCCCAATGAACTCTCTTCCTCTATTTGTCATTTCCAAATGCTTTGTCACCTTCTCCCACTCCTCCTGGGCAGATTTACTAGAGGCAAACTTCCTGCACCCTAGGCAATAGGACTCCTCATTCCCTGGGCTAGGATAGAAAATATGGGGTAATTGACTCATGGGACTTATACTCTCTCTTTACACAGGAAATTTGGATAGGGGTTGTAATAGGCGCTTTATTCACAGTCAGAAGGAAGATCCTTGTAGAAACCTTCTGATATATGGCCTTGGGATATGGGATAATAAAGGGGTTTTGCCAATACTTGGAGTCCTTCAAAAATCTCTTGGGCTCCTTGTACTTGGTCTTCAGCTCCTTCTCCTTGGCCTTGGGCTCCTGTCTTTTGGTCTTGGGCTCCTGCACCTTAGTTGTGGGCTCCTGTGCTCTGATCTTAGGCTCCTGCAATCTGTCCCAGCTCTGGCTTCCTATCCTTGGTCTTCTGTGCCTTCTGTAGCTTCTGTGGCCTTTGTAATCCACTTGATCCAGTCCCTGAAGAATCTCAGATAGCTCTCACTTTTATGGCCCCTTGTTTCAGACCAAAAACCTCTCTTAGAACTCTAGTTCTTCAAAGCTTAAAATATCATGTTTTTCTTCTTCTATAATATATTAAACTTTTAAACTTACTTCAGTCAATGAAAGCCCTGAATTTTCTGCTTATTCTCCTCATTTTTTAGGCTCTAACTCTCAAGTTAAAGCCCTTAAAACACTGATTGAATAAACTTTGGCTTGCAGCCAATCAAACGCCTTGATTCAACAGTTTTGCCAAAAAGGTTTCCCTGAATGACCTGTCCTTGACCCTGGTTTAAACCCAAGGCTGTCTTGCTCCAGGTAAACAACTGCTTTGCGTTTGAACTGTTTCTCCGTGATTCCTGTCACATTTCCCGGCAAATCTCCAGCACTTTCACATATGTTTTACTTAGGCAAATTTTGACCCTTCAATTTTTCAACGTTTCCCTGTGTTTCTTTGCGTTTTCTTCAAAGTTTTGCAACTTTGAACCAGCCTGCTATTTGTCTTTTTGTCTTTCCTAGTTGTTCTTGGCAAAAATTACTATTTTGCCTTTACAGTTTCTCTTGTTCTCCTTCCAGCTTCTTTCTGGCCTATTTCCTCTCCAATCCTTCTTCTAAAAATCACATATAGTTCTAACAAACTATAGGTTATTTTTTTTTCTCTTTTTTAATTTATTATGATTTTAATCCTTTTTTAATAATAATCAGGCAGTATCTAATTATTCTTTAACTGCTTCTTTTGTTTTAAATTTCCTCTCAAAAGTCACTAAACCAGCTCCTCCAGCCTCTGCATTCAGTCCAGCTAGCTCATCCTCTCAGTTTTTCAGCACCAACTTCTGGTCCTTTGGCCATCTTGAATTATGATCATCTAGTCTTGCATCAGAATCTTCTTGTCCTTCAGCTTATCCTTAACCAGTTCCTCACCAAATCCTTACTAGGAACCTCCTTTGTTCCTTCTACACACTAAACCATACTGGTTCATTCCATTCAATGTGAATTAACAGTCCATCAAAACTAGCCTTCACTGTGACCAAAAAGTCCCTCTTGCTAGTTTTCTCTGTTAATTTTGTGAACCACCTCAGTTCTTTATCTCAGCCCCCATTAACAGAACTCGTAGACCCAGGCATGAATCTACATTGAACTGGCGTTTGACTGGGCCCTTGAAAGTGGCAATCCACTTAGGCCATTCAACCATAAATCTATGTGTATGTGTTGTCTTTAATCACCCAGGTGATGAAGTCCAGGCTTTCAGTTGCAGAGTAATCAGCTCTACTTCCCAGAGGCCTGATCACACCAAGTTCTGTAGCTTGCTTCCCCAAGCAAGCCACCTTGATGACACCTCTGAGCATGCCTATACCCTCCAATGCTCACCTTGGGTTTCCCCAAAGCTCCCATAGGGGCATAAACAAGGACACCCTACCAGTCCGTTAGGTAGGATACTTGCTCACAGACCTCCTGTAAGTGTATTAGGGTACATTGAGCCCTCAGAGCTCTTCCTCTCCCTGGCAGCCTGCGTTACCTGCCAGGGGTCCAAAACCTACTCCCCCCAGACAAAGTTCCCTGTTTGCTATTTCAGTCTTCACCATCCCACAGCCACAGTTCCCTGCTAGGTGAAGCACTATAGCCCAAAGCAGCCAACATCTTCTGCTGGGTGGAGGTAACATCCGCCCCTGGTAGTCCTTTGTTACCTACCAGGCAGGCCCCTACTTACCCTAGTAGACCATGTTACCTACTAGGCTCCCCTTACTTACCCCTAGCAGCCCTAGTTACCTACTAGTTTACAGCGTCACCATCTAATCACACATTGTCACTCTTCAGCATATTGTCTTTATTTCTAGCCAAATCAACCCTCGCCTGCAAAACAGCATCCATGTGGATCACCACAAGACCACTATCACAGCTTATGCCAATGAATTTGAGGAAATACACCACAAAATCCAGAACCCAGCACAAGCTGACAACGTATATACCAGAGCCTCATTCATCAACAGAATGAAACCCTTTGTTGCTGCTCTCATCTGCCCATAGGCTAACACCTCCATGCCTGCGCTCAATGCAGAAGCCAAGCGCGCAGAAAAATGCACAAACATGGAATATGCCGCATGTAATGGCAATTGCTCCTCAAACGTCAATGGCAGAGAAAACTCCAATGGCAACAAATGCCAAAACACCCATCATAGCAATGGCAACTCCAATTGCAACAATGGCAATTGCAGCCAAAGCGCAAACTGCTCCTGTCCCAAGAAGGAGAACACTGCTGAAGTAAACAATGCTGAAACAGCAACCCACTATGAATCTGACCCCACATTCTCTGACCTCAAAAGTCTTGAAATAGAGGAACAGGGAAAAGAGGAGGGGGAACAGGCTTAAGTGCCCCTGTCTCCCCTCAACTTGACAAGAAACTGTACCAAGGCACAAACTTTGCTGCTCACATCCCACGTGTCCCGCAATCCTCCATTTTTATGAACGTAAAAATTAAAGATCACTCACAACTTCTTGTCTATCCATGCACTTACAAATCACATGCACATAAAGATTTATTTGACTCTGGTGCACAACACACTATGGTTAGCAAACCATTTTTAACCAAATACAAAATACCAGTTGTCAAATCCAACTTTGAATACACCAGAATGGCAGATAAATCAAAGGTTCTACTCAAAGGCAAAACAACTCCCTTAAGAATTGACCTCCAAGGCATACAAACGTCCATCAAAGAACTTGTCATGAACAACATAAACTACAACGTTGTAGCAGGCATGGACTGGTTCACCTGAGTGAACCCCAGCATATGTTGGAAAACAAAAACCATGACCATCAAACACAACAGAGTCAATTTCAATATCCTCAAAGAACCCAGTGACCCCATTCTAAGAGACACAGTATTTGTCCAGGTCATAAACCAAGACAACTCAGAACGTCTAACCAAAGATAGTACCCTACACATAATTAGGTACACTGAGTTCAATAACATGCAAACAACCAAGATCTAATGCCCAGAACTTGTGACACTCCTAAATGAATACGCCCATGTATTCAAAGAAGAACTCACAACATTACCACCCAAATAAGAGGACAAACATGGTATCAACCTATGTAAAGCCATGCCTAAACCTGCACCCCTCTACAGACTCTCTCCCATGGAGACCCAAACCCTCAAACCCATATTGAGGACAACTTAGCAAAATGATTCATTTGCCCTTCCGAATCCCTGTGGGGGGCAGCAGTGTTCTTTGTAAAGAAAAAGGAATGCACTCTGCGTCTAGTAACTGACTACAGAGCACTAAATGCAAGCACAGTAAAGAATAAATATCCCCTTCCACTCATAGAGGATCTGTTTGCAAGACTCTCAGGAGCCAAATTTTTCTCCAAAATAGACCTCACCTCAGGTTACAACCAAGTTGAAGTAAAGGAAAAGGACATACCAAAAACTGTGTTCTGTACACAATTTGGATCCTTCAAATGTAGAGTAATGAACTTTGGGATGATCAACGCTCACGCAACGTTTGTCACCATGATGAATCAAGCGGCAAACAGTCTCTCAAATACATTATGCTACCTTGAAAATATCATCATATTCTCAAAAACAAAAGAGGAACACCTCATGCATGTCTGTGAGACACTCAATTGACTTGCAAAGCACAAACTGTATGCAAAACAAAGTAAGTGCCAATTTATGGAAAAGGAACTCTTGTTATTGGGCCACATTATCTCTGACAGTGGCATAAAAGCAGATCCAGAAAAAATAAAAGCCATAAATAACATGCAACTCCCCACCTCCATTAAACAAGTTAGATGCTTTCTCAGAATGGTAGCTTATCCCCAAGGAAATACATCAAAGACTGCGGAAAACTAATCACACCAATCAATGAATTACCAAGGTTAATACCAAAAAGAAATTCATCTAGACACCAGAATGTGACAAGAATTTCCAATTATTAAAACAACCTTTAATTGAAGCACCAATCTTGCAATACCCTAATAATAACAGGTGTTACAAGATTGAGTCAGATGCCAGCAACACTGCCATTGGCGCAGTCCTGCGCATCTGCCAGCCAGGGAAGCAAGACTTCCTGCCAGTATGTTACAAAAGCAGAAAACTAACTAATACTGAGAAGAAATACCCAATACATGATAAGAAATTGCTAGCAATATATCACACATGCAATAAATGGAGATGTTATCTGGAAGGACATTTAAACGTCTGAGTACTAACTGACCATAAATCTTTATATATTTCAAAACTCAGAATGCACTTGCACAGCAACAAGCCAAATGGATGTCCCTGCTGGAACAGCTTAATTTGGACATCCAATACAAAAAGGGGCAGAGCTAGTCACAGCTGATGCTCTCTCTAGACTATGCCAGCCTAGAGTGGATCACCCAGACCACCTGGACCCTGACTAGCCTAACCTGTACAACACTGAGTATAAAACCAAAGGGAAAGACCCTGCAACACATCAACTGACCCATGATACATATTAAGGAACAAAAGATATTTACATGTATAAAATGGTACTGTATATCAATTATTTAAGGACAAACATGTCCTGTACATCCCACTTTCACAAAGAGTTGACACCATACTAAGACATCACCACCTACTAGGACATACAAAGGCTAACAACCTATACCTCACACTAAAAGAGATAGTATGGTGGCCCAACTTTAAACAGGATAGAGTTGATGTTCTGAAAAAGTGCACAGTGTGCAAGAAATACACCAGCACAAAGGATCCCCAGCCAACAGTCAACCCAGTACCAGAACCTGAACCATTCAAGGTTTGGGAACTGGATGTAGTGGGCCCCTTCCCAGAAACAAAAAAAATCAACACTTCTTAATTGTAGCTATCAACTTTGCCACACACTGGCCCATCTGCTGGGCAACAAAGGACCATAAAGCAGAAACTATCAACTGTTTCATTAACAAAGCAATCATAGCTGACTACAGCACCCCAGACTACTTCATAACTGATGGAGCAACCAAGTTATCAGGTCACATAGTAAATGCCAACTTAAAATCCAAAAACATTAAACACTCCACAACCTCTGCCATACAGGCCACAGGCCAAAAGTAGAGTAGAGCGCCTCAACAGCAGTCTTATCAGGACCCTAGAGAAAATAATGGATGGCAAAGCCAAAGACACATGGACGCTATACGTGAAACATGCATTACTAGTATCCTGAGTCTGCACCAATCAAGGAACAGGCTATTTACCATTTGAGCTAACCTACAGGTATAAACCAGAAATAATCACCCACAACAAACAGCCATACATAAAGATCCCCCCAGGGAAACCCCCCCACAGTAGAAAAAGCACTAAGTCTACAATACATCCACCTCAAAGCTAAAATAGCAGAAATAAAGAGGCTAAAAATACAAAAGGTAACATCCACAGAGGAACCACTTACCGTTGACTCCCCCGTCTGTGTTCTAGCTGGCAACAGAAAGAAACTAGACTCAGTACACAAGGGACCAGGAAGAGTCATCAAATACCAACCATAGAATAACACTTACTTAGTAGAATTACAAGGTGCCAAAACCCCAATTATCAAGAAATACCACAGAACCTGTCTCTGCCTCAGTAAAGGAGAACACTCAACTAGACTGGTTTCAACTAGTAAACAGCTCCAGGAGCACCAGACGGCAGCCATTAAAACAAAGCCCCCTCCTGATGCACCAGAGTAACCCCTTAAGGGGGTGTCAAGGGTCTGGATTTACAAGCATTCTGGCTACTGCCAACCTACTTAACATCCAGCCATCACCTAATTTGGTCCCCTTCCAATATACTGTTTGACATACCAAGAATGGTAATCAAGCAATATCACCTGACTGTCCAAGTATCCAGTGGCTCAAAACCATCTTGCACATGACCAACTCCTAGGTTCAATCCAACTAAATCCCTGCCACAGTCAATTCTATATAAGTCTAAAGTATTATCTAATAAAATATACTTCTCTTCTTTCTTAATTCCATATTTGAAGCTTCCCCAAAAGAGGCTTTTCTATCAGTATTGACGCTGTAGGACCTCTCCCTTGCTCCCATCTGGTTTCTTCTTTATCCTAATTGCTGTTGATCATTTTAGCAAGTGGGTAGAATCTTGTCCTACTAAGGACATCACTTCCAAAATAACCACTGCCTTTCTTCTGCAAGATTTATTCTTTTGCCATGGTATCCTGCAAGTGTTGTTGTCTGACAATGGGACTAACTTCAACGCCAAGTTGGTAACCTTTGTTGTTGAAGCCTTGGGGTCTCACCAGCCTTTCTTTGCCCCCTATAATCCTTCCGCCAATGAGGCAGTTGAGCGCGCAAATTCAACTCTGGCTTCTATCATGAGGAAACTCACATATTCTGACGCTGCCAACTAGGATCTATACTTATCTGCTGCTCTCTTTGCCTATTGCTGTAGAAAACATTGTGTCACCAGGTACTCCACTTTTGCTATGTTGTATGGTTGTGAACTCATCACTCTGTTGCTCTTGGGGGGCCCTCTACTCTCCTCTGATAAGGCCATGAACTCTGATGACCATATCAAAGATCTAGTCAACCAAATCATTGATATTCAGGCCTCTGCCTACATGTCCGCATATAAGACCTAGATGATTGAGCTCTCTCCTGACAATGCTGGTCAATCTCCCCTGCCTGAGTTCAACATTGGGGACCATGTTCTTTACTATCAACATAAATTAGGAAGACACACTCATAAACTAGACTCACTGTGGATTGGGTTCTTGGAAGTGACCTTCAAACAAGGATCAGAGTATACTGTAAAACTCCTCTCTAGTGATCAACTGTTTGCTCATGTGCATGCCTAATTCCTCGCAAGTACCACCCCCTAAGGCTAATATAGAGGGGGAAAATGACGGGAATGCTGCCATTCACCATGTTTTGATTTTGTCTTTGATGGGTTATTTTGAGAACAAATCCCTCTCTTTTGCTTTTGCCCTTTGAAATGAGGCTGGCTCCAAATTAGAAAATTCAATTGATTGGTTTCCTGATTCTGCACAACTCACTTGCCCCACTCATGCTTGTGGTGAGTGATCCTACTGTCCATGTACTGTTTTGTGGTAAAGCTACACAGTATCTATTCCCAATCTTTATACCCAATAAAATTAAGTTCTATTCACATTTTTGTCTTTGTGTCTCCACGTACTTTGGCGCCTCTCTAGCCACATCTAGATGATATTATTCTTCCAGGGCTGTAAGGCAATTGCATAGCCTTCCCTGTCATTCTAACCAAGACTTAGTAAAAATCCAATCCTAAGGTTAGGATTTCCCATTGTGACTCTGTGCCACGCCTCAGATCACAACATTCAACATTGGAGATACAGTATGGGAGCGCCGCCCTCAGGCTTTCAACAGCCTCTATCTTGGGGTCCTTGACCACAATTCTCTCTTTGGCCACCAAATGGTGGCTGACTTATTTGTGCAAATGGTTTTCCATGTGAATATGGGCAACCAATCACGTAAGGATAAGTGCCTTCCACCCCGTGCCACAGCCACCTACCAGCCAATCAAGCCAATGGCAGACAAGAATATGACAAGCGGTATATGGCGGTCATCACGCAAAATTCTCCTACCCCTACCCCTGCCACCACTACCCCCACCTTTCAGCCCCACCCACCCAATCCCAGACCCCCCAGGCCAGTACTGTCTCTACACCTTCCTTCCTGCGCTATTCTGCCTACTAGGCATCACTCTTCCCCTGTCCCAATAATCCCCCTGTTGCCAAACATTTTCTATTTATATTATCTTTATCTTGAATTTCAATTTTTTATTTTCTCTTTGTTTATAGTTGTTTTTATTCTTTATGTTCACCTTATTTCTATAAAATCATACATTTGCTATGCCATCTATCTAGATCCAGAACACTGTTATTTTTAGCACTTTGCACAGCCCCTTGTGAAAATATTAACAACAATTTGGTGATCAACTAAGTTTGAATTAAAAAGTTATAGGTTAATTGTATTTAGATAAAGTTGTTACTGATCCAAATTCAAAACCTTAATGGCAAAAAAACCAGCCAATCATATTAATTAGTACACATGAATCAAATAATTATTGGGTGACCTTTTATGTCACAACAATCACTTTATCACTTGGCTCCTGATTAGCTTAAAGTTTATAATTAAGGTTTTGAATTTGGATCAGTAACAACTTTATCTAAATACAATTAACCTATAACTTTTTAATTCAAACTTAGTTGATCACCAAATTGTTGTTAATATTTTCACAAGGGGCTGTGCAAAGTGCTAAAAATAATATGGCAATTAAGGAAAAAAATGCCAACACAAAGCAAACAACACACATTGAGTTAAGCATAAAACATATACACAATGGGTAAAAAATGGGATATTGGGTAATGTGAAAACAAGCAGGGATAGACAAAGAGGCAATATTATCAGAATAATACAGATTTTATTGGGGGTAAAGCTATAAAAACATAAGGAAATATTAGTAAAAAAGCAATGAGAGAATTGGAGAAGCTTTTGAAGGACCTTGACTCTGCAATTGCAGAGATAAAAGAAATTGACTGCAAGTTCAAAGCAAGAGTTAAGTCTGCCATCCTCAAAGGAGACAAAATTGACAAGGTGTCTGCAAAGGCCCTTATGACTAAAATACCAGACACCCCTGAGAAGACAATCAAGAACTTACTAAACATTCAGAAGACAATGATCAAGGGCCTCCAGTTTAAGGTTTACAATCTTTATGCACCGTCTGTCTGGGTTGACAACCCTGAAATGTATGCCCACCTTGTTGTAAAAGTTTCAGCAAAGGGTTGCTAGTTTCTACAAACAGTTAGTCAGGGACCTAATTCTTAATACTATACCTGTTGATGGTATAGTGATAGCCTATGAAAGGACAGAAGAATAATAAGATTTATAGACAAAACTAGTGTTTATTTAGATAGTATCACACTTATATAGTGTGAGGCAGGGGAATTGCCACCAGAGGCAGGGAGGCACAGACAGAAGGACTTCCCTAATGGAGGAGAGTGGATTGGTATAGCTAAAAACCCGCGCAAGAGAACAACCACTTTCACGTGGCTTTCCTTAAGGAGGTAGATATAAATAACTTCATTGTTCTATTTGTAATCCCAGAAGTAAAGCCTGTGCCTTGTGCACATTTGAGAGGCAAACAGAATACCCGTTTTAGAGGCGTTTTAAACGTCTTTATCACTAGTAAAACCAGGATGCAATAGCGCAATTGAGCGTTTGTTCTGTTGCTTAATCCCTAGATGGACAACTTTTTGTCTAATCCATTCAGGATCTGCAACCTTTCACTCCACTGGATTAGAAAACAGGCTTAAAAATGGTTGGCGTCTCAAGGTGACAACTATGGTGAGCATTCCCTCTAGAAGAGTCATAAGAAGAGTCCTGAAGAAGGTGCAAGTGGTATTTCAAAGAGGCGCAAGCATACCAGGCCAGTGGAGGTGGTGAAGGCGGCAGAGAAGCAGGTAGTCCTGCATGCTGTGGATGGCAGCTATCTGGACTTGGGATTTCACCTAGATCAGCTACTGGTGCCTAAGCTGGCCTTAGTGGGGACAGAACCATTGTTTGCTGTGCTGTTCCTAGCTTTGAGTGAGCCCAGGGAGGTGACAGGAACTGGGTTGCAAAAGGATAACAGTATTCATTGGCGGTTCTCCATGCGGGCGGCAGAAGAATACTTGAAGGCTAAGCTAAAGGAATTCTAATTTGAGGGTCAAGGGCTCTCAGTCTTGCAACAGGGGACGGTATCCAACATAGTGAAGTCAGTCCTTTGCGCTTGGGCAACACCTGGGGTTACTGAAGATCAACCAGTCAGTTGGAAAACCTCTGACAACTTTGAGCAACGTCTTCAGCAAGCCTTCCAGAAAGTGTTGAAGTCACACAGAGTGGAGGGGACTGCTCATCTGGTACCAATGGTGATGGCTGGCAACCTTGTTCTTTGAGGAACCAACTGCTGTGATATCAAGTGGGAGGAGAACATGGGGGTCTTCCTTGAGTGGGCCTTGTTGGTATTCTAAGGGGTGGGTGGTCAGGTCCCAGTAGAGTATGCCCTTTGTGAGAGTCTTCTGTGGGGCTGTATCTTCTTGGGGGTTGCCTTTCCTGTGAACATTGGGGTCAATTGTGTGTCTCACTTGGTGGGGGTTTGTTGCCCAATCCTTGGTCATTGGCTTTGTGAATCTTTAGGCAACCAGTTGTGTTTCTTGGCTGTCATTCAGGTGGTAGAACAGTTGGTGCAGTACTGGAAGAGTCTTGTCAGTCTCCAATAAACACCTTGTTCTTTTATTCTTATTCCTCATACTTTGGTGCAACACTATTGCAAACAGGACAACAACCCATGTAATTTTTTAATTAGGCTTTTTTTTTTTGGGGTTATTGTCCTCATTGGGGCTTACTCTTGGTCACTAGGAGCAGCACACATATACTGACTGTGTACTCTAGTGATCAATTGCCCAGAATGGGGCTCCTTAAGGGTGTAGGAGTCAGGGCCAGTCTTCTGGATAACTTGAACTGGCCCTTGCCAAAGGGAGGCAAGTTTGGATTTGCGGCTGTACCCTCTATTGCTGAAGAAGTAGACTGAGTCTCCTACCAGGTAAGTGGGTAAGGCGGGGCGTTTGGATGCAGCTTGTTCTAGGTCCTGCAACTTATGGTTTAAGTTTACAGTGTAGGCCTCTGATTGCAAGCAAATAAGGGTTTGAACCAGCTTGTTGAGGTACGCCTCTAGGGACACAGCCATGCTGGGCTTTACCAAGGAATATAGTAAAGGGGGAAGTCCTGGTTACTGGCTGTAGAGCAGTTGGAAGGGCAGCTTGCCAGTGGCCTGATGGTACCCAATGTTGTATGCAAAGGTGGCTGCAGGAAGGAAGGTATCCCATTCAGTCTCATGTTGGTGACTGAGCTTCCGGAGTATCTGGACCAGGCTCCCATTAGTGCGCTCTACCATGCCATTTGTCTGCTGGTGATAAGGAGTGGATAGTGTCCCACAAATTCCCATCATTTGGTTGAGGAGGGGGATGATATAACTGGTGAAGTTGGTACCATTGTCTGTCAGCAGAATCTGGGGGCAACCATGTTTGTATATGATATTCTCCAGGATGAACGTGGCTGTCACCAGTGCAGATTGGTTGGGGATTGCCTTGGCCTCTACCCATTTAGTCAGATGGTCAAATGCCACAATGATGAACTTGTTGTGACTGTTGGTAACTGGTGGGGGGCCCACTACGTCAATGGCTACAGTGTGGAAGGCAAACCCAGGGCGTACAAGTCTGTGTTGAAGCTTGGCAACCTTAGGCCTCTCATTGTTGCAGTCATGACAGTTGACTAGCGTATCTACTACGTCAGTGTGCATTCCTTCCCAGAAGCAGTGCTGCTGTAGCAGAGCTAACATCTTCTGTATGCTACCATGGCCAGTAGTCTTATGAGCAGCCACCACTGAGTCCATGTGTAGGGATGGGCCTATGTAGAGTAGCCAAGAGTCTCCACAAAGCTTCAGAAGTTGTCCCTTAGAGACCTTGGTATCAACAGTTAGCTTCTTGAGAGCTCTCTGTATCTCTACTGGCTCCTCCCCCCACAAAGAAGGATCCTCCATAGGCTTGTCATAGAGAATGTCAGCCATGGGGGATACTAAAGCAACAGTGGGAAGGCGGGAGAGATAGTCAGCATTCTGGTGGGCTGCTCCAACTTGATGAATGATTTTGTAGTCATAAGCCTGAAGTTTGATGGTCCAACGTGCCAGACGTTCTTTGGGGTCCTTGAGGGTCTTCAGCCATTGCAAGGAGGCATGGTCTGTTACAACTGTGAAATGTACCCCATGGAGATTGACTCTGAATTGTTGGTAGGAGTATATTGCAGCCAGACACTATTTTTTGGTGACAGTGTAGTTGCTCTTGTGAACATTAAGCTTATGCAAGCGGTATCCAACAGGGTGTTCAAGTCTGTTGGAATCCAGTTGGGAAAGAACACCCCCAATTGCAGTCAGAGTAGCATCTGTATGAACCACCAACAGCTTGGCAAAGTCAGGGTAGGCCAGTGCATGAGCTGCAGTCAGTGTTTCCTTGAGAGTTGCACTTTCTGTCTTGTAAGCCAGGTCCCAGAAGAAGCCCACATCAGCTTGAAGGAGTTGGAACAGTGTACTGCCCCAGGGAAGCAAGGTTGGGGATAAAGTGGCAATAAAAGCCAGCCAACCGTGGTAAGACCTGGATGTCCCTCTTGCTTACAGTCATCTGCATATTCTTAATGGCCTCTACCTTGAGAGTTACAGGACAGGGGCCATCACAACTGATGATGAACCCAAGGAATTCCAAGTGCTCATTAAAGAAGTTGCATTTCTTTGGATTCAGCTTAAGTGTAGCAGCCAACAGACGTTTGAATACTTCTTCCAGGGGATCCAGGTGTTTGTTATAGATGCAAGAGAATACTCTTAATGTCATCCAGATAGACCAGGACACATGAGGGTTTGAGGTTCCCCATCACAGCATCCATAGCTTGTTGAAAGGTGGCTGGGGCATTAGAGAGACCCTGAGAGATCCTGATAGGTTGAAACAGCCTTTGGTTGGCAAGGATGGCACACTTCTCTGGGTTTTCTGGAGGGAGATTGATCTGCCAGTAGCCAGGTATCAGGTCCATGGCCAAGAAGAACTTGGGTGTGGGACCCAGTAGGCAAGATCTTCTGGCATTCTCATATACAAGAATCCAACGTTTCTGATTGAGAGGCAAAGTCAACCAGAAGAGGGGCATCAGAAGGCTCTGTTGTAAAGGAACAACAAGTGCCAGGGTCAGGCACAGGCTTGTCAGGGGGGAGAAGAATGGGGAGAGAGGAGGGAGGTGAAACCACAAATGCATCCAAGTATTTCTACTTGTCCTGGCTGCTTAGTAGTTTTTTTTAATGATCCTCATTGTACTCCTCAATGCCAGAATCATCAGTGAATTCTTCCTTGCTCTGACTAGCCTGAGGCTTAGTTGCTTCAGAACCATCATTAGTGATGTAGGGATTGCTATCAGGTTCCCAGGGAGACTCCAGGGTACCTGCTAAAGGTGCAATGAAGGAGACATCCTCTTCATTGCTTCTGTGACAGTGGTGGGAGTCAGGAAAGGGCAATGTAGTAAGTATCTTCTGAGATGGGGAACTATCAGCTTTAGCATTACCATGCAATCCCATTAGAGTATCAGGGGTACTAATTGCTGAGGCATCTTCAAGGTTCTTTCTTAGTTGGTTCTTAAGGGAGTCAAGGAGAGCACGTTGAGCATCCAACTCATCTAGCCACTCTTTATTTTCCTGAAAGGCCAGAACTAATTCCTCTTCCAGAAATCCCATCCTTCTCTCTTGAACCTTTATAGTATCCTGAAGAGCAGATAATTTCATGGTGCAGCTTTTATGGATGTCTTCTGGCTTAGGAGTTTTCTGTTGATGATCATAAAACTCCAGGGCAACATGCTGATTCATCTGGATGAGTACCAAGGAAGAAAGTACATGTCCTATCTTTCTCATCCATAGTGCCATTCTAGAGTGGGAGTGAACAGCTTCTGATATATTTTGAGCAAGGTTTGGGGGGCCAGAGCAGCTATCAGTTTGGAGGGTTCCAGAATTAAGGGAGATTCCATTGGGAGGACAACCAGAAGGAGAAGGAGGAGAATATTGACATCATACTTCCTTCATCAAGGCAGGCTCTAAGGAGAAGGAGACGTGGTTCATGCCAGTTGCTTCAGCCATGGGGTCAGACTGGATTGGTATCAAGGAGGTAAGGGCTTTTTCAATGGAGTTCATCCAGGAGATCATACTTGACTGGGAGCTGGCAATTTCCAAAAGTTGTTGGCAGTTAGGCAACCACTGGCTTAGTCCTGGTTGACCATAGGAAGAGCCATGGAGTCTACCAGATAGAGAGCCAGAAGCAGCAAAGGCTGATCCTGGAGTGGGTTGGGCAAAAGGAGCCACAGGTATAGGCAAGGACATCTCTCCCTCCACAAAAACAGGGCCACGGGGGTAGGAAGAGAGGAAGCTGTGGTTTGTAGAAGCCATGAGCGCCAATGTCATAAAATATGCAGCCTGGGTGCTGATTTCTACAAATAGTTAGTCTACTACTTCTTTATCTTAATACTATACCTGTTGTGGTATAGTGACAGCCTGGGTAAGGAAATAAGAATATAAGAAGATAATAAGACAAAACTAGTGTTTATTTAAATAGTATCACACTTATATAGTGTGAGGCAGGGAGGCACAAACAGGAGAACTTCCCTAATAGAGGAGAGTGGATGGGCACAGCTAAAAGTCCTGCGCAAGAGAACAACTGCTTCTACACGGCTTTCCTTAAGGAGGTAGATATAAATAACTTTGTTGCTCTATTTATAATCCCAGAAGTAAAGCCTGTGCCTTGAGCGCATTCAAGAGACAAACCAAATACCCATTTTAGAGGCGTTTTAAACGTCTTTATCACTAGTAAAATCAGGATGCAATAGTGTGATTGCGCAATTGTTCTGTTGCTTAATCCCTAGATGGACAACTTTACATCTAATCCATTCAGGATCTGCAACACACCTGAAACCTGCAAAGCGCACACAGAAAGAGGATACTGAATTGCCTGCTCAACTTCTTGCGCCAAGAATGGCCAAGCCTGCCAAAGCTGCAGGCAAGGAGAAAACCTGTGAAGGTAATCTAAAAAATAAAATCAAGCAAAATTTCCAAATACTTACCTTTTTGTTAGAAAATGTTGACAGTGACTCCGCCGGGTCCTGGTCTATTTTGTTCCCCCCACCTTCTACGCCAACTATACAATCATGTGGCTAGGCAGCTGTTTCTGTCCCCCCTGTCTTACGAGAGCTTGAAGACAGAATTTACGGGTCCTTCCCAATGACAAGGGATGCACTAGCTGGGCTGACATATTCTGAGGGATATCTTAGTTGGCAGTTACTACCTACAAGGATGCCCAAATGATCTTCCTGGACCTGGTGGTTCTCAGTAGAGTTTACTGTGTAAACTCCATTGAGCTTGTTTGGGACGTACTAGCAATGCTCCCATTCAAGAATATACTGAAGATGGGCCAAGCACATGCAGCTTCTTGTTTCTGTCTCCCAGTGGAGCACACCATATCTTACCTGTTGGAGAAAATTGGGCGTGCAGTGAGTAAATTGGCTGTTGCAGATGAAACAGCTGTAAAGAAGACTAAGACCCTCCCGGCAGACTTCAGGCTGGCCTGGAGTGCCAACAAGACAGGGGTCCCTCTGGCAATGGATCTCACCTTTGCTAAAACAAAACATGAGAAAAAAAATAAGCACTGTGTTTAATAAATTGTGCAATTTTACTGAAGCCTTTGCTGGGAAAAGGCTTCATCTGGTGGTTTACCTTGGGTATCTCTTCTACTTTGGAATAGGCGCCAGCGTGGAGGACCTAGAAGGGGTTCTTCTTGGGATTGACAAGGCCTGGCTCTCCCTGAATGGGAAGAAGGTCCCCTCCGGATGCAACTTGGTTGACCATGTGATACAGGACGCCCTGGTCCTGGCTGGGATATACAGGTTTGCAGCCCTGCCTGAAAAGCTGCTGCTTCACTCTCACCTGACCCTACTACCTTTCACCAGCAGGCGGGAGTATTTCAATAAGGGTGTATCCATTGTTCATGGTGTGGTGGTGGAGGTTGTGTGCCACCTCCATTGCAGGGTGGGTACATACCACTGAACCCATTACAGGCACCCTTAAAACTCTCTTTTCCAATTAATATCTTTACACTTTGAGAAATTTTTATTATAAATGATTTTTATAATTCTTATTTTAGCAAACAAGTTTTGCAAAATAAATCCCAGAGAAGATTTTCATAAAAGCATAATAAAGTATGTTAATAAAATATACTTCTAATTTGTACCTTATACATTGTATATTTTTTAATTTGATTTTTATATTTATTTGACAATAGTGATAAAAATATATTTACGTAATCCAGTATCAAATGTTGGGATAACCTCAAACAGCATAATAATAAAAATAATAAAAATAAATAAATTACCTTCATTGATGGTCCTGCTGAACATGATTGTGGGCTTAGAAGCTTCTAAATATAAAATGATAATTAATAATTCTTAAATAGTAAATAAAAGAATATAAAAAAGTTGGACAAGCTAAGCCTTTAATTTATTGGCTGTTTGGCAAGGCACGTGGGGATGAACAAATCAGTGTGGCCATAGAATTTGGTCACAGTCTCAGCTGGGAGGGTGTGGATTCTGGCCTGCAGCAAATCAAATAGGTCCTTGGTCCCAGTTGGGGTCCCACGCTTTACAACTCACTTGAGCCACCCAAAGACTTCTTTGATTGGATTTAAGAAGGGCAATTATACAGGGAGAAAGAGAAGGCGCAAATTTGCTATGGCCAATTGCTGGGGCCCACTGCAATGCTAGTGTCAATCATTGGGAATTCCTCAAGAATATCAGCTGCCTTATGGAGACCAACATTGTCCAGCACAATGACATTGATGAAGCCCAGGCTTGTGCTCCTCAGGTGCTCCTGGACCAATAAGAGGAATGATAGAAAGATATGGCTATTTTGTGAGCCCAATATCATTTGATACAGCTTAAACCCTTTGGACCAAGGAGAGCCACCATCAAATAGGCTGTGGCACTGACTGCAGCACGCCAAGCCATCCTGTCATTTAAACCTTTGGGGACATACCCATACACATTGCGCATTGACAGGGCAAATGTTGATTCATCAATGTAAAAGAATTTGACCATCCCCTTGGCTTTGAGAGCAGTGTATGCCTCTACATATTTTTCCAGATGTCAATGTTGGCTGGACTATTACAATTGTATGGGGATACCCCAAGCTTTGTTCAGGAAAAGCGCATTCCCTTGACCAGATGGTAGTAAAAGAAAATTGAGGCCTCAACCCCAAAAGTAGATTTGACCATGGCCTGTATATTTACCAGTTTGAGATGAAAGTTCTGGGTTATCCACTAGTGGATTGCCCATTTGTGCTCCTTGGTGAGCATGGTTGACACGTGCAAGGATTTCTCTGCGGCAAGGATTCAGCCAGTATTGATGAAGGTATTGAAGGTCTTTGAGGCGTACTTGGGATCCACCCCAACAAGAGCTGCAGCTGTCTTGTAATCACCATATTCCTGCATCAGCTTGAGAAGGATGATTTGCTTGATGTCATGAATGGCCTTCTGGGTGGCCTTTTTTGATGAGGTTGAATTGGGATCCTGTTCAGGAACTGTCATTCAAGGCATGGGCACCTTGATATAGAAGGCTGCAACCTTTTTGAGCACAAGCTGTCCATCTATAGTTCTAAGAAACTTGGGCTTGTTATCAGCTTCTTGATTGCCATCACTGATGTAATGCTTGTAGCTGGTGTCAAGGACAGGCTTTACTTTTTCCAGCATGGCTGACAGGACTGACTCTTGTTGGTACACAATGTCAAACACATATGAAGTAAGTTCTACCTCCTTGTTTCTAACTTTCTTGGTGAAGTTAACCCTGGTGGGCTTTCAGGTCAGCTTGGGGGCCCAAGGATTGATGCTCTGCCCCCTTGCAGCTTGTGCTCCTCAAACTGGCTGTGTCAGTGAAGCGTCACTATCAAACTCTCCTCTCCCATCTTCTTTCTGAGTAGGCATTTGGGTTCCACTACTCTGTTCTTTGACCCGCAGGGGTAACCACAACCACAGTGCACAACAGGTGCATTGGTACTCTGTTGTTGTGTTCCTCCATATTGAGAATTCAATAAAATATTAAATAAAATTCAATTAAGTTACTCCCTAATTGTAATTTTTTCTTTTATCTGAACATGGATATTAAATTAATATTTTTCCCACCCAATATCTCAATTATAGATTTTTTATTTCTTAATTAGTTGTTTTTGGTTTTACAACGCCCATTTTAGAATACTCAAAAAAATCCACCCATTTTCCCAGATTTTACTGCCAAATTCAAACACCCAACACAATATTTTAAAAATTTTGTTTCAGATTATGTGCCCAATTTTAGATACCTTGGTATCATTCTTGATTACAATTCATTGCACACAACATTTGAGTGATTTTGTTTACATAGTGAGTTGCTATTGTGTTTTGTTTTTGGATTGAGTTTTGACACACTGTGCTTTAGTATATTTTGTCACCAATTCACATAAAAAACATATGTACACCAAAAGTCAACTCACACCATTTTGTTTGTGAATCCATGTATTTTAGATTGTATTTTGAATGATTTTGCTTTGCCCGTGAGCACTTCTTTGCTGTGTTGACCTGTTTTGCCCATTAATGCCAAAAATCCCTGTCACGCTTTTTTGCTTTACAGCGCCACAATTATTTGAAATTATAGGGCATAGGACATTTGCCAGAATACATTCATATATGAGGATATGATTAGTACTGTATCAGAAGAGCCATGATTGAACAGAACCATGATTATTGCCCAGAAATGGCTTCTGATTGTCCAGAAGCACTTAAGGATTAGGATAAAGGTCAACCAGATTAAGGATAAAATACAGATGGTTCAAAGATGATTTTATTGTAAAAAATTAATTCTTCTTATACCTTCTGCAAGGGTAATCTCTGAGCTGCTAGCAATGTCTTCTAAGCCATTCTAACACACCCCAAATTTGGGTAATTATTAATCTAATCTTGGTGCTTATTAAACATCAACCAATAGAATATTTTCATCTTCACCCAGCACAGGTGATCCTTGCTGGTGATAAGGAGCGCCATTTGGGGAAGCTTTAAATATAAAAGTAGGAAGAGAATAAGTATATTTTATTGGATAATACTTTAGACTTATATAGCTTTAGCTGTGGCGGGGATTTAGTTGGATCAAACCAAGGGGCTGGTCATGTGCTGGATGGGTTTGAGTTGCTAGATACCTGGACAGTCATGTGATATTGGTTTGGTGCCATTTTTGGTATGTCAAATGGTATATTGAAAAGGCATCAAATTGGGCAATGACTGGATGTTAGGTGTGATGGCAATAGCCAGAATACTTGTACATCCAGACCCTTGACACACCCCTCCCTTAAGGGGTTACTTGGGTACATCAGGAGGGGGCTTTGTCTTGACGGCTGCTGCCTGATGTTCCTGGAGTTGTTTACTAGTGGGCACCAACTGGGTTGAGTGTTCTCCTTTGCTAGGGCAGAGGCAAGATCTGTGATAATTTTTGGTGATGGGCTCTTTGGCACCCTGGAACTTAACCAGGTAGGTGTTCCTGTCTGGTTGGTATCTGATGATTCTTCCTGGTCCTCTGTGTACTGAGTCTAGCTTCTTTCTGTTCCCAGCTGGGACCCAGACGGGGGAGTTGATGGGGAGTGGGTCTTCTGTTGAGGTTACCTTTTGGGTTTTGAGCCTCTTTATTTCTGCCATTTTGGCTTTAAGGCGTATGTGTTGTAGAGCTGGTTTCTGTTCTACTGTGGGAGGTTTCCCCAAGGGGATCTTTGCATACAGTTGATTGTTGCAGGTGACTATTTCTGGCTTGTACCCATATGTTAGTTCAAACAGCAAGTAGCCTGTCCCTTGATTAGTACAAACCCAGGATACTAGTAATGCATGTTTCATGTATAGCGGCCATGTGTCTTTGGCTTTGCCATACATTATTTTCTCCAGGGTTCTGATAAGGCTGCTGTTCAGGCGTTCAACTCTGCCATTGGCCTGTGGCCTGTAGGGCAAGGTTGTGGAGTGTTTGATGTTCTTTGTTTTTAGATTGTCATTTACTATGTGGCTGACAGCTCTTTTTCTCCATCTGTTATGATGTAGTCTGGAGTGCCATAGTCTGCTATGATTGCTTTATTGATTAATCAATTTATTATTTCTGCCTTGTGATCTTTTGTTGCCCAGCAGATGAGCCAACATGTGGCAAGGTGATGGCTACAATTAGGAAACATTGATTTGTTTTGGTTTCTGGGAAGGGTCCCACTACGTCCAGTCCCCAAACCTTAAATGGTTCAGGGTCAAGTACTGGGTTGACTGTTGGCTGTGGCGCCTTGGTGCTGGCATATTTTTCACACACTGTACACTTCTTTAGAACATCAATTATGTCTTGCTTCAGGTTGGGCCACCATACTATCTCTTTTAATGTGAGATATAGGTTTTTAGCCTTTGTGTGTCCTAGCAGATAGTGGTGTCTTAGTATAGTGTCAACTCTTTATGCAAGTGGGATGTATGGGATGTGTTTATCCTTGATGATTAGGTATACTGTGCCATTTGATACATGGAAATATTTTTCATTCCTTACTAGTGTATCATGGGTCAGTTGGTGTGTGGGGGGATCCTTTCCTTTCCTTTTGTCTTGTACTCAGTGTTGTATAGTTGGGCCAGTCAGGGTCCAGGTGGTCAGGGTGATTGTCTCTTGGCTGGCTTAGCCTAGAGAGAGCATCATCTGTGACCAGCTCTGCCCCCCTTTTTGTATTGGATGTCCAGGTTAGTCTGTTCCAGCAAGGACATCCATTTGGCTTGGTGCCATGCAAGCGTGTTCTGAGTTTTGAAATATATTAAGGATTTGTGGTCAGTTAGCACTCAGACGTTTAAGTGTCCTTTGAGATAACATCTCCATTTCTTGCATGCGTGATATATTGCTAGCAATTCTTCATTGTGCATTGGGTACCTTTGCTCAGTGTTTGTTAGCTTTCTGCTTTTGTAACATACTGGCAGGAAATCTTGTTGCACTGGCTGGCAGATGCGTAGGACTGCGCCAATGGCGGTGTTACTAGCGTCTGACTCAGGCTTGTAGCACCTGTTGTTATTAGGGTATTGCAAGATTGGTGCTTCAATCAAAGCTTGTTTTAATAACTGGAAATTCTTGTTGCATTCTGGAGTCCAGATGAATTTCTTTTTGGTATTACCTTTGGTTAGGTCATTGATTGGTGTGGTGAGCTTTCCACAGTCTTTGATGTATTTCCTTAGGTAAGCTACCATACCAAGAAAGCATCTTACTTGTTTCACAGAGATGGGGTGTTGCATGTTATTTATGGCTTTTATTTTATCTGGGCCTGCTTTGATGCCACCATCAGAGACAATGTGGCCCAAGAACAGGAGTTCCTTTTCCATAAATTGGCACTTACTAGGCTTAGTGTATAGCTTGTGCTTTGCAAGTCAATCAAGTGTCTTGCAGACATGTGTGAGATGTTCCTCTTTTGTTTTTGAAAATATAATGATGTTGTCAAGGTAACATAATGTGTTTGAGAGTCTGTTTAGCCTGGTTCATCATGGTGACAAATGTCACTGGGGCGTTTTTCATCCCAAAATTCATTACTCTACATTTGAAGGATCCAAATTGTGTACAGAACGCGGTTTTTGGTATCTTCTTTTCTTTTTTAACTTCAACTTGGTTATAACTAGATGTGAGGTCAATTTTTGAGAATTTTTTGCTCCAGAGAGCCTTGAAAATAGGTCTTCTATGAGGGAAAGTGGGTATTTATTTTTTACTGTACTTGTGTTTAGTGCTCTGTAGTCAGTAACTAAGCAAAGAGATCCTTCTTTCTTCTTTATAAAGAAAACCGCTACCCCCCCACGGGGATTCAGATGGACAGATGAAAACTTTGGCTAGATTGTCCTTGATGTGGGCTTTAAGTGTTTGGGTCTCTGTGGGAGAGAGTCTGTAGAAGGGTGCAGGTTTGGACATGGCTTTGCATAAGTTGATGCCATGTTTGACCTCTTGTTAAGGGGGTAACTCTATGAGTTCTTCCTTGAATACATGAGTGTATTTGTTTAGGAGTGCCGCAAGTTCTGGGCATTAGATCTTTTTGTTTGTATATTATTAAGTTTGGAGTACCTTGTTATGTGGAGGGTACTGTCTTTGATTAGATGTTCAGAGTCATCTTGATTTATGACTTGAACAAATATTGTGTCTCTTAGAATGAGGTCATTGGGCTCTTTGAAAATGTTGAAATTGACTACATTGTGTTTGATGGTCATGGTTTTTGTTTTCCAACATATGCTGGGATTCACTCAGGTGAACCAGTCCATGCCTGCTATAATGTTGTAGTTTATGTATTTATGAAAAGTCCTTTGATAGACGTTTGTATGCCTTTGAGGTCAATTATGAAGGGTGTTGTTTTGCCTTCAAGCAGAAATTTTGACTTGTCTGCCATTCTGATGTATTTGAAGTTGGATTTGACAACTGGTATTTTGTACTTAATAAAAATAGTTTTCTAACCATAGTGTGTTGTGCACCAGAGTTGAATAAAATTTTATGTGTATGTGATTTGTAAGTGCATGGGTAGACAAGAAGTTGTGAGTGATCTTTAATTTTTATGTTCATAAAAATGGAGGATTGCGGGACACATGGAATGCAAGCAGCAAAGTTTGTGCCTTGGTAAAGTTTCTTGTCAAGTTGGGCAGAGACAGGGGCACTTAATTCTGTTACACCTCCTCTTTTTGCTGTTCCTCTGTTTTGAGACCTTTGAGGTCAGAGAATGTGGGGTCAGATTCATAGGAGGTTGCTGTTTCAGCATTGTTTACTTCAGTGGTGTTCTCCTTCTTGGGACAGGAGCGGTTTGCGCTTTAGCTGCAATTGCATTTGTTGCAATTGGAGTTGCCGTTGCTATGATTGGTATTTTGGCATTTATTGCCATTGGCATTTTCTCTGCCATTGCTGTTTGAGGAGTGGTTGCCATTGCGTGCAGCATATTCCATGTTGGCGCGTTTTTCAGCGTGCTTGGCTTCAGCAATGAGCGCGGACATGGAGGTATTTGCTTCTGGGCAGATGAGGGCAGCAACAGAGGGTTTCATTATGTTGATGATTAATGCTCTGGTGTGTATGTTGTCAGCTTGTGTTGGTTTTTGAATTTTACAGTGTATTTCCTCAAATTTGTTGGCGTAAGCTGAAATAGTGGTCTTCTGAGGAAGATCACTGAGCTGTATTGCAATGTCTTGGAGAGATTCAGTGACGCAGAAATTGTGGGTGATGTTGGCTTTGAACTCTTCCCAGTTGTCAAGCTGGTTGTTAGTTTGTGAGCCAACCCAGGTGGCAAACCAGCTAGCTGCAGCCTTGTACAGGCGCTTGCTGGCTTCCTGGACCCATTTCTCATGGGGGATGTGGCTGGTGCGGAGCTTGGCGGCTGAGCAATCTAGCCAGTTGATGACGTTTTCTTTTTTTTTACTAAAGAACTTGTTGATACCAATGTATTTGGTGTTGGTCACTTCACCTGTGATAGGTGGTTGTGTGTTTGTTTGTGGTTGTAGAGAGCAACTGTATTGAATAATCTTGGTGCATTCTTTGGGCATGACCAGACCTTCAAATACAGTGCATCTACTAGGAATATCTTCATCAATGTTGTGGGCACGTAAGTACGTTTTCCAGGTATCCTGGGATGTAACCTGGTTGAGTACGTGGGCAAAGGTGGGCAGGTTCTGTTCAGTCATTTTCTCTTTCATTGGCATGGTCTAAAACTGTAGTGCTACTAGTGATAAGGAGCGTCTTTTGGGGAAGCTTTGAATATAAAGGTAGGAAGAGAATAAGTATATTTTATTGGATAATACTTTAGACTTATGTAACTTTAGCTGTGGCAGGGATTTAGTTGGATCAAACCAAGGGGCTGGTCATGTGCTGGATGGGTTTGAGTTGCTGGATACCTGGACAGTCATGTGATATTGGTTTGGTGCCATTTTTGGTATGTCAAATGGTATATTGGAAATGCACCAAATTGGGCAATGACTGGATGTTAGGTGTGATGGCAATAATCAGAATACTTGTACATCCAGACCCTCAATACTGGCATGCAGAAATTTAGTACTTCAGGATCACTTCCTACTTCTCTGTCATACTGCAAGCTTAATGCTTATTAATGTGATAAATATGGGAATTTGAGATTATAGGGAATCAAACCCAGCGCCTCGGCGCTCAATGTAAAATTATAGCGGCACCTTGGCGCCTGCAATATTTGCCAGGCAGCGCTTGCAATAATCTTCAGTTGACGTGGCGGCGCTTGACATAAAATTAGTTTGGTGCTTTGGCACCTAATCTAATTGCTAGGCAGCAGCACAGCGCTTGTGTATTTTTAAAGTACTGTGGCAGCAAATCATGTCTTATTTAATTGCTGTAGCGGCGCTTATCATTGGTTAGTTTAAGGTCAGGTAAGCAGACTACTGCTGATTCAATATGCATATAGTTTATACTACCAATTTATGTAGTTTGGTAGCTGCAATTCATATCTGCAAGCTCCATCATAATTAGTATCATTGTATTTTGTACTACTAATTTATAGATTTGGTTGTAACAGTCCCAATTTGTGGGCTCTGTCATAATTGGCATCACTGCTTGGTCAAAATTCCCCTCAATCCCTGTTAACAGAGTGTATATTTTAACCTGATAGTTGGATTTGTTTAAATCTGAGGGTTTTTTGGTTGTTGCCATAGCTTTCAAAAATACTGTAATTGATTCTCAGCTCAACCAAACTACTAGATCATCCATGCAAGAGTGCTACAGTACCATCTTGCAAAGAGGTTTAAGATATGAAAAGGTAATGGCATAAGTAGTGACTAGTTTACACTGTCTACTTCATGATATTCCTCCCACTAAACTAGACAATACTGCAGAAGCAACTCTTTCCTTCATATGGTTAACCGTCATCAACAAATTCATAAACCAGTAGTCAGGTATACTGATCAACCCCAACAAACAGTTTTTACTGTCATAAATGTGATGTTCCAGTAGAGTTACAAGGGGGAAAATATTTGGAAACTAGATAATATTCTATATTGAGAGATAGGTATTATATAGCTATTGTGAATCATAAATTACAGGAACTTGATTGTGTTGATCACATGGTTGCATGGTAAAAGGGGTGGCTTAATCCTGGTAATGATTCAAGCACCTAATTGAGGTATCCACTGTAGGGAATCATCATCTGTTTATGCTGTTGGATTTTTAAATTCAAGTCAACTTTCTTGTTTGGCTACAGGTCACTGGGAAGTCAAATCGTGGGTCATGAACCTGTTTAGTTGGAGCCTTATTGGCGGGTCAAGCCTGCTGTTTTGACCCCCCCCCCCCCCCCCGGCTGAAGGTCAGCCTCTTCTGGGGGCAGGTCATCAGGGTAGTTGTCAAGAGCCTGGGTAAAAAACTGGACCAGTTGCTGCTTGTTTGCTGGTAAGGCGGCCTCCTGTTGTTTCTGTTATGCCTTACAGGGCCCTGATCAATTGTTTTAGGACCTTGTCCTGCTTGCGTTTGCCAAGTCCTTGTACCAGGTAAGTGTTATTTTTGTTTACCTTTAGTATGATAGTGAGCCCCACTTTTTTGGGCTGCAATTTGCTCTTGTCTGTGTTCATTACCCATACTTTGTCCCCAACCTTGTGTCTGGCTTGGATAGGGACAAACATGTTTTACAAATGCTTCTCTTCATTCTTCAGCTAATCACCGTTGGCTTGTATCACTTGGGGTGCTGAATGAGGGGAAACCTTGCTGGGTATTTCCAGCTTTGGTCCTGTGAGAGATTGGATGATATTGGGCTGAGTGCTATATAAAAGTTCAAAAGGGCTCTTTCCTGTGTATCTGTTCACCCGGGTGTGTCACACAGGAGTGCAGTTGATAGCTGCTTATGCCAGTCCTCAGGTCTCTCAGCGGTGAGCTTGGCAAGAGCATTCACTAAGCTGCCATTTATATGCTTGAATCTGCCATTGGCCTGAGAATGGTATGGTGTTGATAAAGTGTGTTTGACCCTGTTCTTTGCAAGGTACATGTGTTGTAACTGAACCAATGATAGTTCAGTATTTGATTTGGGGAAGACAACAGTCTAATAGAAAGGACAGGGATAATAAGAATGATATGATGTTTATTGATTATTGCTGTGATTAATATACTATATGGGAAAAGCCACAAGGCTACCAGGGGGTGGCATAGTGGCAGGTTCCATATAAGGTTTCGGAGCGTAGAATAACTTTTGCGTGGATCAGCAAGTTCAATTGGCAGCGCTCCTAATTAGGAGGTAGTGCCCTCAATTTAACATTACAATTAGATTGATCCATACCATTAGATATGTCCTGGGCCAACTTATCCAGCGCCCCCTGTGTATTTTAAGATACATTAGCAGACAAGGGAGGAAACTCAGTTGGAAACCCCCCTTGCCCCCTGCTTGTTTTCAGATACCAGGATTGGAACTTATGAAAAGTATGGGAAGGTCTGCACAAACAAACTTTGTGTGGGGATGGGGCATCAGGGGTGCAAGCAATTGTGATGGAGTCTTTTAGTGTTTCCTTGTGCCTCTTTAAGTTTTTAGGTGTGATTGTCATAGACCACAGCTTTTTTGAAGGGTCTTAAATGGTTGGGTTCTAACTTAGTGGAGTTGGGGTTGAGGGCATAGACAGGGTCACCTACAGTTTATCTTGCCTAAAGGTGCTTTGTCCCCCCCTCATTTTTGTTTGTGCTCAATATCCCAAGCTTTGGACTACCACTGGCTCAGGGAGGGGGTAGTTGTCAGGGGGTTTCCTGGGAACTGTGGATTGTAATTTCCCCTGCTCTACCTCTATCAAACTGAAAGGGGTCCCAAAGGCCAAGGTGTTAGGGCTGAATCTGGTGCCCCTGTTTATTCTTGCACGTAAGATGAGTAGAGTGGTGGGAAGGTGTTCAGTCCAAGCAGTATTGGGATGCTCCTGCAAGAGTTTGGCAATCAGCTGAACCAGAGAACCATTCAGGCTCTCTACGCGCCCATTGGCCTGGGGATGGTAGGGTGTTGTGACTACTTGTTGGATGGCGTTCTTGGCACAGTATGTCTTCATGACATGTCCTACAGGCTCAGGCTCACCATCTGTGATTAGGCGCTTGGGTTGTCTAAAGAGGGCCATGATTTCCTTGCCAATGAAGTGAGTGATGATAGTTGCAGTATGATTGGTGATTGCTTACACTACTGATCAACAGGCAAAGCAATTGTTGGTCATACTGATGCACTTTTTGCCTAGTAGGTCTTCAGGGAGAGGCCTCACAATGTTGAGAGCCCACTGTTTAAAGGGTTTCATGTCTTTGATGGGTAGGATCAACTTAGGAGGTGCAGGCTTAGATGTTTTCTTTTTGCACAACACATAAATTTTGAGGAGGTCCAAGATGACTTGGTGTATATGGGTCCACCAAACCTTACGCTTCGTGATTTTGAAGAGGTTGCGTCCTCAGATATGACCTAAGGTGCAGTGGTGATGCAGTATAATTTCCCCTTGTTGTGTGGTGGGGATGTAGGGGGTCTTTTCACCTGTCTTTGATTGGCAGCAGACATTACCAGAGTCAGTGGTGAACTGGATTTCATTGTCCTTCAGCTTGGATATAGTTGCAGAGTTGAGGTCCTTGTAGCAAGTGGCCTCAGGACGTAGGTAGAGCATGGCCCAGTCTGGTTCTCAGCTGTCATCCCCTGTGATGAACACAACATACAGTCTGGAGCGGGTGTTGGCTGTGACAAGCTCTTTCCCAGGTTTGTATTCAATGCAAATTGGTATGAGGACAGGTGCTCAACCCAGCCTGCTTGAAGTTGAGTTAAGTGTGACTGAGTGTTGAAATACTGAATGGGCTTGTGATCTGTTAGGTTGTGGAGTGGAAATGTGGCCCCCTCCAGGTAACAACTCCATTTATTGATGCAGTACATTATTGCTTCAAACTATTTATCATGTATGCAGTAGAACTGTTCTGAATTGGTAAGTTTCCTGTTTCTAGCCCACAGGGAGAAAGACGCCCTTGTCAGTTTCCACCCTTAGCACGCCTCATATGGCTCTGTCAGAGGCATCAGTCTCAAGTTTGTACTGGTGATTTCAATTGGGAAATTTTAATAAGGTGCAGCTGTAAGTTTCTGACTCAATGTCTTTAAGGCCTGGTCACTGACAGGTGTCCATTGGAAGCGCTGTTTAGTGTTTAGCAGCTTGGTGAGCAGTGCAATCAGTTCTCAACTATTGGGGATGAACTTCCTTACATAGACAACCATGCCAAAAACATGTGTACCTGACCCATATTAGTGGGGTGGCATGCTTGTGATTGCCTTTATTTTGGCAGAATCAGGCCTTATCCCTTGGGCAGAGATGGTGTGCCCCAGGAATAGAAGCTCTGACAAGTGAAATTCACATTTGGAGGGTTTAGCTTTTGGCTGATTTTTCCAAAGGGTGTTGAGGGAAGCACGGAGGTGTTGGAGGCGCGTGGTCTGATCTTGACTGAAGGCAATAATGCCATCAAGATACATAACAACACAGTTTCCAATCAGGTCTTCAAAGGCTTTGTTCATCAACATGGCAAAGGTGGAGGAAGCGTTGTTCATTCCAGAATTCATGACCCAACACTTGAATAACCCATAGTGTGGGCAGAAGGCAGTTTTTGCCTCATCCCCTGGTGCAATGTGGACCTGGTTGTACCCCGCAGCGAGATTGATCTTACTGAAGACCTTTGCACCCGCAAGTGTATCAAACAAGTTTTCAATTAGCGGTAAGGGGTATTTGTTTTTGACAGTCACCTTGTTTAGAGAACAGTAGTTGGTTGCCAAATGGAAAGACCTGTCCTTCTTGGCTACAAAGAAGACTGCAGTCCTGTATGGTGAGATGGAGGGGGAAATAAAGCCCTTATTGAGTGCATCCACAAGGTTTTGGCAGAGAGTTTTTTCTTCCTTGGGTGTCAAGCAATAGAAGGTGTGTGCCTTGGGCAGCAATCCTTGCACCTGAACAGCATGTTGTTTTTCACTTGGAGGGGAAAACTAGTCTAGCATTTTGCTGAAGACGTCCTTATACTCCTCAAGAAATGCTACAAGTTCTGGTGAGGGTGTGGTGGTTGAGGGGGAATGTAGTGAGTTCAGAGCAAATGACCTCAACTGAACACTGATTGAAGTCCAGCTTCCCCCCTTAAAGTTGTAGGTACCGGTCTCTATGAGCCTGAAAAATACAGTGTCATGGAGCAGTTTGCCTATTTTGATGGGACAGATCTGGAAGCATACCCCATTTCTGTTGAGTGTGATCACAGAGGTATCACAGTCAATCTATGGGTGGTTGTGTTGGAGCCAGTTGAAGCCAGCAATAACGCCATGGCTGAGTCCTGCCATGATTGGCCCAGAGAGCTTAACCTGGATGTTCCTCATCCTCACAGAGAAGGGTACCATTTCATGCGTGATTACTACTCTGCAGGAGCCAGCTACATACACTGCTTTGAATCAACTGGGTACTTGGTCTAGTTGCTGGGAATCTGCAAATTCCTGATTGACCATGGTGTGATTGTCCCCAGTGTCTACCAAAAGTTTGTGGGTGTCCCCACAGAAACAGAAGGGGTAGGCCAAGTAGGTTATTTTATTGAAGGAGATGACTGGCTTGGAGGACAGGGTTGTTGCTATGGACTTGGAACACGTCTAGGGCCTCAACATTGTGCATGTTATAGTTGCAGGGGTTTTTGGTGTGGAGAGATTTGGGATGTGGGTCAAGCAGTCAAGTGCCTAAAGTCAAAGTGTAGAGTTTAAAATCTCCAAATCAATGTATTTTTTGATCTCTGCACTTTTTTCAATAAAAATCTTTCCAAAAAATTCCCCAAAAAATTAATATTTTTCTTAAATTTGATGTTTCTTTAAAATGTTTTTACTAGTACAGTAGTTTTAAAAGCTATGGCAACAACCAAAAATACCTCAGATTTAAACAAAATGATTTCAGATTTAAACAAAATCTAACTATCAGGTTAAAATATACACTCTGTTAACAGGGTTTTTTGGTGACAATGGGCAAAATGGGTTAACACAGCAAAGAAATGCTCACGCACAAAGCAAAACTATTCAAAATACAATCCAAAATACATTGATTCACAAAAAAATGGTGTGAGTTGACTTTTGGTGTAAATATGATTACTATGTGAATTGGTGATAAAATGCACCCAAGCGCAGTGAGTCAAAATTCAACCCAAAACAAAACACAATAGCAACTCACTATGTAAACAAAATCACTTAAATGTTGTGTGCAATGGATTGTAATCAAGAATGATACCAGGGTAAATAAAATAAGGCACACAATCTGAAACACAAATTTTAAAATATATTGTTTTGGGTGCTTAATTTGGCGTGAAATCTGGGGAAACTGGTGAAAATTATTTCAGGTATTCTAAAATGGGTGTCGTAAAACCAAAAACAACAAATTAAGAAATAAAAAATCTATAATTGGGATATTGGGTGGGAAAACTCTAATTAAATATCCATATTCAGATAAAATCAAAAATTAAAATTAGGGAGTAACTTAATTGAAATTTATTTAGTATTTTATTAAATTCTCAGAAATGGAAAGAACACAACATCAAAGTACCAATGCACCTGTTGTGCGCCGCAGTTGCAGTCACCCCTGCGGGTCAAAGAACAGAGTTAGTGCAACACAAGTGCCTACTCAGGAAAGAGATGGGAGATGAGAGTTTGATAGTGACGATGCACTGACACAGCTAGTTCAAGGAGCACAAGCTGATAGGGTGCAGAGCATAAACCCTTGGGTCCCCAAGCTGACCCAGAAGCCCATCAAGGTTACCACTACTAAAACAGTTAGAAACAAGGAGGTAGAACTTACTTTGTATGTGTTTGACGTTGTGTACCAACAAGAGTTGGTCCTGTCAACCATGATGGAGAAGGTTAAGCCTGTGCTTGATACTAGCTACAAGCCCTACATCAGTGATGGCAACCAGGAAGAGGAAAAGGAGCCTGAGATCTACAGAGCTGATGAGGGATAGTTAGATGCTAAAGAAGGTTGCAGCCTTCTATACCAAGGTTCCTATGCCCTGAAGCCAGTCTCCAATCCGGATCCTGGCTTAATCCCCACCCCACAAATGCCTGCCCATAAGCGCATCCCTAATATCAAATGCATCACCCTGCTTAAGCTAATGTGGGAATATGGTGATTAAAAGGCAGCTGCAGCTCTTGTTGGGGTGGATCCCAAGTATGCCTCAAAGACATTCAACACCTTCATCAATACTTGTCAAGTCCTTGCCGCGGAGAGATCCTTGTGCGTTTCCACCATGCTCACCAAGGAGCACAAATGGGCAATCTGCCAGTGGATAACCCAAGCTTGCCATCTTGAACTGGCAAATATACAGGCCATGATCAAATCTACTTTTAGGGTTGAGGCCTCAATCTTCTTTTATTATCATTTGGTAAAGGGTATGCAGTTTTCATAGGAAAAACTCAAGGTATCCCCATACAATAGAAACAGTCCTGCCAACATTGACGTCTGGAAAAAATATGCAGAGGCATACACTGCCCTCAAAGCTAAGGGGGCAGTCAAATTCTATTACATTGACAAATCAGCATTTGCCTTTTCTGTATGGAATGCATATGGGTATGTCCTAAAAGGCTCAAATGACGGGGTAGCTTAGCATGCTACAGTCCACGCCACAGCATATTCAATGGTGGCTCTCCTTAGTCCAAAAGGGGTCAAGCTGTATCAAATGATTTTGGGCTCCTACAACAGCTGTAACTTTCTAGCATTCCTCTAATTGGTCTAGGAGCACCTGAGGCACACAAGCCCAGGCGTCATCAATGTAATTGTGCTGTATACTGTTGGTCTCCACAAGGTGGCTGATATTCTTGAAGAATTCCCAATGATTGACACTAGCATTGCAGTGGGCCCCCAGCAAATGGCCCCAGAAAATTTTTGCCTTCTCTTCCTCCCTGCTTATTTGCCCTTCCTAAATCCCATCAAGGAAGTCTTTGGGTGGCTCAAGCAAGTTGTAAAGCAAGGAGCCCCAACTGGGACCAAGGACCTCTTTGATTTGCTGAAGGTTGGGATCCACACCCTCCCAGCTGAGAGTGATGGCTAAATTCTATTACCACACTGATTTGTTCATCCCTGTGTGCCTTGCCAAACAGCCAATCAATTAAAGGCTTAGCTTGTCCAACTTTTTTATATCCTCTAATTTACTATTTAAGATTTATTAATTATCATTTTATATTTAGAAGTTTCTAAGCCCACAATCACTTTTAGCGGGACCATCAATGAAGGTTAGTAAGTTATTTATTTTTTATTAATTTTTTTATTATGGCATCTGAGGCTATCCCAAACACTTGATACTTGAGTATGTGAATATATTTATAGCACTCTTACCAAATAAATATAAAAATGGAATTAAAAAATTAAATGTAAAATATACAAATTCAGAAGTATATTTTGTTAATATATATTATTATGCTTTTATGAAACCCATCTCCAGGATTTATTTTGCAAAACTTGTTTGCTAAAATAATAATTAGAAAATTTTATTATAATAAAAATAATATAAGTTGACATTAAATTTAATTTAATTGGAAGAGAGGGTTTATTAAGAGCGCCTGTAGTGAGTTCTTTGGTATGTACCCACCTAGCAATGGAGGTGGCGCACAACCTCCACTGCCACACTGTAGATGGTGGATACACCCTGATTATACTATTTGTGGTGGCTGGTAAAATGGGGTAGGGTCAGGTGAGAATGCAGGAGCAGCTTCTCTGGTGGGGCTGCAAACCCATAGATTCCTGCCAGGACCAGGGCGTCCTGGATGACATGGTCAACTGAGTTGTACCTGGGGGGACCTTTTTCTTGTACAATGAGAGTGGGCCTTGTCAATCCCAAGAAGGACCCTGTCTAGGTCCTTCACGCTGGCGCCCATTCCAAAGTAGAAGAGTTACCTGAGGTAAACAATGAGATGAAGCCTTTGTCCAGCAAAGGCTTCTGTAAACTCACAGAGTTTATTATACACAGTACTAATCTTCTTCTTGTGCTTGATGTTCCCAAAGGTCAGCCCCATGTTTCAGGGAGCCCTGTCTCATTGGCGCTCCAGGCCAACCCAAAGTTGGCAAGGAGGATGTTTGTCTTCTTTATGCTGTTGTGCCTGAAACAGTCAATTTCAACACCTCATGCCCAAAGTTTTCCAACAGGTAAGAAGGGGAGGGGTAGTAGAAGCAAGCAGCCACATGGGCCTAGCCCATCTCCAGTACATTCTTGAATGGGAGCATTCTCCAGGACGTCCAAAACAAGATTAATGGAGTTTACACAGTAAACTCCACTGAGGGATACTGGGTCCAGGAGGACCAGTTGGGCATTCTTGTAGGCAGTAACTGCACACTCAGATGCCCCCTTGGCATGCGTCAGCCTAGCTAGTGCTTTCCTTGTCATTGGGAAGGACCCATGAATTCTGTCTTTGAGCTCCTGCAAGACAGGGGGGACAGAAACAGCTGCCTAGCCATGTGAGTGGCATAGTTGGCTAAAAAAGTGGCAGGGACAAAGGGGACCAGGACCTGGCAGATTTCACTGTCTATGTTTTCTAAAAAAAGGTAAGAATTTTGAATTTTTACTAATTTTCTTTTTAGGTTACCTTCTTGTATTTCTTCCTTGCCAGTGGTTTTGGCAGGATTAACCATTCTTGGTGCAAGAAATTGCGCAGGAAATTCTGTGTCCTTGGTTCTTGTGCGCTTTGCAGGTTTGAGGTGGGCATACATCACAGGGTCCTTGACCCAGATGGACAGAGCAGAGAGGGCAAGGACTTAAATTGAAGGCCTTCCAAAACGGTCTTCTGTACATTTAATAAGGTGTTCAATTGTTGTTTTGGAGGTGTCTGGTATCTTGGCCATAAGTGCCTTGGTGGACACCTTGTCAATCTTGTCACCTGTAAGGACGGCTGCCTTCACTTTTGCCTTGACCTTGTGTTCAATGTCTTTGATTTTAGTCAATTGCCAAGTTGAGATCCTTCAAAAGCTTCTCCAATTCTCTCATTTATTTTTTAATAACCTTTTCCATATGTTTTTATAGCTTTTATCCCAATAAAATCTGTGTTATTCTGATACTGTTGCCTCTTTGTTTATCCCTGTTTGTTTTCACATTACTCTAATATCCCATTTTTTTACCCATTATGTATATGTTTTACACTCAACTCAATATATGTTGTTTGCTTTGTGTTGGCATTTTTTCCTTGTTTGCATATTATTTTTGGCACTTTGCACAGCCCCTTGTGAAAATATTAACAACATTTGGTGGTTGTCAAAATTTGAATTAGAAAATTATAGGCTAATTGTGGTTAGATAAAGTTGTTACTGATCTGAATTCAAACCTTAATGATAAACTTTAAGCCAATCAGGAGCTGAGTGATTGTGGTGCATGGTGCCACTCCCTAGTATTGCCATATTTGGACTGATTTCTTATTTGGAAAAGTTATAATGGGAACTGCTGCCCTTTTTTGTGTTTTGCATCAGAAAGTAACCCTCCAAATCACATAAGGGCATTTTCAATTAGAGACTAATTGACGCACCTGTAGCTAGCTGCAGATGCGTTGGAGAGTGACCCATTAGAGTGGGTTCTCTATTGGCAATTAGTGACCAATTGGAGCATCTTTGGCTAGCTGCAGATGCATTGATGATTGACTCATTGATTGTCCCACTATGTGAATTGGTAGATCAATCTTCTGCCCCTCTTTCTGCCAAAGAGTGAGTCCTAAAGAGAGTAGTCTGAAACCCTATTCTACACTCAATTCCCCAAAGACAGCCCTATTATTGCTGCAACCACCTGACTCCAGGTCAAATGTCTAAATGTTCACTTCTTGCCCAATCTAACTCATTTCCCTCTGAATATTCCCCAAAATGTTTCAGCTCTCCAAGAATAAGCTCATTGCCTGACAGTCTAGACCCTAGTCAGCATGACTCACCTTTTCTTTTCCCTCCTCTCCCTCTAAGTATAAAAAGACCCCCAAGAGGTCCCCAATAAACAGAATCATTTACCATACAAACATAAAAACGACTTGCAAATCTTAGATTACTTGCAGAGCCCACAAATAGAGGTTTTGTTGAGTAAGAAGATATTAGTCCTGTTGTGTTTCCAGTTGCTGCTCAGCTACACCCAACCTACCTTTAGACCCTTGAGCACCACAGTGATAAAGTGATTTCTTGTGACATAAAAGGTCACTCAATAATTCTTTGATGCATGTGCACTAATTAATCTGATTGGCTGGTTGATTTGCTATTGTGCACCATTGCCGCTGTGGCAAGCTTGTTGGTGGACTAGTGCTAACCCAGCAGCTGATTGGGCACTAGTCCACCAACAACCTGCCACAGCGGCAATGACTTACAATAGCAAAACATCCAGCCAATCATATTAATTAGTGCACATACATCAAAGAATTATTGAATGACCCTTTATGTCACAACAATCACTTTATCACTTGGCTCCTGATTGGCTTAAAGTTTATCATTAAGGTTTTGAATTTGGATCAGTAACAACTTTATCTAAAAACAGTTAACACTATAATTTTCTAATTCAAATTTAGACTGACCACCAAATTGTTGTTAATATTTTCACAAGGGGCTGTCTCTGGGTGCTAAAAATAACTGTGTTATGGATCTAGATACATGGCATAGTAAATATAAGATTTTATAGAAATAAGCTGAACATAAAGAATAAAACCAACTATAAACAAGGAGAACATGAACAATTGAAATTTAAAATAAAGATAATATAAATAGAAAATGTTTGGCAACAGGGGGTTTATTGGGGCAGGGAAGAGTGATGCCTAGTAGGCAGAATAGTGCAGGAAGGAAGGTGTAGAGGCGGTACTGGCCTGGGGGGTCTGGGATTGGGTGGGTGGGGCTGAAAGGTGGGGGTAGTGAAAAAGGGTGGGGCAGGGGTAGGGGTAGGAGGATTTTGTGTGATGGCTGCCATATACTGCTTGTCATATTCCTTGTCTGTCATTGCCTTGATTAGCTGGTAGGTGGCAGTGGCATATAGTGGTAGGCACTTATCCTTGCATGATTGGTTGCCCATGTATCACATGGAAAACCATTTGCACAAACAAGTCAGCCACCATTTGGTGACCAAAGAGAGAATTGTGGTCAAGGACCCCAAGATAGAGGTTGTTGAAAGCCTGAGGGCGGTGCTCTCAGAGTGTATCTCTAATATTAAAAAACACAACATCAGCCAGATGGATGTCTGCATGACTGGCAGGGTAGACTGAAGCCTGGTGCCTGCGTCCCTGGATGGCCTTGAGGGCAGTGGAGCTACCCTCAATCTGGTGGCTCAAGAAAACTTGGTACTTGGAATTTGAACTATCCCAGGAGTTGAGTAATCCACCAAGGATGTGGCTGTACTTGTAGCCATTGGTGAAATCTGGGTTTGTCTGATAGTAGACAAAACTCTTGGTTGAAACAGCCAGAAATGCACCAATGAATGTCCCCTTCTTGACCTTCTTCCTTCTATTCTTGGCAGCAGCTTTTCCTTGCTCACCAAAATTGTCAAATGCAATCAATAACTTGTAGTACAAGATGAACATGATGTCATCTATTAGACTAGTCAGGCACCAGACCAAGGTGGATCCAATGGCATAATCATACAGGTGAATCCTCAGCGCCATCCCATTGGTTGCTGGCAACATTTGTAAGAACCCTGATTGAAGCCACTCTTTCCATGCATCTATAGCTGTACCATGCGCTCAGACATCCAAATGCCATGGTGCGCAAGTTGCTTCTAGACCTGGGTCAAGGGAAGCTTGGGGTCCCGCTGGAGGAGGTCAAGCATTATTGGGTAGGCCTTGATTATCTGGGACTCTGGTGGCCTTCTTGGGCTTTTTGGCTGTCCCGATTAGATTCCCCTTGTTCATTAAGTTATTGAATTCTTGTATGACTGTAGCTTGGGTGAATTGCAATTGGTCAGCAATCTGATCCCAGGACAGACCCTGCAGGTTTAGTGCCACAATTTCCTGGAGAATTTGGGTGGTGATGATTTGTTGTTTGGGGTGCCTGGGCCGTGGGAGCTGAGGCCTGATTGGCTGTAGGGGGGAAGATTGGGTGGTGGCAGGAATTTGTTCTGGATTGAGGTTGCCATCCTGATTGGTTGGTTGACGGGCAGCTTGTGCAGGGGTGGGTATGGGAGCAGGGGCAGAGCTAGACACTATGTGACTACTGAACAAGTCAAAGCCATATGGATTGGGAATCAGGTACAGGTCAGCTTTCTTGTTACCCGCCTCAAAGGCTTGGGTATAAACAGGTGCCTCTACATTCTGAGCCTTGCCTCCATTGAAGCTGGCTTGGCTGCTGCTGGCTTGGTTGCTGGTGCTGTCAAAAATGTTGCTAGTAAAAACCATTGTAAAAAACCTAGGATAAAATCACTAAAAGTAGAAGTTAAAAATTTTATGATTTATTTTTATTTTAATCACCATCCCATATTTGAAAAGTTCTCAAAACCTTTTCATACAAATCTAAGCCATGAAAATAGATAAAATGCCTCTGTTCCTAAATTGAATATCTGTTGATTGGCTGTTAAACTGTTATTTTTCTATTTTAGGCTGCTCATACTAAACATCTTGTGTGACTTCATTTTGTTTTGTGCTTGTGGAATCTTGCTTCTAGATTGCTCAAATTTTATTTCATTTTAGTCCTTCTGTTGGTGCCTCATATGAATCCTGATTGGATTATAATACACTTCATAACAGAATCCATCCATCTCACTTGTTGTGTCAGTTCATTTTGTTTGTGGTTTAAAACTATGCCGCTTGAGGTTTGATATAATTTTGTATAATGGGCTAATAAAATTTTGTTTTTGGTTTGACAGTTCATTTATTAACCAAAAATATTTGAATTATTTGAATCCTGAATCTTGCGCAACTTGGATTTTGTTCAAATCTGAAATCATTTAGTTTAAATCTGAGGTATTTTTGGTTGTTGCCATAGCTTTTAAAACTACTGTAGCTAAAATCAAAAACCAAGTTTGAAGACCCAAATTGATGCAATTTAAAACATGCCTTAATTTGATTTGGTTTTAAAATAGAATTTATTTACCCCTTTGAATAGAGGGGACAAAATCAAAAGTGCAAAAAAAGTGCAAAGAAATCTTCAATTTATTATTTGATACATCAAAATTAAAAAAAATTAAAAATAAATTTCTTTCTATATGTAAAAAAAGAAATCAAGAGCTAAATAAGCTTTTTTAACTTTAGGCAAATTTTTAATTTGTTTTGTCACAACACCTTCAATGACTCCCTCTCAGGAATAAATTCCCCAAGTGACTCACCCAAATGATTACCAACTAATCATTAAGTTGGTGGCACTGCTATCATTTGACCATCTATTACGGGGATCAAAAATTCCAAATCCTAAACAGAACACAACTTGAATAAGCCTTGTGACTTAAGAGGAACATTACTCAGATAAGCCACATAATTATCATGACATACATTGTCATTATGTGGCTTTCCATGATAATATATTTATCCTATATTAATATCCAATAAAGTACAGTAGTTTTCAAACCTGTTGAGATAAATGTATATTAGTCAGTTTAGAACGCATGGGTTCAGTCATAAAACAAATTTCAACTGGAACCAGTTGAAGATCAATTTACTCAATAAAACTTCTATTTATCTATATCCAAAAACAAAAACAGTCAATCACACAACAAAAATAAAGTCATATATCGAATTCCAAAAATGAGATATCAAACATATGTGTCAGAAATTTTGTGGACCATGTTGTTTTGTCATCAGCCAGTTGATGTCATAAGTCTTCTAATATTAGGAAAGTACAGCAAACCTGTGACTTTGGCGTAACCTGCAGCCCAGAATACTTTGTTGTCATCAGAAGTAGAAAGTCTGACAAGTCCCAAGGCCCAGAGGATTAAGGATGGTTCCTTCCTACTTCTTGATATAGGTTCATGTTTTGTCTCTATATTTTACTATAGGAATTAATACTATATGACAACAGTATCATCTTTTGCTCTTCACTAATAAAGCCTAAGAGAGGATCACATTAAGGAAATAGGACTTGGATCAATAATCAAGTCATTACAGAATCATCAGTCTTTAATTCTAATGGACTGGCTTTAAGGCAGCCTGCCTGCCCGTGTTTTATCGGAGTTAGCTCACAACGCTAGAAGAGACTGAAGTAGCATTAGGGCAACATGGCAGGAGGCACAGCTTTTTTGGGGTGGTTTTGACGGAAGCTTGCTTGACATTTTCCACAGATTGGTATACTTTCTGTCTACCTAGGCCACTTCCAGGGCTATCTAGCCAGTGGTTGGCTACTAGTTCACAGAGATGATTGTTTCACTTAATCAGAGCTACTCTAATACAATAGGCTCAAAGCCTTTTATCTTAGAGCGTTTGGCCTGACAGCCCAGTCCATTATGGACTCTTTAGAAGTGTTTCAGATGATTGCTCATGTGATTGCCCTTGTTCTAGGATTAATTTAAAGTTTTAGCATAGTAATTTGTATGAGAAGCATGTTTGAGGTGGTTGTTGAGGTGGACTAATTAATGAGCAGTAATTACATGTTCCATTATTTAATTGAAATGTATGGATTTGTTAATGCCAGGATATGATTTGGTTGTTGATTCATTGATCCTGCAAACCACAGCCTGCATCATTTTATTGAAATCATTCCTAATAGTGATTGACAGCTGGCCCACAATAATGGGTTGAATCCGTTAATTAGTCAATATCCCAAAATCCTGACAGCATGGTACCCATATTTAAAACGCACACAATTCAGTCACTTCCTGAAGCATTCACATCAAATTTGATAATGAGTTTGTGGCAAATATGATAAAAACAGAGAACACATGAGGTTCAGTCACAAAAGTGATGAGCTCAGATACAAAACAACATATTTTTTTAAATATTGATTCTTTTTGGGACTCAGATTGGAAATAGTGGATTTTTGGAGTAAATCCATCTCAATCTATTCAGGGAACTATAGCATTATTTTCAATGTACACACTTCTAAATTTGGCCATTTATGTCTGAGATAATGTCTCAAAAAAGAGCACAAACTTAATTAAAATTATTTTTCTAGAAATACTTTGCTTTCTGTTTTCAAATAGAATTTTTATTGCTTTAAGTTTTTACAATGAGTTACACCAGTGAAGATAACTTTAATATCATTGAGGAGCAGTACCAGGAGCTACTGCAATTTCAGGCTGCTGATCAAGGGAGTGCAACCACTGTGTTTCCCATGTACATACAACTTAATGCAAGCTGTGAGGAGGATGAGTTGTATGTGTCACCAGGCCCATCCACAGGTGGCTTTTCTGATAATCAGTATGGTACTCCCCAATACCAGGCCCAACCTGCGCCTGTGCCACATTCTGGAGACTGGGCAACTGTGGCCCCCTTCATTCTTATCCAATCATTACTTGAGAGTTTGGGCCAATCAGAGCAAGCCCTTCCTAATCCAGGTCCTCTTATTCCTCAATTCTGCCAAAAATGTCAAGTCATAAGCAATAAGGTGATAGAGAAGATTGTGAGCCTCAAGCAAAGTGGCATAAATTTTGCCAAAAATGCCACTTGGCTTCAATGTACTGAGGCAGTTGTTGCAACATCTTTGATTACTCCCTCTTGGGGAATTAACGCCCTAAGTAAATCACCAAACAACTCACCAAATGGTTCACTGTCCAGCCAATAAATGGGTGGCACCATTATTGGTTAACCATCTATGATGGGGATCACTCAATCCAGGTCCTAAATGGAACACAACTTGATTAAGCCTTGTGACTCAAGAGGAACATTACTCAGATAAGCCCCATGACCTCCATGACATACATGGACAGCATTTGGCTTGTCATGATACTATATATTAGCCTATATTCATATTCAATAAAGTATCATTCTCTTCTTAAAATCTTCCCCTTATTTTGTTTATTATACTTCCCAGAAGTACAAACTTGACAGTGGTAGCACAGGTAGGTTATCCATACCTACCCAACTCAAAGGAAAAATTCCTCCCAAGAAAAGAATCCAAACAATGTCACTCCCTAACAGCTGGAGAGATTAAAAAGTAGGACAAGACATTCCCCCAGGCCTTGTCATTTACAACAATGTCCTTGTACCCATTGACCAGTACAACGCCCTCAAAGCCCACAGAATGTTCCCCACCATGCCAACCATAACAGCGCCTACGCAACCTGAGATACCCAATATTGTGTTTCAACGCTTATGTACCGCTGAAATTGGCGCCTTTGCAGGTCTACACCGTGAGAACGCCTCTCTTTGGATCAACAGCACCAAGAGCAAGTTTGAGCAAGTAGAATCCCTCTAAAGGCTCTGGGTCAGCAAGATTGCTCTCCGCGGCACAGGGACTGCCTCACGTTTTGTAAGTGGATGGATAGCCCAACACCCTAACCAAAAGGAAAATTGGGAACTATTCAAGAGCTGCAGTCCTTAAAAAGTTCTCCATGAAGGACTTCGACGTGGTAATCATGAACAGAACTTTGGACCTTCAAGATGACAGGAACAATTGAAGAAATCATTGCTGCATATAAAGGACTTATATGACCATGCACCCAACACCATCAATTTTGATGAACCTGGGCCACGCCTGGACTTCTATAATGGTCTTCCCACACACATTAGATGTCAGTTTGATATGACCTGCTGCAAGAACCTCTAGGAAGTATTCTTGGAAGGAAAACACGCAGCTCAGAAGTCTGACATCCTACACGCCACCAACAAGCGTAAGGAAAACCCTGCAGCTAAAAGAGAGCCTCACCCCAATAAGCAAAACAACCTAGCCCACAGTACCCAGCCTCAAAACAGGAATTGCACTGCACAAGCCAACCAGGCCAGCACTAAAGATACCAACAAGGAGGGAAAAGCTCAGGGGAGTGCTTAGGCAAGCTGCCCTCCCCCCCTTTACAAGACTTGTACAGAGAACAGGATGTGGACTCAATCACCATGATCCAAGTTCCCTCCAGAAATCCTCTACTGTTTGCCGCCCAAACTGGAAATAAACTCCTTACCTATCATTTCTGTTTTTGCAAATACAAGGGCACAGTACTATTTGACACTGGAGCCAATCAATTGCTCATCAACAAGAGTTTCGCAGACCTCATGAGGTTACCTACCACTCAAAGTAGCATCAAGAAAGTCATCATGGCAGACAACTATAGCACACCAGTTACCCAAAAGACAAAACCTTTCTGCGCCCAAATTGGAGATGTACAAACAACAATTAGCGGCCTTGTCATACCAATCCCCAAGTATGATGTCATGCTTGGATTGGATTGGATTGGATGAGAAAGAAAAAGCCTCACATTGACTGGGACAGTACCACCTTCACCATTCAGCGAGGAGAAGACCACCATCATGTGTACCCAACACATCTTGACACCCTCATTAGGGACCACATATTTGTAAAAGTCATGAGAACAGAGAAAGAAACTGACACTAGCAAAATCAACTGGAGCACATTTACATATGAGGTTATCCACTTCAAAAACATGGAAACTCAGCACAAACAGAACCCAATTAGAAACCTGCTAGTCAATGAATTTCCCTCTGTATTCCAAGAAACGCTGCCTGGGTTGCCCCCTGATTGGGGTATTCAACACAAGATCAACCTAAAAGGTGGTGTGCCTAAAGCACAACCCATCTACTTCCTCAAACCACAAGAAGATGACGCCTTAAAAGCTTACCTTGACAAAGCACTTGAAAAAGGCCTCATCAGACCCTCAAAATCACCCTTTGGTGCCGCTGTCCTCTTTGTGGCAAAGAAAGATGGAGGCCTTGGCCTGGTCACAGACTACAGGGCCCTCAACAAGGTCACAATAAAGAACAGGTATCCCCTGCCCCTAATTGATGACCTTTTTGATGTCCTGGGGTGGTCCCAAATCTTCACAAAAATTGATTTGACAGCAGGATACTACCAAATTTGCGTGAGACCTGAAGACATTCCAAAGACTGCATTTCAAACTAAATACGGATTCTTTGAATGTGTTGTCCTCAATTTTGGCATGAAAAATGCTCCCAGTACCTTTGTAACCTTCATTAATGAAGTATTCAAGGAATACATTGGAAAAAGAGCAATCATCTACCTGGAAGACATCATCATTTACAGTCCCAACCTGCAACAACACTGGGAAGACGTCCACACAGTCCTCTGTACCCTGGAAGAAAACCATTTGATTGCCAAACTGTCCAAATGTGAGTTCTTCTCAACTGAACTAGCAATCCTTGGCCATATCATCAGCAAGGACGGTATCAAACCGTATCCAGACAAAATACTTGCTATAACAGAGATGCCAGCCCCAAGGAATAAGAGCAAACTCTGCACTTTCCTTGGAATGGTAGCCTATGTATACAGGTTCATCCCTGACTGGGGCGCCCTAACATCCCCCTTGTCAGCCATCACGGGGAAAACAATCAAGTTTGTCTGGATACCCTTACAAGACCAACATTTCTGCCAGCTGAAGGAACAAATGGTTACTGCCCCCATCCTAAAATACCCAAACTGTGAGGGTATCTATGAGCTAGAAACCAATGCCTCTGACTATGCCATAGGAGGAGTCCTCTGTATCCAAACGGCCCAAAAGGACTTCCTTCCTGTGGCATATGAATCAAGGAAGCTATTGGACAGCAAACAAAGATACCCCATATACTATAAGGAATTGGTTGCCATCATACATTGCCTCATGAAATGGCAATGTTATCTAGAAGGAGCCTAGACGTTCAAAGTAA
This sequence comes from Entomophthora muscae, assembly GCA_014839935.2. Classification (NCBI taxonomy): domain Eukaryota; kingdom Fungi; phylum Entomophthoromycota; class Entomophthoromycetes; order Entomophthorales; family Entomophthoraceae; genus Entomophthora; species Entomophthora muscae. The sequence goes on along the minus strand of QTSX02000788.1, from coordinate 186,872 downwards.
TCACCAACCACAAGTCATTGATATTCTTCAAGACATAACAACACCTGTCAAGAAGACAAGCCAAATGGATGAGTCTCATACAGAGATACCCCATGAAAATTGAATATAAGCCAGGCAAGGAGATGCTTACTGCAGACGCCCTATCAAGGCTATACAATAAACACATCCTTTGCACTGATGGCAGCCCCAACTGGCCCATGTTAATCATGGGGAATCTCCAGGAAGGGTTCCCACATGGCACACCAATGGACATCCAAGAGAAAGTCCTTAAGAACAAACATCTGTTCAAAAAAGTATATGGTACTTTACAACAAATACTTTCAGATGGTGACACTGTACCTTACTTCCCGTCAACACAAAAGATTGGCACAATCCTCTAATATCACAGAGACCTGGGACACACCTGTAGCAGAAACTTGCATGAATACCTCAAGACATGCTACTGGTGGCCTAACATGCTAGATGATATCAGAGAGGTACTGGAACAATGCAGGGTCTGTGAGAAGTACACCCAAACCAAAGCTCCACCAAAGTCAGTAGTACCTGTATCCATCACACAACCCTTCAAGGTATGGTCACTGGATATTGTGGGACCTATGCCCAGTGAAAGAAAAGGTAAGAAGTAAATCATCACAGCCATTGACTATGCAACCAGATGGCCCGTAGCACAAGCCACAAAAGAGCACAAAGGCAATGATTTGAGACAATTCATTGGAAAGGAGATCATAGCAAAGTTTGGAAAGCCTGACCTCTTAATCACAGATGGAGGCACTGAACTCAAAGCTATTGACACTAATATCTACCTTTTCAAGAACGGAATAAAACACGTCACAGCCAGCCCATATCACCCACAAGCAAATGGACTTGCATAGAACAACTAAATGGCTCTCTAGTGGAAGCCCTCAGTAACTTATCTGCCAACCAAAAAAAAAAAAAAAAAAAAAAAAAAAAATAAAAAAAAATTTATTAAAAATCCAAAAAAAAAAAGAAAAAAAAAAAAAAAAATAAAAATAAAAAAAAAAAAAAAAAAAAAAAAAAAAAAAAAAAAAAAAAAAAAAAAAAAAAAATTGAAAATAAAAAAAGGGGAAAAAAAAAAAAAAAAGGGGGGGGGGGGGGCCGGGGGGAGAAAAAAAAAAAAAAAAAAAAAAAAAAAAAAAAACGAAGGGGGTAATATTAACCCCCCCGGGGAAGAAAAAAAATTCCAAAACCAAAAAAAAAAAAAAAAAAATTTCCAAAAATAAAATTAAGGGAAAATTAAAAAACATAAAACAAAATTATGACACCAAAAATCTAAAAGCCTGGGTTAACATGCTACCAACCGCCCTTATGGTCTTCAGAACACAATTCAACCGCAATACAGGCAAAAGTCCTTATGAGCTTGTCTATGGTCAGAAACCCTCACTTGTCAGTATAACCAGGGACCATGACTGCCACTTCCAAAGAAGATACCAACCATTAATGAACCAAAGGTACTACAATCCAGAAGAGACCAAGAAAAGATGGAGTACCAAAGAGTCCAGCAGAAAGCAATCCCATTACAACAAGAAAGGTTCCAAGTTGGAGATGAGATCTGGGTTGTCAATCACAACCAACACAAACTAGACCCAGGGTTACACGGACCAGGCATTGTCATGGAAGTTAATCCTAATAACACCTATATCATCAAAGGAATTGGAGCTTGAACTGAACTGAAACGTATGCACCACAACTGACTCTGTTTGTGTAAATTAAGAACATCCCAACAAAATTCAAGGCTCCCTGTGCCCAACACCAAACTGGATCAATATCAAGCCCTCATACCAGATACTATCTAGAAAATCCCCAAGGCTCTGCCTTCCAGTACCCCAGGGGGAGATGTTGCAACATCTTTGATTACTCCCTCTTGGGGAATTAATACCCCAAGTAAATCACCAAATAACTCACCAAATGGTTCACTGTCCAGCCAATAAACAGGTGGCACCATTATCATTTAATCATCTATGATGGGGATTACTCAATCTAGGTCCTGAATGGAACACAACTTGATTAAGCCTTGTGACTCAAGAGGAACATTAATCAGATAAGCCCCATGACCTCCATGATGTACATGGACGGCATGTGGCTTGTCATGATACTATATATTACCCTATATTCATATTCAATAAAGTATCATTCTCTTCTTAAAATCTTCCCCTTATTTTGTTTATTATACTTCCCAGAAGTATAAACTCAACACAGTGATTAAGCGTGAGTTCCAAGCCCTCTTGAAGAGAGGTGATGCAAAGCTGGGCAAAAAGCCAAAAAAGCAGGTCAACTCTCAGATCAAGGGGGTGTATTCCATCATGCTTGACCTTCTGCAACGTGACCCATACCTACAATTAACTGAGGTATGTTGCCTACTTGGGCTCCAAGGCATATCCATTGCCAGTTGCACAGCGCAGCTCTGGATGCATGGGCTTATAGTCAGTGTTCTGAATCTGACTAATTGGCTGTGAAATGAGTTGGATTATGGATCTGATTTGCCCTATGATCATGCAATTAGTGCCACACTCATCTGCTGCCTGTCCTCTATTTTGGACAATTTTATATTTATATCATACTATAAATTGTCATTACAAGCCAGTAATTATGGCACTTTAAGTAAAAAGAATGCCCCCAAGGGTAAAAAAAGGAATCAAAAGGGATTGTGATTGAAGCACTCCTTGCAGTTTCCCCAAAAGGGACTGTATTTTACCAAACCATAAACAGTTACATCAATGGGTACTGGTACAGAAAATTTCTATCTGACCTGCTTTCCATCTGGCGTTCAGCCAATTCCAGCTTTAAAATCTTCTTGAGCCAATGAATAAAGTGCGCTGAAGTGGCCTCCAAAGAGATTAAAGCAGACAGTCCATAATGTCTCTATTTTTATGCCAGCCATGCCAATCTTTACCTGGGTAATGTGCTGTTCTTTAAAATTGGGGACATAATCTGTGAGTACAACCCCACAATATTCAGCCAGGTGGTTAGTGCAGCCAATGACTACACTGTGCTTTCCCCACATCAGAAGGTTGCTGACATGTTCACAAAGATGGCCCTGAATCCTCACAGCAGCAGCCAACCACCTAGAGACCTCCAGCTGCCCCTTGTGATTTCCCGGCATACAAACCAATTGCTGTCCTCTCTGAGTCAGAATGTGACATCATGTACAATAAATTTCTTCTAGCCAATTAAGGCACCCAATCATCTCTGGGCCTTTCAGCTGCCCTAGTTCCCAGCCAATCAATCTAGTTGTTTGGAACCCCTCAGCCAGTCAAGTCCCCCCTCAACCCAGTCTGCCACCTAGTTTGCCCCGCCCAATTCATTTTGCCCAAAAACTTGCCCCCAATAAATTTTAGTTTATCATGTATATTGGTTTAACTTTTACATATTTTTTAGTGTTATGATATATAATTTACGTTTAACAACAGTAACTAGTGATTTTTTAGCATGCCAAAAGTTAAATTTGGCTTCTTTAATATTTATTAAAATTATTATTTTCTATTATAACTTTAACATATTTGAAGTGCTAATATAAAGTGCATTTCAAAACTACAAGTGCTATAAACCAGCCAATTGGAATGAGCGTACATGTGGTGGCTTTGTGCTTGGCTCAGACCAGACATGCCTCAATTATTGCACACAGTTTAACTTAATAAAATAATCCTGATGAAAATAGAACATGTCTTTGTTTGCAAATTGACACACTGACTTGTGGTCAATCTAGCACCAGATCACAAAGATTTAGTGATGCTAGATTGATCATAAGTTAGTGTACCAATCTGCAAAAAAAGACATGTCCTATTTTAAACAGGCTTATTTCATTAAGTTAAACTGGGTGCAATAATTGAGGCATGTCTGGTCTGAGCTAATCACAAATACACCACATGTACGCTCATTTAGATTGGCTTATCTGTACCACATGTAGTTTTTAAATTCACTTTATATTAGCACTTCAAATATATTAAAGTTATAATAGAAAACAATAAAATTAATAAAAATTATTCCATCTCACTGCATATATATATTAATTCTACGATCTACATATGACCCCTGAATGTGGTCATTTTTTAATAAATATGTACTTTGGGTCAAACTTGGCATACTGATTCAAGAATAAATTATATTATGATTGGAAAAAACATATAAATGAACAAAATATGCCAAACATGATACTAAAAATGGGTTATTTTACGCGCTCTGAAATAAATGATCTACATATACTCCGTGAAAGTGGGTATCTTTTAATAAATATGTACTTTGGGTCAAAATTGGCATACTGATTCAAGAATAAATCATATTTTACTTGGACAAACATGTATATGACAAAATATATTGTTCATGATACTAAAAATAGGTTGGCATATACAATAAATATACCTAATATCAATATCAAATGATTAGTATTACTTAGAGCTAATAAAAAATCATAATGGAATCAAGATATATTTATTAAATCTCTATTAGGTGCAATAGAATAGATATAGTGTATTGGGATATTTTATTGGTATAAAAAGGGTTGGGGTAAGAACAAGAAAAACATGTCATAATTAGAGGTGATGATCAAGGATTTGGACGCAGTGGTGGCCAAAATCAAGGAGGCCAATCAAAAGATGAAGGACATGCTAAAGAAGGCGGTTTTAGAAGGCAACAAACTAGACAAACTTACTGTGAAGACTATGAAGAAAAAATTTGATACTACTGACAAACTTGCAACAAGGCTTATAAACATACAAAAAAATGTTTTTGACAACCTACAGTTCAAGCCACAGGGGTTGCAACTTTAGATGCATGGCCAAAAAATTCCTGAGATGTTCAAGCAACTAAAAAAAACAGAAACTAAAAGAAGATTAGCAACCAAATAGTGACAAATCCTGTTAAACTGCTCCCATCAAGGAGGTAACAAGTAAAAATATAAAAAAGGTGAAAAAATAAACCATTAAATAAATAAAAGTATTATACTAACTTTTTTATGTATAAAAAAAAAAGAAGTAGTCAACCAATACCTAAAACCCTACATATTGCAAACATTTTATATCAACTATGTCCCCCACATAAGGCGTCAGCTGGTCCTGACACCAGCTTCTGCCTCTGAGATAATTGAAAAAATTATAAAAAATTACCCTATAAAGCAAGAACAACTTGAAGCACTCAACCAAAGCAAGACAACTCCAAATGGTGAGTCTCAGCTTTGGCTGCGGCCCCTAACCTGCACCTTGGACAGTACATTTTGCTCTCTGGCTTCTGCAAGCTCTTTTTCATGCTTCTCTGGGACTTTTTCAGAACTATGTCATACCAAAACCTACATGAGATGAATAAAGAACAAGAAGAAGTCTGTTTTTGTTCCCAACCAAGCACACAATATCTCACATTCTAAAAAAAATAGAGAAAATAACCAGCCTTAGCTACAGTTTGTCTGCAGCCATGCCTTTCATTGTATATGTTCTTGAAGACTTTGGGGCCTTCTGGTGCTCTAACAAGACTGAAATACCACCAACAATAGAAAAAAACCTTTGTTGTTATGTCCTTTAAAAATAAATCTGTACCCTATACAATAAATTTTGTGAGTTTTCAGCCCTGTTTTCAGGGCAGAGACCTCGCTTGATTGTTTACCTAGGTCTTGTTGTATTGATGTGAATTAAAAAACACGCAACTGGTCTTTTGTAATAATAAAAATGGATGAAATTCATCATTTATTAGATGAAAAGAAATTGCCCCTGGATACAGTTCAATAGAGTATGTTATTCAGGATTCAGTTATTTTTGCCGCCACATATGGGATGACAGCTCCACCAAAAAAATTTCTGGCCAATTGTATCACAATGCTCCTGCATTTAAGCTGCTGCAAGCTATATAGTACAGCACCAGTGTCAACATACACGCTGTCAATAGAAATTACTAGTCTATTTTAATGCAATGCTCTGGAATTCTGCTGCTCTCACTCCCAATAAAGCTCTAAACTCAAATACAATTTTTAAAAAATATATATATAATTTTTTATAATATAATATAATCAAACCATCTATATTTAACAAATAAATACATAATAAAAAATAAAATGCAAGAAAACATTTATAATAGCCAAAGCCTTTAATTAATTAGCTGTTTGGCAAGGCACACAAAGAAAAACAAATCTGCGTGATCATAACATTTTTGGCCACAGTTTCAGCTGTGAGGGTGTGAACACCAGCCTGCAGAAAATCAAACAAATCATCAGTCCCAGGTGGTGCCCCTTTTTGACTACTTGTTTGAGCCACCCAAAAAACTCCTCAATTGGGTTGAGAAATGATGAATAAAGGGAGAGAAAAAGAAAGCATAAAGGTGCTGCAGCCAATTGTTGGGAGCCAATTTTCAAACCAGGCTTGATCACTGGGAATTCATTAAAATTATCTTCTACCTTGTGGAGATCAACATTATCAAGCACAATAACATTTTGTGACACACAAGCTGGTTATTCTGAGGTGCTCCTGAACTAATCAGATAAATTTCAGAAAGGTCTCACTATTATGAGAACCCTTGATCATCTGGTAAAACTCTATACCAAGAAGAAAAAAAAGGCCTATCATTAAGTAGGCAACAGACCTGACAGCTGAACACCAGGACATACCATTTTTTCCACTTTTAAGAACATACATGTTGCGCATTAAAAACACAAAAAAGGACTTGTCAATGTAGAATAATTTGATAGTCCACTTCTTCTTGAGAACAATAACTGACTTGGTGTATTTTTGACAGTAGACAAGTTGTCTGGGATATTCCAATTGTACAGAGATACACTGAGTTTTTTCCAGGAGGATTGTAATTTCTTGAATGCACAGTAGCAAGTGAAAAAAGCCTGGATTCCAAAAATAGGCTCAACCATCAACTGAATATTTGCTTGTTTAAAATGGCAGTTCTGGTCAATCCCTTGCAGATGCCCCACAGATGTTTTTTAACCAATAAAAGTGGTTGGTGCTTGGATTCCTCTGAGAGAAAAATGGCAACTGCCAGACTTAACTCATTCTGCAAGTTGACTTACTATATGTCAACAATCAGAATTAAAAATAATTTAATGTTGACAGCATTGAAAAGTCAGAATTAAGTTTTAACTCATGCAGACTACTAAGTGTTAACACTTTTTTAATAAGCAGAAACCTGTTTTCTGAACATTTTACTTAATAAAGATTAAGCTTCAAGATACTTTTTAGGTAATGTGACAACATAAATTCAAAAAAGTTCATAAAAAATTATACATGTCAATTAAAAAATTCATAAAAATACACTTCAAAAATAATTCACTTGAAATTAGCTATCTTTACTATAAAATATTTTTTCCCACTTATAAAGATAAAATGAATCCAATATACAAAAATGTACTACATAAAATTTCACATATTATAAGAATATATAATAATCAGAAACAGTAAAATAAAGTTTTTCTATATTGAAAACTACAAAAAACATATAATTTATTAGTAAAATACCAATATAGGCCATGTAATGCAGTCTAAAGCATCAAACTATCAATAGAAAATCAATGATTTTATAAAAACAGTATCATAAATTATTAATGAGTTATTTAGAATAACTATTTATTTATAAATATTATACTTAATATATAAGAACTATATAAAAAATTAGGCAATACCCAATAAATTTAATTGAAAGCTAGACTGTGATCACCTGGTTGCCATTAAGAACTGTGGCAATCTTCTTGATGTATTCCCCAATTTCTGAAAGCTTATATTTGGCCTTGACAATGTCCTTAATCTTCTCTTGATACTGTTTCTCTTTGGTGGTTCTCTTCTTCTTGTATGGGCGGTTTTCAATATCTCTGATGGGTGCAGCAGTCTTCCCCTGTTGGACTTTGAGATGCTTGTAGAAGGTGTTGTATCTGGGCTTGATTCCAAAGGAGGACTTGATATGCTATGCCAGACCTCCAAAGATGAAGTAGTTTTCATATCATCCTTAAGAACTACCTGGTAGTAGTTCCAGTTGGCTTTGGCTCTGGGCTTGCTCCAGCGCATAGTGACCTTACGTCCAATCCACTGTGGTTTGTAATATTCAATGAAAGGGTAGAAGGCATCCTCATGTTTTTTGGCATATGGCTCCTGGCATAGGAGGTCAAAGGCTTGTCCAGTATGCTCTGGCTTTACAAAGGCTAGTGCTACCAACTTCCGAATTAAGAACTTGCACTTTCCTGATGTATCTAGACGGTGGAGCTTGCTGAGCTCAGGTAGAACCTTTAGTTGCCTGTTGACAGCCTGTCAATAATGAAAAAACACCCCTGGACCTCTCCATCAAAAGTATTTACAAAAGCGTTATACTGGGCAGTTTCATAGTCCATGATTATAGTTGAGGGGCCAAGTGCTTGATCACAAGCTTCTTGTTCTGCAGCAAGGGTGGCTTCATCCTTTTCATCATCATCTGGATTGGCTCTAGTGTTATGGCCAGGAGGACTCTTTTTATTACTGGGTAGGGCTTTGATGCCCCCTGAAGGATTTTAAAGGCCCTTGTGTAGATCTCTTCTGTTGCCCCAGGAAGCAGAAAGTAGGCAAATGGGAGCACCTTACCTTTAATTAGGAAATGTACAACCCATAGTTGGAAAAAAAGGCGGGGGCATACTGCAAAGGTACTGTAACATAACCAGATCTCTTAATCTCTTAACTGCTCCAGGTTCTGTTGTGTAGCATAGCATATAATTCTTGCCTCTGCTGTAGGATCATCATCATATAAAAGGAACACCTCATCACCATTGAACATATTTAACTCCTCTGTCATGATAACTCTCCTTGGACCATGGCAGATTTCATATGGGGAAATAGATCACGGCGTTTGTCACATATGTACTTCACTAACTGGTAGCAGTCAGGGATGAGCTTCAGGTTCTCATTACTTAGTTGTGTGGTGTCCTTAACTACTGGATCAGAAGCCTTGACGTCTTTGGAGACTGGAATCATTTGGTAGAGGTACCACCTTAGAAGCTTTTCAATAAGATTGATTGGAGCGTTACATGTGTGCTCTTCTTTTTCACTAGTGACTTTAACCCATCCTTCTATGTTGATCTTGGAAGTGCAGCTTCTATCTTCACACACATAATGCTTGCTTTTTCCTGCTCTCTTTTGATTTTTGCAATTAAAAACATAGCCATAACAGACTAAACTTGCACCTCCTTTGACAGACATTAGAGGGAAAACCAAGGGGACTTCTTTGGGAGCTTAAAATGTCCTTTGACGTTACATATATTGTGAGCCTTTAGGGGATCCCATGGGCCAATTGATGCTTGATGATAGTCAGACAGGTAAGTATCAGGGTCTTCTTTATTGATACTTGATGAGAAAAATGTAGGTGCAGATTTGTTGGGCGGTGGAGGGGAATTATCTGGAGTTGGATTCTTGCGCTTTTTGGACTGGGATGAGCTTGATTCCTTGGGGCTTGATTCCTTTGAGCTTGATTCATCTGGGCTTGACTGGGGTTCTGGACTCTTGGACATATTCTTTCTTTTTTTCTTGTTTAGTAAAACCTCATCTCCTTCTGATTGGTATCAGCTTGGAGAAGAGGAGGGGGCAGGAGAGGGAGGCTCTTTGCTTTCAGGGTCTGGGGTCTTCTCTTTTATCTTCTGTTTTTTGAGGGCTCTTTGGCTGGTTTTTTGTTGGAGTATGAACTTTGGGCCTTTCCAGAGGCTTTGGGCACTTTCTTGGTTGACTTGGGGTTCTTTTGTTGCTTCTTGGAAGATTTGCCCTACAATAATTAGAGTATAGTTCATAAAGTAATAATAATCATTTAAAACATGAATAAAATTAAATAATAGTCATTGTTTTATTTTTTATTATGAATTAAATAGTTTATAGAAGTATAGAAAGTAATTTTAGAGCTAGTTTATTAGTAAAGAATAGAAAAACAATGTTTAAATAAAAATTCAACATTCTGGTAGTCACAATAGTCAAAAATATTTAATTTAGTTATTCAGCATAAAAAAATGCTTTTATTTTGACTGTTGGCATACTGACAGTCAGTATTAAACTAGAAAAACACTATGTAAATCACTTATAAAGCTTAGTTAATATTTTCCAGAGTTGGTTTTTTAAGGCCAAAACTGATTATTTTTAAACTTAAAAAATTTAAAGATTTGCATATGTAACTTATGAAAACTAAATAATAGGGATTGTAAAGGAAAGTCTAAAGTACAGCCCTGGGAACTTTGGCCTGAATTATCATACCATTGTATGTGTGCTTTTTTTAAGAGGCAGTGTCTTACTAATAAACCAGTGAAGGTGTCAACATTTAGGCAGTCAGTGCTTTTATAGTAACTTTCCTATTAAATCTCGCTTAAATTATGTCACTTTGTTTGCTTAGCCAAACCCCTTTGTTGCAATTTAGGTGACGTGTTGATTTGTCACAAAGTCAACATTATAAATACATATATAATTTCTAGTTTTAACATATGTGTTTTGGCTTAAGTGAACTTCCAAAAATAAGCTATAGTTTATCCAGTGAGTTTAAAATAACAGTAAATATCTTAATAATACAAATAACACTTTGAAAGTTACCATATGTCTTTGTTCAATGCTTATCTCAATATATATTTAATAAAAACAGTAGTATAAGATATAAAAATAGTTATTTTTAGAATATTGTGTATTTTATTAAGAAATTTATGAATTTTTATTTGATGTTGACAATTTGTTGACATTTAGTAAGTCAACTTGCGGAATGAGTTAATTCTGGCAGTTGCCAAAAAAATGGTACTTGTTTTTAGATAGTTTTTGCAGAGTCTGTGTGCAGATTTTTCCAAGATCCTAACAATGACTGTGGCCTTTCTGTATTCTGATCTTTCTTTCATGATTCTCATAAAGGTCTTGCATGTGGCGTCAGAAATGGCATGATACTTGGCCTTTTTGGCAGTAAAAATTGACTCCACAGAATTAGGCACAACATAGTGAATGAACACTTGGCTGTAAAATGCAGCAATCTTTTTTATCACTTTTTGCCCTTTAGTTGTTTGAAAATACTAGGGCAGCTTGTCCTGGTCTCTCACTTTGTAATCACTGATGTATGGCTTATATGATGTGTCTAGCACAGGCTTGATTTTCTCTAAAATAATAGCTGAAACATCATCACAGCTGTATACGGGTTGTACATCAAGGACATACTCTCTGTAGTGATGTCATTTACTGTTTTGATTATAACAACCTTGATAAATTTTCTGGTCAGCTTCTGAACCCTAAAATTTACGTTTTTTGTCCTTTCACTCTGTTTTACTTGAGCTGGTTGTGTCAGTACAACCTCACTATTGATCTCTCCTCCGTCTACTTTCTAAGTAGCACTTGTGTTGCACTAACTCTGTTTTTGGACCTGTGTGAGCGGCTGCAATCACAGTGCACAGTGGATTCATTGTTATCTGTTTATTGTGAAGCTTTCATTCTGGTATACAAATAAAATAAAATTAGAACAGTTTATATATATAATTATTTTATTATAATTTTTATCTTTTCAAATATAGTAGCATAAAAGCTTGTTTTCACTACTGTTTATTTTGAATTGGATTTTAAGATTTCTATATTAATTATTTTTGATTTTAAATATGCACTGTTAATCATGAGTTTAAGTAAGTTTTTTATTTTTTTATTCTAATCCTAAAACAGACACTTAGAATATTTACTTTATTTTTTGTATTTATGATTGTATTTTTAATTAAGACAAGTTGACAACAGTATTATAGATTCACTCATGTGTTTTAATATTTGATATTTACGTTGTCTGTTTCAGTTGCTATTGAGGCTTGTTGTTGGATCAAGTTTGTAACTTTTGTGACTGAGTTTCATGTGTTCACAAAAAACATAGTAAACATATCAGATACGTTTTGTGATTGAACCTCATGTGTTTTAGTGTTTGGTACACTTGTTGTTGAATTGTTAAACATTTGTCCCTAGTTTGAGTAGGTTGTTGTATAACTGGACATGTTTGCCAAATAGCATTAATTTTTTGCAAAATTATCTTCTATTTAGATTTATTAAGTTAAAATTTGTTTTGTGACTAAACTTATGTGTTTTATACTAACTAATGTATGTTTATTTCAACAGGTTTGAAAACTATTGTATGGTTTTAGATTTTAGAATTCATATTCAGAAAATTTATAAAATAACTTTATAAATACCTAGTTTAAAATAAAAGTTTTTTAACATTCTAACAGTTTTTATTTAGCCATATTCCAAATGACTTTTTTACAGGCACACCTATGTGTTAAGTTTTAAAGAAAAATTGCCCAGATAGACTTAAACACTTGAACTAAAGAGTATCAGGCTCAAAGCCAACAAATAACTGACTTAATAAATAACTTTTTTCAAAAATCTCTTTGCTCTCAACACCCTGGCCTGGGTCCTTGTAAAACTACAATAAATTAGACAAAGTACACAAAAAATATCAGAAATATTTACAAACACTATCAAAAGCACAATACTTACTTGAAAATTTTTAGCCCTGCCAAAGAGACAGCTATCCAAAAGTATTGCAGATCTTATATCTGCATAATTAATAGAGAATATTTCATAATCAAAGCCCGCTACTATTCAGCTACAAATAATCTGGCAATTGTTGTCAAGACAAAACATTTCTCTGAAGTTTTTTTTACATAAAACTACTCAGCAAAAATAAAGAGTATTAAAAAATCAGATTTTTACTATTTCAAACATGTTTTTTATAAACTTTATTTTTGTTTTTGTAAAGTAACAGTTCATTTAGACAATTTTCTTACTAATACTTAATTTGTGAACATTTACATGATCAAGCCACAATAACTATAAATTAAAATGTAAATAAATTAATTTATTAAAATGATACTTTTATTTTTATCTCAATTTACTTTATAGGTTGATTTATTGTCATGTTTATAATGAATTTTATTAATCTAAATAAATAAATAAATAAATAAATAAATAAATAAATAAATAAATAAGAGAGTATATTTATTTGATGCGCTTATTTATTCTAGCACATGCTATGACATAAACGCACATAAATTTTTTCAGGCCAGTAGGGAAAATTAGGACTCATTCTGGATGGCCTGGTGGCAAAAAATCACAAACTACAGTAAGATGAGCTTATAGTCAGATGATTCAATATTTATTGCCTTCAAGAGAACAAAGTTGTTAAATAGTCTTAGGCTGACAAAAAAATAGTCAAAGCATGTGACCCAGAGTTACAAAGGATATTTCTCTATTGATATTACTGATAATCAAATATGAGTTTTTGTGGTCTCTCAAAGTGTTTTTTAAACCAAGGTTCTCAATGGTATCCAGGAACAGGGCAGCCTGGATGAAGATCCTTATTCTGAAAATAGATGTCAAAATAAGGATCAATGATAGTGTTCATGTCACCAAACACGGCAAGTTGAGCAGTAAGCTCAAGCAATGACATGGCCTCTTAAAGCATCTTGTTCAAGGTTAGATCTGCATATGCATAAACATTAATTAGATTAAATACCACTTTATCTTTGTAAATGACATCTGCATAGAGAATACACCTATTCTCCTCATCTCAAGATTTAATGAACTTGAGCTTTGGGTTCCTTAAAAAGATGGCACAATACTTGGAACATCTGGCCTCTCCTAAGAACTCTCTATCAAAGACAGCCATTCCTATCCCAATTTCTTGGAGACAAATTATACCACACTCTTCAAAAGCAAGACAAGAAAATATAGTTTTTTTTATTGTTTTAAAGTCTGTTCACATTTAGCAATCCAAATTTGATGGTGTAATTGCTCAGAAAAACCTCAGCTGCCTCACCATAAGATATTATAATTGAGTTGTGCTTTTTATAATTAGTTTTTTTAAATACAAATTTCTTATCTTTAAGCTGAGCAAGTGTCTCAAGGAATCTGATTTTTTTCTCAAAGCGTAAGCTGAAATAGTCAGCAAAGCTATCAAACCCTATTTTGGTGATTTCAGTGTAATGAAAAAAGTTCCAAATCGTTTATTAATTCAAAAATAAAAAGGTTACCCATGAGACGCTTCTTTATATACTTGGTTACAAATGAACAAGGTTCATAGTGACAGAAAAACAGTTGATAATTTCATTAGGCAGGAATACATGACTGTCAATATATGGTCTAATATAAATATTTTTAATAAGATAAAAATTAAATTATTTTAAAATTTGGGTTTATTAAAAAATTATGATTCAGCTAATAAAGATATCTTAATGTAAAAGCCATCATTTAGCATATAAGTTATTTTCAAAAAAATGTTTGTTTTTGCTTAAAAAACGAAATTACCTTTTCTTCATTGTTGGTGTGAGATTAAAGAAGCGCTTAAAATTAGACCTATAAAAAATTGAAAAATAATAGTATGTTTAATATAGTTATAACAATCTATTAAGAAAATTATATCATAATTTAAAGCATTTACATTGACTGGAGAAGATCAACTTCCAAAATTAATATTTTTGATAAAAAAACTGCCATTAAACCCAGAAGCTCAAGGCCAGCAGCCTATAGCTATCTCTTCTATCCTGGTTTCCTAAAGTTTTAAGAGCAAGAAACAAATTCATAATTGTTTGAATCTTTTTCTGGCACTGTTTGTAGCTTTTTCATCATATTTCAAGAAACATACATTCCAAAGTTCCTACTAAAATAGAATTATATAGCACTAAACTATTTCATTGCATTAGAATTTTAGCAAACACTGTTATTCACAGCGTAACGCTCGTATACTAAAAAACTTCTAAGCCAAATTTTCTTTTGTTAAATTACTTGCTTAAATATTGTCAATATGATTATTTTGTGTAAGTTACTAATGTAATCAAAACACATTTTTCGAATTCAGTTTTACAAACTATATCATTAAAGAAGATTCAACTTTAGCGTTCATAAAATGTTGAACAAAATGTGAAAGAAGAGATTCAATAATTTTTACTTAAAAGCTTGCTAGTACTAGTTTACTCAATAGTTTCATAAGTTGCTTTTTTTAATAGCCTTTAGAGCTTAACAGGCAATTATTATAAAGTTTCGTAATTATCGGTAATCAATGTGAAATTTGCCTACTTACTCTACTTGTTGTTTTGACAAATAGGGCCTGAGCTCCACCTTGCCTCAAAGACAATAGGCAAGGTGGCCCAGGCCGGGCCACAAACCACGGAGACCATAGCTGACAGAAACCAGTTTTGGGCGGGAGACAACCGCGGACTCTGGTAACTATTTTATAAGACCAAAAGAAATGCAAATGAGAGTAAAATAAATTGGGAGAAGCTTAGCTATAGCATTTCCTCAAACAACAAGAGAAAATGATTCTGCATAAAATTTTTTTTAAAAATTTAAAAACAATTTCAAATTGTTGATTTTTATGCTGAATAGGGGCTTTTGTCGTTTTTACTCTTTTTTATTATAGTTTTCAGGAAATCAAGATAAATTCTAGGGATTTATCATGGTAGGTATTTAGGGAAAAATTTAAAAAGTCCATAATGAATATGAAATGAAGTAGATAATTGGATAATGAATAGAAAAGGGAAAATGTGTTATCTATTAGAGGGTTTTTGAAGTCCAACTTTTTCAGTTGGATTCTTTACATTAGCCTCCTCTAGAGAAGGCTCTTCTTTTTATCAAAACTCCTCAACCAGGGCAGTGCAATTGGAGCAGTTTTCTTCAGGCTCTCAAGTAGCATCTTCAATTGGGAAATTCTTCCATTTGACCTGATACAGTAGTTTTCAAACCTGTTGAGATAAACATATATTAGTCAGTTTAGAATGCATAAGTTCAGTCACAAAACAAATTTTAACTTAATAAATCTAAATAGAAGATAATTTTGCAAAAAATTAATGCTATTTGGCAAACATGTCCAGTTATACAACAACCTACTCAAACTAGGGACAAATGTTTAACAATTCAACAACAAGTGTACCAAGCACTAGAACACATGAGTTTTAGTCACATAATGTATCTGCTATGTTTACTATGTTTTTTGTGAACACATAAAACTCAGTCACAAAAGTTACAAACTTGATCCAACAACAAGCCTCAATAGCAACTGAAACAGACAATATAAATATCAAATATTAAAACACATGAGTGAATCTATAATACTGTTGTCAACTTGTCTTAATTAAAAATACAATCATGAATACAAAAAATAAAGTAAATATTCTGAGTGTCTGTTTTAGGATTTGAAAAAAAAATAAAATTTTTATCTTAAACTCATGATTAACAGTGCATATTTACAACCAAAAATAATTAATATAGAAATCTTAAAATATAATTCAAAATAAACAGTAATGAAAACAAGCTTTTATGATACTATATTTGAAAAGATAAAAATTATACAGTAGTTTTAAAAGCTATGGCAACAAGCAAAAATACTTCAGATTTAAACAAAATCCAAGTTGTGCGAGATTCAGGATTCAATTCATTTAAATATTTTTGGTTAATAAATGAACTGTCAAACCAAAAACAAAATTTCACTGACTCATTATAAAAAATTAAAGCAAACATCAAGCGGTGTAGTTCAAACCACAAACAAAATGAACTGACACAACAAGTGAAATAGATGGATGCTGTTCTGGAGTATATTATAATCCAATCAGGATTCATATGAGCACCAACATAAGAACTAAAACAAAACAAAACTTGAGCAATCTAGAAGCAAGATTACACAAACAAAAAACAAAATAAACTCACACAAGATGTGTAGTATGAACAGCCTAAAATAGAAAAATATCAATTTAACAGCCAATCAACAGCTATCCAATTTAGGAACAGAGGCATTTTATCCATTTCCATGGCTCCAGATTTGTATGAAAATATTTTGAAAATCTTTCAAATATGGACTTGAGATTATAATAAAAATAAATTATTAATTTAAAATTTCTACTTTTAGTGATTTTATCCTAGGTTTTTTACAATGGTTTTTACAAGCAACATCTTCAACCGCGCCAGCAGCCAAGCCAGCAGAAGCCAGACCAGCTTCAATGAAGGCAAGGCTCAGAATGTGGAGGCACCTGTTTACACCCAAGCCTTTGAGGCAGGTAACAAGAAAGCTGACCTGTTACTGTCCCCCGACCTAAATGGCTTTGACTTGTTTGAGAGTCACTTAGTGTCTAGCTCTGCCCTTGCTCCCACACCCACCCCTGCAAAAGCTGCCTGTCAACCAACCAATCAGGATGGCAACCTTGATTTGAAACAACTTCTTGCCACTGCTCAACCTGCCCCCCCTCAGCCAATCAGGCTTCAGCTCCCGCCGCTCAGCGCCCCAAACACAGAATAATCACTGCTCAAATTCTTCAGAAAATTATGGCACTCAACCTGCAGGATCTGTCCTGGGATTAGATAGCCAGCCACTACAATTCACCCGGGCTACTGTCATGCGGGAATTCAACAACCTGATGAATAAGGAAAATCTAATTGGGACGGCCAAGAAGCCAAAGAAGGCCACAGAGTCCCAGATCAATGAAGCATACCCAATAATGCTTGACCTCCTCCAGCAAGACCTCAAGCTTCCCTTGACCCAGGTCCGGAAGCAACTTGCGCACCATGACATTTGGGTGTCTGAGCGCATGGTACAGCTCTGGATGCATGGAAAGATGGCTTCAATTAGGGTTCTTACAAATTTTGCCAGCAACCAATGGGATGCCGCTGATAATTCCCCATATGACACCCAATCAAATCAACCCTGGTCAGATGCTTGACAAGTCTAAAAGATGACATTATGTTTGTCTCATACTACAAGTTATTGATTGCATTTGATGATTTTGGTGAGCAAGGAAAAGCCGCCACCAAGAATGGAAGGAAGAAGGTCAAGAAGGGGACATTCATTGGTGCATTTCTGGCTGTTTCAGCCAAGAGTTTTGTCTACTATCAGACAAACCCAGATTTCACCAATGGCTATAAGTACAGCCACATTCTTGGTGGATTACTCAACTCCTGGGATGGCTCAAATTCCAAGTACCAAGTTTTCTTGAGCCACCAGATTGAGGGTAGCTCCACTGCCCTCAAGGCCATCCAGGGACACGCGCACCAGGCCTCTGTGTACCCAGCTGGTCACGCCAACGTCTATCTGGAAGATGTTGTGTTCTTTAATATTGCAAATACACTCCAGGAGCCCTGCTCTCAGGCTTTCAACGACCTCTATCTTGGGGTTCTTGATCACAATTTTCTCTTTGGTCACCAAATAGTGGCCAACTTGTTTGCGCAAATGATTTTCTATGTGAACATGGGCAACCAATCACACAAGGATAAGCGCCTCTCACCCTGTGCTACTGCCACCTACCAGCCCATTCAGCCAATGACTGATGAGGAGTACAATGAGCAGTATATGGCAGCCATCACGTGCAATCCTCCTGCCTCTACCCCCGCCACCAACACCCCCCACCCGCAAACCCAACTCATCCAATCCCAGACTCCCCAGGCCAGTACCACCTCTACTTCTTCCTTCCCGCACCATTCTGTCTACTAGGCATCACTCTTCCCCGCCTCAATAAACCCCCTGGTCCCAAAAAATTTCTATTTCTATTATCTTTATTTTGAATTTCAATTGTTCATGTTCTCTTTGTTTATAGTTGGCTATATTCTTTATGTTCAGCTTATTTTTATAAAATCATATATTTACTATGTCATGTATCTAGATCCTGAACACAGTTATTTTTAGCACCCAAACACATTCTCTTGTAAAAATATTCACAACAATTTGGTGATCAACTGAATTTAAATTAGAAAATTATAGGTTAATTGTATTTAGATAAAGTTGTTACTGATCCAAATTCAAAACCTTAATGATAAACTTTAAGCCAATCAGGAGCCAAGTGATAAAGTGATTGTTGTGACATAAAGGGCCATTCAATAATTTTTTGATGCATGTGCGCTAATTAATATGATTGGCTGGATGTTTTGCCATTGTACTCCATTGCCACAGCGGCAATGCCGTACAATGGCAAAACATCCAGCCAATCATATTAATTAGCGCACATGCATCAAAAAATTATTGAATGGCCCTTTATGTCACAACAATCACTTTATCACTTGGCTCCTGATTGGCTTAAAGTTTATCATTAAGGTTTTGAATTTGGATCAGTAACAACTTTATCTAAATACAATTAACCTATAATTTTCTAATTTAAATTCAGTTGATCACCAAATTGTTGTTACTATTTTCACAAGGGGCTATGTCAAGCGCCAAAAATAATATGGTAATCAAGGAAACAATGCCAACACAAAGCAAACAACACATATTGAGATGAGCGTAAAACATATACACAATGGGTAAAAAGATGGGATAATGTAATAAATGGGAAAACAAAAATAAATAAATAAAGAGGCAACAGTATCAAAATAATACAGAATTTATTGAGGAAAAAGCTATAAAACATATGAAAAGGTTAGTGAAAAATTCAAAGAGAGAATTGGAAAAGCTTCTGAAGGACCTCAACTTGGCAATTACCAAAATAAAAGACATTGACTGCATGGTCAAAGCCAAAGTGAAGTCCGCCGTCCTCACTGGGGACAAAATTGACAAGGTGTCCACAAAGGCACTAATGTCAAAAATGCCAGACACCCCAGAGAAAACAATTGAGCGCTAACTAAATATTCAAAAAACTGTGGTTGAGGGCCTCCAGTTTCAGGCATAAGATCTTTCTGGGCTATCTGTCTGGGTTGATAACCCAGAGATGTATGCCTATCTCAAACCCGCCAAGCGCACCAGGGCAGAGGATACCAAATTGCTGGTGCAATTGCTTGCGCCAAAAATGGCAAAGCCAACTGAAGCCGCCAGCAAGGGAGAAACCCAAGAAGGTAATCTAAAAAATTATAATTAATAAAAATTCTTAAATACTTATCTTTTTTTAGAAGATGTTGATGGTGAACTCTGCCAGATCCTGGTTTTTTTTGTCCCCCACCTTCTACTCCAACTATGCCACTCATGTGGCCAAACGGCTTTTACTGTCCCCCCCTGTCTTGCGGGAGCTTGAAGACAGGATCCATGGTACATTCCTGATGTCCAGGGAGGCATTGGCTGGGCTTTTGCATAGTGAGAGGGCATCTGAGTGGGCAGTTACTTCCTACAAGGATGCCCAACTGGTCTGCCTGGACCCGGTTAACCTCAGTGGAGTTTACTGTGTAAACTTCATTGAGCTTGTTTGGGACGTTCTGGCAACGCTCCCATTCAATAGTATACCAGAAATGGGCCAGGCTCATGCGGCTGCTTGCTTCTGCTTCCCGGTGGAGCATACCATCTCTTACCTGTTGGAGAACTTTGGGCGCGCGGTGTTGAAATTGCCTGTTGCAGACACAACAGCCGTAAAGAAGACAAAAATCTTCCTGGCGGACTTTGGGCTGGCCTGAAGTGCCAATGAGACGGGGTTCCCTGCAGCTATGGAGCTGACCTTCACCAAAACCAAGCACAGAAAGAAGATTAGCGCTGATACAACAAATTGTGCAAGTTTACAGAAGCCTTTGCTGGACAAAGGCTTCACCTTGTTGTTTACCTTGGGTATCTTTTCCTCTTTAGGATGAGCTCCAGCATAAAGGACCTAGACAGGGTCCTTCTTGGGGTCAACAAGGCCAGGCTCTCACTGGACAAGAAGAAGGTCCCCCTGGGTATGACTTGGTGGAGCACGTCATCCAGGACACCCTGGTTCTGGCTGGAATCTTTGGGTTTGCAGCCCCACCAGAAAAGCTGCTCCTCCATTCCCACCTCACCATCCTTCCTTTTACCAGCAGGCGCAAATACTTTAATAAGGGTGCATCCACCGTCTACTGTGTGGCAGTGGAGGTTGTGCGCCACCTCCATCGTGAGGTGGATACATATTGCCAAACCCATTATAGGCGCACTTAATTTTATCTCTATATCAATAAATATATTTATACTCTACTATATTTTTATATTATAAACAATTTTTCAAATAATATTTTAGCAAACAAGATTTACAAAATGTATTGCGGAAATGGGTTTCATAAAAGTATAAAATGATACAGTAATAAAATAAATTTCAACCTTACAATTTACATTTAATTTTTATAAGACTATTTTATATTTATTTGACAAAAGTGATATAAATATATTTGCGTAATCCAGTATCAAGCGTTTTGGATAACCTCAGATGACATATCAAACAATATATAGCAAAATAAATAAATTAATTACATCTATTGATGGATCTTCTGAATGTGATTGCAGGCGTGGAACCATCTAAATATAAAATGATAATCAATAAATCTTGAATAGTAAATTAGAGAATAAAAAAATTGGACACACTAAGTCTTTAATTGATTGGCTGTTTGGCTAGGCACGCAAGGATGAACAAATCAGCGTGGCCATAGAATTTGGCCACAGTCTCAGCTGGGAGGGTATGGATCCCAGCCTGCAGCAAATCAAACAGGTCCTTGGTCCCTGTTGGGGTTCCTTGCTTGACAACTTGCTTGAGCCACCCAAAGACTTCCTCAATGGGATTTAGGAAAGGCAAATAGGCAGGGAGGAAGAGAAGACGCAAATTTGCCATGGCCAATTGCTAGGGGCTCACTGCAATGCTTGTGTCAATCATTGGGAATTCCTCAAGAATGTCAGCCACCTTGTGGAGACCAACATTGTCCAACACAATCATATTGGTGAAGCCTTGGCTTGTGCGCCTCAGGTGCTCCTGGACCAATTGGAGGAATGATAAAAAGGTACGGCTGTTGTGAGAGCCCAATATCATTTGATACAGCTTGACCCCCTTTGGACTGAGGAGAGCCACCATTGAGTATGCTGTGGCGCAGACTGCAGCACACCAAGCCATCCCGTCAGTGGAGCCTTTGGGGACATACCCATACCCATTGCACATCAACAAGGCAAATGCTGATTTGTCAATATAATAGAATTTCACTGTCTCCTTGACTTTGAGGGCAGTGTACGCCTCAGCGTAATTTTTCTGGGTCTCAATATTGGCTGGGCTGTTTCTGTTGTAGGGAGATACCCTGAGCTTTTTCCAGGAAAAGTGCATCCCCTTGAGAAGATGGTAGTAAAAGGAAATTGAGGCCTCAACCCCAAAAGCGGACTTGACCATGGCCTGTATATTTGCCAGTTCAAGATGGCAGTCCCAGGTGATCCACTGGCAGATTGCCCATTTGTGCTCCTTGGTGAGCATGGTGGAAACATGCAAGGATTTCTCCACAGCAAGGACTCAGCAAGTATCAATGAACTTGTTGAAAGTCTTCAAGGCGTACTTGTGATCCACCCCAACAAGAGCTGCAGCTGCCTTGTAATCACCAGATTCCTGCATGAGCCAGAGAAGGATGATGCACTTAATGTCAGGAATGCACCTGTGAGTGGGCTTTTTAGCAGTGGGGACTGGCTTGTTGGCATTGGGCACAACACAGGGCATGGGCACCTTGGTGTAAAACAGAGCAACCTTTTTGAGCACCAACTGTCCCTCATCAGTTTGGTAGAACTCGGGCTCCTTGTCCTCCTCCTGATTGCCATCACTGACGTAGGGCTTGTAGCTAGTATCAAGTACAGGCTTCACCTTCTCCAGCATAGCTGACGGGACCAACTCTTGCCAGTACACAACGTTGAACACATACAAAGTAAGTTCTACCTCCTTGTCTCTAACTTTCTTGGTGAAGGTAACCTTGGTGGGCTTCTGGGTCAGCTTTGGGACCTGAGGGTTTATGCTCCGCACCCTTGCAGCTTGTGCTCCTCAAACTGGCTGTGTCAGTAAAGCGTCACTATCAAACTCTCCTCTCCCATCTTCTTTCTGAGTAGGCACTTGGGTTGCACTAACTCTATTCTTTGACCCGCGGGGCAACTGCAACCACGGCGCACAACAGGTGCAATGATAGTCTGTTGCTGTGTTCCTTCCATTTTGAGAATTTAATAAAATATTAAATAAAACTTAATTAAGTTACTCCCTATTTTTAATTTTTGCTTTTATCTGTTTATAGATATTCAATTAATATTTTTTCCCACCCAATATCCCAATTATAGATTTTTTATTTCTTAGTTAGTTGTTTTTGGTTTTACCACACCCATTTTAGAATACCCAAAATAATTTTCACCCATTTCCCATATTTTACGCCAAATTAAGCACCCAACACAATATTTTTAAAATTTTTGTTTCAGATCTTGTATCTTATTTTAGATACCTTGGTATCATTCTTGATTACAACCCATTGCACAAACTGATTGAGTGATTTTGTTTAAATAGTGAGTTGCTATTGTGTTTTGTTTTTGGATTGAGTTTTGACACACCATGCTTGGGTGTATTTTGTCACCAATTCACATAGTAAACATATGTACACCAAAAGTCAACTCAAATCATTTTGTTTGTGAATCAATGTATTTTGGATTGTATTTTGAATGGTTTTGCTTTGCATATGAGCCCTTTGTTGCTGTGTTGACCCATTTTTCCCATTAACGCCAATAAACCCTGTTAACAGAGTGTATATTTTAACCTGAGAGTTGGATTTTGTTTAAATCTGAAATCATTTTGTTTAAATCTGAAGTATTTTTTCTTGTTATCATAGCTTTTAAAGCTACTGCAATAAATAAATTATATATAAACTGTTCTAATTTTATTTTATTTGTATACCAAAATGAAAGCTTCATAATAAACAAATAACAAGGAATTTACTGTGCGCTGTGGTTGCAGTTGCTCCCACAGGTCCAAAAACAGAGTTAATGCAACACAAGTGCTACTCAGGAAATAAACAGAGAAGAGATTAATAGTGAGGTTGCACTGACACAACCAGATCAAGTAAACAGAGTGAAAGGACACAAAACATAAATTTTAGGGTTCAGAAGCTGACCAGAAAATTTATCAAGCTCATCATCACCAAAATGGTAAATGACGTCACTACAGAGAGTGTGTTCTTGAGGTTTGACTTTGTATACTATTATGATGATGTTTTAGCTACCATTCTAGAGAAGGTTAAGCCTGTGCTTGACACATCATATAAGCCATACATCAGTGATTACAAAGTGAGAGACCAGGACAAGCTGCCACAGTACTATCAAACAATAAAAGAGAGGTGCTAAAGAAGGTTGCTGTATTTTATAGCCAGGTGCCTATGCTCTGTGTTGTGCCCAATCTCAATGAGCCAACTTCTACTGCCAAAAATCCCAAGTATCATATCATCCTCAATTTCACCCAAGAGGCATTTATGAGACTCATGGAAGAGACACCTGACTACAAAAAGATTGCAGCCATTGTCAGGATCTCAGAAAATCTGCGCACAGACTCCACACAACTTATCTTGAAACAGGTACCATTTTTCTTTTGGAAAAATCCAAGCGTAAACCAGTCTTATTGAGTAAAAAACACCTGTGAGAAATTAAAAATGGATCAAACACAATTGACATCTTAAACTAGAAAATATTCAGTCAATGATTGAGTCAACTTTTGGGATTGAGGACTCAATTTTCACATG
The DNA here is from genome assembly GCA_014839935.2 of Entomophthora muscae. Taxonomy (NCBI): domain Eukaryota; kingdom Fungi; phylum Entomophthoromycota; class Entomophthoromycetes; order Entomophthorales; family Entomophthoraceae; genus Entomophthora; species Entomophthora muscae. Next base: position 162,514 of record QTSX02000788.1, on the reverse strand, counting down.
TTATCACGCTGTAAAAAGTCTGAAATTCTCCTGAAAAAAACTCAGAATTACTCTGTACAATCAAAATAGCCTTGACAATGTTGTGTACTGTCAAAAAACGCTGAGATGTTAGCTGCGCTAAAAAGAAAGGGACAGTCAAGTTTTACTACATTAACAAGTTCTCTTTTGTGCTGTCAATATGCAACAAGTATGAGTATGTTTCCAAAGAAAAAAAGGACAACATGTTCTGGCGTGCAGCTGTCTGGTCTGTTGCCTACTCAATAATAGCTCTTTTTGGTCTCCTTAGTATTGAGTTATATCAAACAATCAAAGGTTTTCACAATAGTACAACCTTTCTCAAAAAACTCTAATTAGTTTGAGAGCGCCTTTAAGTGACCAGTTTGGGTGTCACTAATGTAATTATGCTTGATAATGATTAGTCTTCACAATGTGGCTGATATTCTTGCAGAATTCTCAGTAATTGAGCCTAGTATAAAAATTGGCTCCCAACAATTGGCTACAGCATCTTTACGCCTTCTCTTTCTCTCCTCTTATTCATCATTCCTCAACCCAATTGAGGAGTTTTTTGGGTGGCTCAAACAAGTAGTTAAAAAGGGGCACCACCTGGACCTGATGATTTGTTTGATTTTCTGCAGGCTGGTGTTCACACTCTCACAGCTGAAACTGTGGCCAAAAATGTTATGATCATGCAGATTTGTTTTTCTTTGTGTGCCTTGCCAAACAGCTAATTAATTAAAGGCTTTGGCTATTCTAAATGTTTTCTTGCATTTTATTTTTTATTATGTATTTATTTGTTGAATATAGATGGTTTGATTAGATTATATTATATTATATTATATTATAAAAAATTATATATACATTTTTTAAAAATTTTATTTGAGTTTAGAGCTTTATTGGGAGTGAGAGCGGCAGAATTCCAGAGCATTGCATTAAAATAGACTAGTAATTTCTATTGGCAGCGTGTATGTTGACACTGGTGCTGTACTATATAGCTTGCAGCGGCTTGAATACGGGAGCATTGTGATACAATTGGCCAGAAGAATTTTTTTAGTGGAGCTGTCATTCCATATGTGGCAGCAAAAATAATTGAATCCTGAATAACATGCTCTATTGAGCTGTATCCAGGGGCAATTTCTTTTTCATCTAATAAATTGTGAATTTCATCTATTTTTATTATTACAAAAGACCAGTTGCGTGTTTTTTAATTCACATCAGTACAAAAAGACCTAGGTAAACAATCAAGTGAAGCCTCTGCTCTGCAAACAGGACTGAGAACTCATAGAATTTATTGTATATGATACAGATTTTATTTTTGAATGACATAACAACAAAGGTTTTTTTCTATTGTTGGTGGTATTCCAGTCTTGTTAGAGCACCAGAAGGCCCCAAAGTATTTAAAAACGTCTACAATGACAGGCATGACAGCAGAAAAACTGTAGCTAAGATTGATTATTTTCTCTAAAACCTTTTTTAGAATGTGAGATATTGTGTGCTTGGTTGGGAACAGAAACAGACTTTTTCTTGTTCTTTCTTTATCTCAGGTAGGTTTTGGTATGACATAGTTCTGACAAAGTCCCAGAAAAACATGAAAAAAAGCTTGCAGAAGCCAGAGAGCAAAGTGTACTGGCCAAGGTGCAGGTTAGGGGTCGCAGCCAAAGCTGAGACTCATCATTTGGAGTGGTCTTGCTTTGGTTGAGTGCTTCAAGTTGTTCTTGCTTTATAGGGTAATTTTTTATAATTTTTTCAATTATCTCAGAGGCAGAAGCTGGTTTCAGGACCAGCTGATGCCTTATGTGGGGGACATAGTTGCTATAAAATGTTTGCAATATGTAGGGTTTTAGGTATTGGTTGACTACTTCTTTATTTTTTTTCTATAAATAAAAAAGTTAGTATAATACTTTTATTTATTTAATGGTTTATTTTTTCACCTTTTTTATATTTTTACTTGTTACCTCCTTGATGGGAGCTTTTTAACAGGATTTGTCACTAGTTGGTTGCTAATATTCTGTTAGTTTCTGTTTTTTTAGTTGCTTGAACATCTCAGGAATTTTTTGGCCATGCATCTGAAGTTGCAACCCCTGTGGCTTGAACTGTAGGTTGTCAAAAACATTTTTTTGTACGTTTATAAGCCTTGTTGCAAGTTTGTCAGTAGTATCAAATTTTTTCTTCATAGTCTTCACAGTAAGTTTGTCTAGTTTGTTGCCTTCTAAAACCGCCTTCTTTAGCATGTCCTTCATCTTTTGATTGGCCTCCTTGATTTTGGCCACCACTGCGTCCAAATCCTTGATCATCACCTCTAATTATGACATGTTTTTCTTGTTCTTACCCCAACCCTTTTTATACCAATAAAATATCCCAATACACTATATCTATTCTATTGCACCTAATAGAGATTTAATAAATATATCTTGATTCCATTATGATTTTTTATTAGCTCTAAGTAATAATAATCATTTGATATTGATATTAGGTATATTTATTGTATATATCAACCTATTCTTAGTATTATTAATAACATATTTTTATATGCATGTTTTGTTCAAGTAAAACATGATTTTTCTTGAATCAGTATGCCAATTTTGACCCAAAGTACATATTTATTAAAAAATGATCACATTCAGGGGTCATATATAGATTGTACAATTCAGAGATATATGCAGTGATATAGATTATTTTTATTAATTCTATTCTTTCTATTATAACTTTAATATATTTGAAGCGCTAATATAAAGTGAATTTAAAAACTACATGTGCTACAGACCAGTCAATCTAAATGAGCATACATGTGGTGTATTTGTGCTTGGCTCAGACCAGACACACCTCAGTTATTGCACTCAGTGTAGCTTAATGAAATTAGCCTGTTGAAAATAGGACATGTCTTTGTTTGCAGATTGGTACACTAACTTGTGATCAATCTAGCATCACTAAATCTAGTGATCTGGCACTAGATTGACCACAAGTCAGTGTGTCAATTTGCAAACAAAGACATGTTCTATTTTCATCAGGCTAATTTCATTAATTTAAACCAAGTGCAATAACTGAGGAGTGTCTGTTCTGAGCCAAGCACAAATACATCACATGTACGCTCATTCTGACTGGCTAGTCTGTAGCATGTGTAGTTTTTAAATCCACTTTATTATAGTGTTTCAATTATATTAAAGTTATAATAGAAAACAATAGAAATATAAATATTAAAGCAACCAAATTTAACTTATAAAATGATAAAAATCAATCACCACTGTTGTTGAATGTGAAATATATATTATAACAATAAAGAATACACACATGTTAAACCAATATGTATTATAAAATAAAATTTCTTGAGGACAAGTTTTATTAGGCTAAATGAATTTGGCAGGGCAAAATAGGTGGCAGACTGGGTTGAGGGGGAGAACTTGATTAGCTGGGAGTGGGTAGGTTTCAAACAACTGTATTAGTTGGTGGGGACTAGGGCGGCTGAAGGGCCCAGAGGTGATGAGAACAGTCAGCATTTAAACTGTCTGCATGTTGACACTTTGTTGACATGCAGACAGTTAACTTTAATTTGGCACTTAGGGCAAAGCCTACTAGCCATGTTCTAAATAAACTATTTTTTATATTTAATCTCATGGTCAGAATTGATAATCAATGAGAAAAAAAAGCCAATGTTGGCACCAACTAAGAATAGGTTTATTTTTTTTACAAAATAAGAAGAAAATTACTATTAAAAATGCCAAATTATCATACTTTTAATTTAAGCCCAACTTCAACAATGAATCTACACAATGTCAACATAAATCAACAGTTTATTAGATTTTTTAATAAAAATACACGTAATCTGAAATATCTTCACTTATAATCTGATATTTATATTTATATTTGGCCCTTTATTTTATAGTTTTTTGACATATAGTGGATAAAAATTTAAAGCTTTATTGTTAATATATTAGTGGTTTATTATAGCTTTGAAACCAATGGGCGTGTTCCAGTTAACCCTTAAACATTGGATTAAGCCAGATTGTATAGATTAAAACTAGGATTTATATAGGGTCATTTAAAGTTGACATAAAGGAAACCCAACAAAAAAGGGAAAGTAAAAGAGGGAGAGAAGTTTAGCACCCACAATGACATAATTTAAGCAAGATTTAATAGTAGCTCCACTATAAAAGAAGGCCAACTCTGGCAAAGTTGTCACCTTCACTAATCTAATAAGCAAAAGGTGTGGCTTAACAATTTCAACTTACAGAATGGTAAGCTTAGAGCCCCAAAACTTCACATAATAATAAAACTACTTTTTACAATATTTAGTACTTAGTATTCAAAAGTTATATAAACATAACTTTATTATAGCCAAAAACCAAAAACAGCATAACTTCAGTCTAGATTTTGACCCTGATCTTAATATAATTAAGATTTATATGTTATTTACATAGTGATTTACCTCAATAATGCTGACTGTCTACAAGTTGAATGTCAGAATTAACACAAATAGTTTAGGCCAACTGTCTAGAATCAAAATTTTAATACATGCCAACACTTAAAATGTTGACACTAAACATTTAAATGTAGTTTTATCCAACTTTTTCTTAATAAAAAGCCTCAATACTGCATATATTAATAATATTGAAGATTTTTTTGCATAGTCTATATAGTAATTCTCCACAACTTGATATATTTTCAGCTTTAAATTTCATTTTTTATACTTTACTCACATTTATTTCTCTAACCCTTTTTCTTTTGTCAAGGATCTTGATGTACAAGCATTCTGGCTACCACCAACTTACTTATCATCCAGCCATCACCCAATTTGGTGTCCTTACAATATACAGTTTGATATACCAAGAATGGTATCAAGAAATATCACATGACTGTCCAAGTATCCAGTGGCTCAAACCCATCCCACACATGACCAACCCCTAGGTTCAATCCAACTAAATTTCTGCCACAGCCAAATCTATATAAGTCTAAAATATTATCCAATAAAAGATACCTCTCTTCTTTCCTAATTCCATATTTAAAGCTTCCCCAAAAGGCGCTCCTTATCACTTTATAAGATAAATCAAAGAAACCCCAGCCTATTAAGAAAAACCTCAATAAAAAACTGCCAAGGACACTGTTAAGCCTAAGGCTTCTTCTTCTACAAAATAAGTGCTTAAGAGACAGCTTAAAAAGGATGAACCAAAAAAGAAACCCCCACACCTTCAGCTTCTGAGAAAAACTCATATGATGGTTTCATCTCCCATAGCTGGTATGAGTATGATAGAGATGAAGATTCCATCAACAATAAGAAAAGAATTGCAAGCTTCAAGTCCTCCCCTGAGCCCTCTCCTGAACCCTCCCCTAAGCTCTCACCTGAACCCTTTCCTGAGCCCTCACCTGGTGAACATGAAGATAATGAGCAACATGAGTACTTTCCTGGTTTTAACACGCCCCTCCTGGGCCATGGGATGCACTAAAATCCCACAATATTTGCTATGTTAAGGGCTCCTTCAAGATACCAAAGAGATTTCCAAATTTTTTTTCATTAATGTCAGTCAAAGGTGGCCCAAGCATGGTCAGTGATGGCTATGTGTTTAACTGCAATAATCCGAAGCAAGGAATCAAAAGCAAAAGCAAACATTTCACATGGGAAGAAAGAGGCTTCCCAGCACGCCTAAACACCCAAGGTTGGGATAAAGTAACCTTGGAAAAGGGAGAACATACCTGCATGTCTGTCACCACTTTGATCAAGAAGCTTCTCAAATGGTACTTATTTCAAATAGTCCCAGTATCAAAATACATTAAAGCAACTCACCTGACAGTAAAGATCATCAAGCACTTCAGCAAAGAGAACATTAAAATTGTCCCTGACTGTGAACAACTTGTTAAGTATATTGTTATAGACACTGATAGCTAAACCCAATTGGGAAAAGTGCAACTCAACTAAAAGACCTGGTCCTTACTCCTGAGTTGCAGATGACCCAAGACAATGAACAGTTACTTCTTCACAATGATGAACCTGGTGCAAAAAAGGATCATATGTTATGACACCTATAAGAATCTAGAGCAACTTCATGATACTAAGACTTGGCTCTGTGATGGGAAATTTGTAACATGTCCTAAGTTGTTCTATCATCTGTGGGTAGTGCATGCTCAGCTTGATGATAAAGTCCTCCCATTTGCATATTTTCTTCTTTCTGGAGCCTCAGAGGAGATATACCTAAGAGCATTAAAGATTCTACAAGAGGGACTTAAAGCTATTCCCACTGAGGCTGGAAAGAATCCTGGTCTGTTGTCAAAACTGCAGGCTCAACCTGCCAGCAAGGTTCCAACCAAGCGGGTTTATGACCTGCAATCCAACTTCCCAGTGACCTGTAGCCAAACTAGGAGGTCAGCTCAAACTACCAAATCTGTCAATATGAACAGATGATAATTCTTTACAGAGGATGTCTTGTTTTGGTGCTTGACTCACTACCAGGATCAAGCCACACCCTTCTTTCATCCAACTGTATGATCAACAATCATGTTTCTGCTATCCATGGATTCACTATGACTATATAATCACTATTTCTCAATAAGAATTATCATCTAGTTTACAAATATTTTTCCCTTTTTAACTCTTCTAAAACAGCACAGTTACAACACTATCAACAAGGGCCAATCCTGATGACACTGATAAATATAAAGTCACCCTAGCTGCTGAAGAGAAAGAACAAAATAGAGCTCTTGGCCCCAAAATAATTATCATCAATTATGAGACAGCCCAATACAATGCCTTTGTAAAAACCTTTAATGGTGAGGTACAAGGGTGTTTCTTTCATTACCAACAGGCTATCACTAGACGCCTTTAAGGCAAGACCCTCCTCAGCTCTCTCACACAACAAGATACAGCTGGTAAATGCAAGTTTCTTATCCAGAAGTTTGTTGCTCTTGTATTTATTAAGCCTGAGCATGTTGGACAAGGATTTGAGCTTCTCTGTAGTGACCATTATGCCTTGAGACATAAAGCTGAGTTCCAACCCTTCTTTGACTATTATGAGCCACAGTGGGTGGGGCGCAAGGTGGTTAGCTGAAGGGGCAAGCCAACAGCAAAGGCAAGCTGGAATTGCTATCAGGCTGTTATCAAGGATGAAATGAAGACAACATTGTGTCTGGAAAACTGGCATAAACATCTAAAGTCCTTCTTTGGTTTGAATCCCATATACAACACCTTCTTTGAGAACCTTAAGGCTGAACAGGGAAAGACTGTCTTCTCTCTTTGGGATATGGAAGTAGGGCTCCAAAGAGGAGAAAACATTGCAAGGCTAGCATTTAAAAAGAGCAGATAAAGACAGATGTCAAAAATAAGTACAAGCTATCTGAGATTGGGAAGCAGATAAGCAAGATTTCTACTGTACTCTGCTGCAACAAACCATAAACTTAGTTTAAAATAAACATTTTTGGCTCTTTCTAATATTTTATTATATAATTTTAAGGTAAAAACTAATAACATTATTTAGCAAGATACTTTAAATTAATATTTTAGAAATAATTAATAGTTTTTATAAAAGATTTTTATGCTAGATCCTAGATTATCTAGCTTAAATAGTTGTTTTAGTACTAAAATATATGTAATTTTGGGTTGCTATTATATCAACTACTCTTAAAAATAAGTATTTATCTTTAGTTTTTTTATTTGATATAATCAAGTTTTATCAAGCTTTTTTTGAAAAATAATTTATAAGCTTTTTATATGATAAATAAAAAATTATAGTAAAATCAGTTAATTTTATAGTAAATTATTTTTGAGGTGTATTTTTATTATATTTCTCAATTATTTTGCATTATTTTTTATTTTATTTTTGGATTTTAAATGATAATATTACCCTAAAAAACTATTTGGAGCTTAATTTTCATTAAGTAAAATGTTCAGGAAACAGGTTTCTGCTTGTTAAAAAAGTGTTGACTTCCAATAGGCTACATGATAGGAAACTTTATCTAGACTTTTCTAATGTGTTGACCTGAGTATAAATTAACTTTGACAATTGGCAGGCAGACAGTCAACATGCAGACAGTTTAAATGCCAACTGTTCCCTAGGATGATTGGGTGCCTTGATTGGATAGGAGAAAATTTATTGTACATGATGTCATATTCTGACTCAGGGTGGATGGCAATTGGCTTTTATGCCAGGGAATTGCAAGGGAGCAGCTGTAGGTCCTTGGTGATTGGCTGCTGCCAAGAGCATTAAAGAACATCTTTGTAAACATGTCAGCAATCTTCTGATAGAAAAACAGCACAGTGGAGTTGTTGGCTGCACTAACCACCTGGCTGAAGGTTGTGAGGTTGTGCCCACGGATGTTGTCTCCAATTTTGAAGAACAACACATCATCCAGGTGAAGATCAGCATGCCTGGCAGGAAAAATTAAGACATCATGGCTGTCTGCTTGGATCTTCTTGGAGGCCACTTCAGCACACTCCATTTGATGGCTCAGGAAGATTCTGAATCTGGAATTGGCCAAGCTCCAGTTGGCAAGCAGATTGGATAGAAATTTCTGTACCAGTACCCATTGATGTAAATGGTTGTGGTTTGGTAAAATTGATAAGGAGCGCCTTTTGGGGAAGCTTCATATATGAAATTAGGAGAGAAAAGAAGGATCTTTTATTGGATAATACTTCAGACTTATATAGATTGGGCTGTGGTGGAGATTTAGTTGGATCAAACCTAGGGGTTGTTCATGTGCAGGATGGATTTGAGCCACTGGATACTTGGACTGTTATGTGATATTGCTTGGTTACCATTATTGGCATGTCAAACAGTATATTGGAAGGGCACTAAATTGGGCAATAGCTGGATGTTAAGTAGGTTGATGGTAGCCAGAATGCTTGTACATCCAGACCCTTGACACCCCCCTTAAGGGGTTACTCTGGTGCATTAGGAGGGGGCTTTGTTTTAACAGCTGCTGCCTGATGCTCCTGGGGCTGTTTGCTAGTTGAAACCAGTCTATTTGAGTGTTCTCCTTTTCTAAGGTGGAGACAGGTTCTGTGATATTTCTTGACAATAGGGATCTAGGCACCTTGGAATTTCACAAGATAGGTGTTTTGGTCTGGTCTGTACTTGATGATTCTTCCTGGTCCTCTGTGTACTGAGTCTAGCTTCTTTCTGTTTCCAACTAGGACCCAGACGGGGGAGTTGATGGGAAGTAGTTTGTCTGTGGAGGTTACCTTTTGTGTTTTGAGCCTTTTTATTTCTGCTATTTTAGCTTTGAGGTGTATGTGTTGTAGATTCAGTACTTGTTCTACTGTGGGGGGGTTTCCCCGGGGGAATCTTTATGTATGGCTACTTGTTGCAGTAATTATTTCTGGTTTTTATCCGTAGGTTAGCTCAAACAGTGAATAGCCTGTCCCTTGATTGGTGCGGACCCGGGATACTAGTAATGCATGTTTCACGTTTAGTGGCCATGTGTCTTTGGCTTTGGCATCCATTATTTTTTCTAGAGTCCTTATAAAGCTGCCGTAGAGGCGTTCCAGTCTGCTGTTGGCCTGTGGCCTGTATGGAGAGGTTGTGGAATGTTTAATGTTTTTGGATTTTAAGTTGTTGTTTATCTACGTGACCAGATAACTTGGTTGCTTCATTCATTATGATGTAGTCTGGAGTGCTGTAGTTGGCTATGATTGCTTTGTTAATGAATTGGTTGATGGTTTCTGCTTTATGGTCCTTTGTTGCCCAGCAGACGGGCCAGCATGTGGCAAAGCCAATAGCTACAATTAAGAAACCTTAGTTTGTTTTTATTTCTGGGAAGGGGCCCACTACGTCTAGCCCCCAAACCTTGAATGATTAGGGTCCGGTACTGGGTTGACTGTTGGCTGGGGAGCCTTTGTGCTGGTGTATTTCTTGCACACTGTGCACTTTTTCAGAACATCAACTTTATCCTGTTTGAGGTTGGACCACCATAGTATCTCTTTTTTAATGTGAGGTATAGGTTGTTAGCCTTTGTATGTCATAGTAGGCAGTGATGTCTTAATATGGTGTCAAATCTTTGTGCAAGTGGGATGTAGGGAACATGTTTGTAATTGATGATTTGGTATACAGTGCCATTTGATACATGGAAATACTTTTTGTTCCTTACTAATGTATCATGGGTCAGTTGGTGTGTTAAGGGATCTTTTCCTTTGGTTTTATACTCAGTGTTGTACAGGTTTGGCCAGCCAGGGTCCAGGTGATCAGGATGATCCACTCTAGGCTGGCATGGTCTAGAGAGAGAATCAGCCGTGACCAGCTCTGCCCCCTTTTTGTATTGGATGTCAAAATTAAGCTGCTCCAGAAGGGACATTCATTTGGCTTGTTGTTGTGCAAGTGCATTCTGAGTTTTGAAATATATTAAGGATTTATGGTCAGTTAGTACTCAGACGCTTAAATGTTCTTCTAGATAACATCTCCATTTCTTGCATGTGTGATATATTGCTAGTAATTCCTTATTGTGTATTGGGTATCTCTGTTCTGTGTTGGTCAGTTTTCTGCTTTCATAATATACTGGCAGGAAGTCTTGCTGCCCTGGCTGGCAGATGCAATAGACTGTGCCAATAGCAGTGTCACTGGCATCCAACTCAAGCTTTTAGCACCCATTGTTATTAGGGTATTGCAAGATTGGTGCTTCAATCAAAGCTTGTTTTAATAGTTGGAAATTATTGTTGCATTATGGTGTCCAGATGGTTTTCTTTTTGGTATTACCCTTGGTTAAGTCATTGATTGGTGCAGTTAGTTTCCCACAGTCTTTGATGTATTTTCTTAGGTAAGCTATCATTCTGAGAAAGCATCTAATGTGTTTAACAGAGGTGGGGTATTGAATGTGGTATTTATGGCTTTTATTTTGTCATGATCTGCTTTGATGCCACTGTCAGAGACAATGTGGCCCAAGAACAGGAGTTCCTTTTTCATAAATTGGCACTTACTTGATTCTGCATAAAGTTTGTGCTTTGCAAGTCAATCAAGTGTCTTGCAGACATGCATGAGGTGTTACTCTTTTGTTCTTGAGAATATGATGATTTTGTCAAGGTAGCATAATGTATTTGAAAGACTGTTTAGTACTTGGTTCATCATGGCGACAAACATTGCGGGAGCGTTGGTAATCCCAAAGTTCATTACCCTACACTTAAAGGATCCAAATTGCGTACAGAGCACAGTCTTTGGTATGTCCTTTTCCTTTACTTCAACTTGGTTGTACCCTGAAATGAGGTAATTTTGGAGAAAAATTTGACACCTGAGATTATTGCAAACAGATCCTCTATAAGTGGGAGGGGGTATATATTCTTTACTGTGCTTGCATTGAGAGCTTTATAGTCAGTTACTAGACGTAGAGTGCCTCCCTTTTTCTTTACAAAGAATACTGCTGCCCCCATAGGGATTCAGACAGGCAAATGAATCCTTTTGCTAGATTGTCCTCAATGTGTGTTTTGAGGGTTTGGGCTCCATGGGAGAGAGTCTGTAGAGGGGTGCAGGTTTGGGCATGGCTTTACATAGGTTGATGCCATGTTTGACCTCTTGTTTAGGTGGTAACTCTGAGCTCTTCCTTGAATACATGAGTGTATTTGTTTAGTAGTGCTGCAAGTTCTGGGCATTGGATCTTTTTGTTTGTATATTATTAAATTTGGAGTACCTCATTATGTGGAGGGTACTGTCTTTGATTAGATGTTCAGAGTCATTTTGATTTATGACTTGAACAAATATTGTGTCTCTTAGAATGAGGTCATTGGGCTCTTTGAGAATGTTGAAATTGACTCCATTGCATTTGATGGTCATGGTATTTGTTTTCCAACATACACTGGGATTCACTTGGGTGAACCAGACCATACCTGCTACAATGTTGTAGTTTATGTTGTTCATGACAAGTCCTTTGATGGAAGTTTGTATGCCTTAGAGGTTGATTCTGAAGGGAGTTGTTTTGTCTTCAAGTAGAACCTTTGATTTATCTGTCATTCTGGCGTATTTGAAGTTGGATTTGACAACTGGTATTTTGTACTTGGTTACAAATGGTTTGCTAACCATAGTGTGTTGTTTACCAGAATCAAATAGGATTTTATGTGTATGAGATTTATAAGTGCATGTATAGACAAGAAGTTGTGAGCAATCTTTAATTTTTATGTTCATAAAAATGGAGGATTGCGGGACACATGGGATGCAAGCAGCAAAGTTTGTGCCTTGGTAAAGTTTCTTATCAAGTTGGGGGGAGATAGGGGAACTTAAGCCTGTTACAGCTCCTATTTTTGCTGTTCCTCTGTTTTGAGACCTTTGAGGTCAGAGAATGTGGGGTCAGATTCATAGGAGATTGCTATTTCAGCATTGTTTACTTTGGAAGTGTCCTCTTTTTTGGGATGGGAGCGGTTTGCGCTTCTGCTGTGATTGTCATTGTTGCAATTGGAGTTGCTGTTGCTATGATTGGTGTTTTGGCATTTATTGCCATTGGAGTTTTCTCTGAAATTGCCATTTGAGTAGCAATTGCTGTTGCATGCAGCATATTCCATGTTTGTGCATTTTTCTGCGTGCTTGGCTTCTGCAATGAGCGCAGGCATGGAGGTGTTGGCCTCTGGGTGGATGAGGGCAGCAACAGAGGGTTTCATTATTTTGATTAATGATGCTCTGGTATGTATTTTGTCAACTTGTGCTGAGTTTTGGATTTTGCGGCGTATTCCCTCAAATTCATTGGCGTAAGCTGTGATAGTGGTCTTCTGAGGAAGATTGCTGAGCTGTATTGCAATGTCTTGGAGAGATTCAGTGACACAAAAATTTTGTGTGATGTCCGCTTCGAACTCTTCCTGGTTGTCAAGTTGGTTGTCAGTTTGTGAGCCAACCCAGGTGGCAAACCAGTTAGCTGCGGCCTTGTACAGGTGCTTCCTGGACCCATTTTTTGTGGGGATGCGGCTGGCGCAGAGTTAGCGGCTGAGTGGTCTAGCCAGTTGATGTTGTTTTCTTTGTTTTTACCAAAGAACTTGTTGATACCAATGTATTTGGTGTTGTTAACTTCACCTGTGATAGGTGGTTGTGTGTTTGTTTGTGGTTGAAGAGAGCAACTGTATTGAATTATCTTGGTGCATGCTTTGGGCATGACCAGACCTTCAAATACGGTGCATTCACTAGGTATATCTTTGTTGATGTTGTGGGCGCAGAAGTATGTTTTACAGGTCTCCTGGGATGGGGCCTGGTTGAGTACATGAGCAAATGTGGACAGGTTTTGCTCAGTCATTTTCTCTTTAATGGGCTTGGTCAAAAAACCATAGCTGCTACCAGTGATAAGAAGCGCCTTTTTGGGAAGCTTCAAATATGGAATTAGGAGAGGAAAGAAGTATCTTTTATTGGATAATATTTTGGACTTATATAGATTGGGCTGTGGTAGAGATTTATTTGGATCAAACCTAGGGGTTGGTCATGTGCGGGATGGGTTCAAGCCACTGGATACTTGGATTGTCATGTGATATTGCTTGGTTACCATTCTTGTTATGTCAAACAGTATATTGGAAGGGTACTAAATTGGGCAATGGTTGGGTGTTAAGTAAGTTGGCGGTAGTCAGAATGCTTGTACATCTAGACCCATGACAAAATACAGTCCCTTTTGGGGGAAACTGTAAGGAATGCTTCAATCACAATCACCTCTGATTCCTTCTTTTTATCCTTGGGGGCGTTCTTTTTACTTAAAGTGCCTTAATTACTGGATTGTAATGACAAATTTATAGTAGGATATAAATATGACATTGTCCAAAATAGAGGACAGGTAGCAGGTGAGTGTGGTACTAATTGCATGGTCATAGGGCAAATCAGATCTATAATCCAACTCATTTCACAGCTAATAGGTCAGATTCAGAACACTGACTACAAGCCCATGCATCCAGAGCTGCGCTGTGCAACTGGGAATAAATATGCCCTGGAGCCCAAGTAGGCAACTGACCTCAGTTAATTGGAGGTATGGGTCATGTTGCAGAAGGTCAAGGATGATGGAATACACCTCCTTGATCTGAGAGTTGACCTGCTTCTTTGGCTTCTTTCCCAGCTTTGCACCACCTCTCTTCAAGAGGGCTTGGAACTCACACTTAATCACTGCCTCAGTAAATTGAAGTCAATTGGCAATTTTGGCAAAATTTACGCCACTTTACTTGAGGCTCACAATCTTCTCTATCATCTTATTACTTATTACTTGACAATTTTGGTGTGCTTCAGAAATAAGGGGACCCAGATTAGACAGGGCAAGGGTTAATTGGCCTGGATTTTTGGGCAATGATTGTATAGGGATGGAGGAAGCCACAGTTGGCCAGTCTCCAGAATGTGGCATAGGTGCTGGTTGGGCCTAGTTTTGGGGAGCATCATATTGGCTATCAGAAAAGCTATCTGTGGATGGGCCTGGTGACACATACTCTCAGCCTCCTTGCAACTTGCATTAAATTGGGTGTACACAGAAAACAGGGTGGTTGCGCTCCTTAGCTCAGCAGCCTGAGCTTGAAGTAGCTCCTGGTACTGCTCCTCAACAATGTCAAAGTTACCCTCACTTTAAAAACTCATTGTAAACAAATTTCAATAAAAATTCTATTAAAAACAGAAAAGCGAAGTATTTCTAGAAAATTAATTTTATTTAAATGAGTGCTCCTTTTTAAGACATTCTCTCAGACATAAATGCCCAAATTTAGATGCACATACATTGAAAATAATGCTGTAGTTCCCTAAATAGATTTTGATGGATTCACCCCTGAAATCTACTATTTACAATTTAAGTCCAAAACATAATTAATATTTTCAAAAAAGGAGTTGTTTTGTGTTTGAGCTCATCACTTCTGTGGCCAAACCTCATGTGTCCTCTTTTTGTATCATGTTTGTCACACACTCATTATCAAATTTGATGTAGAATGCTTCAGGAAGATACTGGATTGTGTGTGTTTTGAATTTTTGCTTCTCATGTGGTTACTATCTCATTTTTTGAATTTGGTATTTGACTTTATTTCTGTTTTATTATTGACTGTTTTTGTTTTCTGGCTATAGATAAATGGAAGATTTATTGAGTAAATTAACCTTCAACTGGTTTTTGTTGAAATTTGTTTTGTGACTGAACCTATGAGTTACAAACTGACTAATATGCACTTATCTCAACAGGTTTGGAAACTACCGTAATAGCATTTTTTTGAGAAATTTTTGAACCTAATATGGCTTCTACTTCATGTTTGTGATCAGCTGGATTGGATAAAAGTATAGGCTCTGTAAAGATAGGCGCTTTAACAATGAATGGTTTAAATTGGGAGACATGGAAAACTGAGTGAACCTTGCTGTTAGGAGGGAGCTCAAGTTCATAAGCTGTGTCATTAATTTTCCTTAAAATTTTAAAAGGGCCAATATTGAGCAGACTTAGTTTGCAGCAAGTGATTGGTAATTTGAAGTGTTCAGTTTTCAATATTACTAGGTCCTCAGAAGAATATAAGGGGGAATCAATTCTATGAGTATCAGTTTTGTGTTTATAAATCTCTCTGGCTTGCATGAGATTGCAGATTAATTCTGCATGAATAGATAAAATCTTTGGGACAATATTATCTTCCACCCCTTCTGCTAGTGCTTCTGAGTTAGAAAGAGGATGAGGATGAAACCCCTTATTTGCAAAGAAAGGAGAAATGTCAGTTGAGGTATGAGAGGCATTATTATAGGCAAATCAAGCAATGCAGAGCCATAAAACCCAGTCTTTCTGGTAAAGAGATACATAAAAACATAGGGTAACTGTGGTAAAATTAACTCCCTGGTGCTTGACACTATAGTAAAGTGAGAAAACAGCCTTTTCCCTGAATGACAACTGGAAATTAACACTTTTTTAATTAACAGATCTTAATGTACTGAAAACTTTTAATATAAAAAATTAAGTTATACAATTATATTATACTAAAATAACTCCAGAAGACTCAGAAATAAAATAAAAACTGTACCCTAACTAACAAGAAAAAGGAGAAATAAGCAAATCTTTCTAGAATTTTACTATGTAATTTAAACTCTTTATTATAAAAATATTTTTGATTACCATAAAAATTAAAATTCCAATGAACCAATAATAAACATAAGCACAACAATAGAAGTCATACAAAATATAAAGAAATATTAATATTTATTTGATATAGTTCATAATAGCACAACTGTGAGTACCTTATGTTTTATTAGTAAATTAACAAAAATTAAGATATTTCACTCACTTTCAACTATAACTGTTAATACTGTTGCAACATCTTCAATTACTCCCTCTTGGGAAATTAACACCTCAAGTAGATCACCAAATGGATCACCAAATGGTTCACTGGCCAGCCAGTAAACTGGTGGCACCATTATCAGGCAACCATCTATGACAGGAATCACCCAATCCAGATCCTAAATGGAACACAACTTGAGCAAGCCTTGTGACCCAAGAGGAACACACTCAGATAAGCCCCATGACCCTCATGATGTACATGGACGGTATGTGGCTTGTCATGATACTATATAATATTCTATATTCATATTCAATAAAGTATCATTCTCTTCTTAAAATCTTCCCCTTATCTCGTTTATTATACTTCCCAGAAGTATAAACTTGACAGTGGTAGCACAGGTAAGTTATCCATACCTACCCAACTCAAAGGAAAAATTCCTTCCAAGAAAAGGACCCAAGCAATGGTACTCCCTAATAGCTGGAGAGACTAAAAAGAAGGACAAGATGTTCCTGCAGGCCTTGTTATCTACAAAAACGTCCTTGTATCCATTGACCAGTACAACGCTCTCAAAGCCTGCAGACTGTTACCCACAGCGCCAATCATAACAGGACCACATCAGCCTGAGATACCTAATATTGTATTCCAGCACCTGTGCACAGCCAAAATTGGCGCTTTTGCAGGACTACATCAGGAAAACGCCTCTCTCTGGATCAACAGTACACAAAGCAAATTCAAGAAAGTGGACTACCCCCAAAGACTCTGGGTCAGTGAGATTGTACTTTGTGTTGCAGGAACTGCATCACGTTTTATAAGCAAATGGCTTGCCCAACACCCCAACCAGAAGGAAAACTGGGAGGTATTCAAAGCTGTGTTCCTTGAAAAGTTCTCCATGAAGGATTCCAATGTGGTAATTATGACAGAAATCAGAACCTTCAAGATGACAGGAACAATTGAAGAGTACATTGCTGCATATGAAGACCTATGTGACTGCACACCCAACATCATCAACTTTGATGAACCCGGGCCACACCTGGACTTCTACAATGGCCTCCCCACGCACATTAGACATCGATTTGACATGAGCTGCTGAAAGAATCTCCAAGACATATTCTTGGAAGAAAAGCACGCAGCACAAAAATCTGATGACTTACGTACAACAAACAAACAAAAGAAGAGTCCCACAGCAAAAGAGGACCCTTGCCCTAACAAGCAGAATAACCAAGCTAGTAATACCCATCCCCAAAACTTGAATCACACTGCTCAAGCTAACCAAGCAAGCACTGAAGACACCAACAAGTAGGGAAAAGCTCAGGAGAATGCCTAGGCAAGCCACCCCCAATTCACAAGACTTATACAGGGACCAGGATGTGGATTCAATCACCATGATCCAAGTACCCTCCAGCAATCCTCTACTGTTTGCCTCCCAAACTAGAAATAAACTCCTCACTTATCATTTCTGCTTTTGCAGATATCATGGTACAGCATTATTTGACACTGGAGTAGACCAATTCCTTGTTGATTAAAAATTTGCCAACCTCATGAAACTACTTACCACCCAAATCAGTATCAGGAGAGTCATAATGGCAGACAACAGGAGCACACCAGTCACTCAAGAGGCAAAACCTTTCTGCACCCAAATTAGAGATATGCAAACCACACTCAGTGGCCCAATCATACCAATCCCCAAGTATGATGTTATACTTGGCCTGGACTGGATGAGAAAGACCAAACCTCACATAAACTGGGACAGTGCTACCCTCACCATACAACAAGAGAAGTAAATCACCATGTTTATCCAACTCACCTTGATACACTTATGAGGGACCATGTATTTGTAAAAATCATGGAAACAGAAGAGGAAACTGATCCTAGCAAAATCAATTAGAGTACCTGCATGTATGAGGCTATTCACTTTAAAAACACAGAAACTCAACACAAATGTTAAAACAAAGTGGTACACAGTGTGATTCAAGGATATACAATGTGGATATGACAAACAAATTGTGAGTTTCTTGACAAGCAGGAGACCAAATTGGGAGGACAGTTTCAACATCTTGGATCCAATGGTGGTTTAACAAAATATTGAAATGGAAATTGTCAATAGGCAGGTGATTTGTAGGGGTAAATTTGAGAGAGAATCAGAAGGTGTTGACATGTAAAGCGCAGACCAGGTTGCGGCCATGGATTCAATGGCAACCTTGACAGCCACTGAGGCTAATCTTTCAAGGATAGGGACAAACAGCCCCAAGTGAGCCATCATTTTGGAATAAACTTCTTTTATTTTTTCTCAGTGAGAATAAGCCACCTAGAAACAAGTTTTTAGAGGGGAAATGGGGAAGTTTTAAGGGAGTTCAGGATGGGGCAGGGAGGGATTTCACGGCATCTGATTGGCTATCAAGAATATTTTCAGCAGTTGGAGGTCCTTCATTGAAATTTGAGTCAACAACTTCATAATTCAAAAAATTCTGGCAACCAGCGGGTCAAGCGCTGCCATCCCCAAATAATGTATAACATTTAATTTTCTTGTCATAATTATTTGGAGAAAAATAAGGCAGGTCCAGATTTCTGAGGGCTATTTGGGCAATCCCAGCTTTGACCCATTTTTTGTCTATGACGGCATTTAAGTTGTCTATTTCTTTCAAGGGTTTGGCTGCGGTTCTTTGCTGATTTTAGGTTATCCAAGGGCGGACTATCCCTTCCATTTGGTTTTCTACCATAACAGTGAATAGGATCACATCCGAGACCAGCTAGTAACAAACTCCCCTCTGTTTCCAAGAAGCACTACCAGGATTACCACCTGATCATGGCATACAGCACAAAATTGACCTCAAAGGAAGTGTATCAAAAGCAAAACCTATCTACTGCCTCACACCACAAGCAGACAACACCCTAAAAGCTTACCTTTACAAAGTGCTCAAAAAAGGACTCATACAACCATCAAAGTCACCTTTTGGTGCTGCTGTCTTCTTTGTGGCAAATAAGGATGGATGACTCTGCCTGTTCACTGATTACAGAGCGCTCAACAAGGTCACAATTAAGAACAGGTATTCCCTGCCACTAATCGACAACCTTTTTGACGTCCTGGGGGGTCCCAAATCTTCACAAAAATTGATTTGACAGCAGGTTACCACCAAATTTGCGTGAAACCTAAAGACATTTCAAAGACTGCATTTAGAACTAAATATGGATCTTTTGAATGTGTTGTTCTCAAATTTGGTATGACAAATACTCCCAGTACCTTTGTGACCTTCATGAACAAAGTTTTCAAGGAAACCATTGGAAAACAAGCAATTATCTACCTGGACAACATCATCATTTACATTCCTAACCTGTAACAACACTGGGAAGACGTCCACCTGGTCCTCTGCACCTTTGAAGAAAACCAACTGGTTGCAAAACTATCAAAGTGCAAATTCTTCTCAACATAAATTCCATTCCTTGGTCACATTATCAGCAAGGACGGAATCAAGCCAGATCCAGACAAGATACTTGTCATAACTGAAATCCCAGCTCCAAGAAACAAGAGCAAACTCTGCACCTTCCTTGGAATGGTAGCCTCCATAAGAAGGTTCATCCCTGACTGGGGTGCCCTAACACCCCCCTGTCTGCCATTTCAAGCAAAACAACCAAGTTTGTCTGGACACCACTACAAGACCAACACTTCCGCCAACTAAAGGAACACATTGTCACCGCCCCTGTCCTTCAATACCCAAATTGTGAGGGAATCTATGAGCTAGAAACCAACACTTCTGATTATGACATAGGAGGAGTACTCTGTCTCCAAACAGCTGAAAAAGACTTCCTTCCTGTAATGTATGAATCAAGGAAGTTATCTGAAAGCAAACAAAGATATCACATACATAACAAGATATTGGTAGCCATCATACACTGCCTCATAAAATGGTGGTGCTATCTGGAAGGGGCCTAAACGTTCAAAGTACTCATCAATCACAAGTTGCTAATATTCTTCAAAAAACAGAAGCACCTGTCAAGAAGGCAAGTCAAGTGGATGAGTCTTATACAGAGATATCCCATGCAAATCAAATATAATCCAGGCAAGGAAATGCTTACTGCAGATGCTCTGTTAAGGCTATAAAATAAACACATTCTTTGCTCTGATGGCGACCCCAACTGGCCCATGTTAATCATGGAATCTCCAGGAAGGGTTCCCACCTGGCACACCAATGGACATCCAAGAGAAAGTCCTCAAGAACAAACATCTTTTCAAAAACGTATATGGTACTCTACAACAAATACTTCCAGATGGTGACACTGTACCTTACTTCCCGTCAACACAAAAGATTGGCACAATCCTCTGATATCACAGAGACCTGGAACACACCTGTAGCATAAACTTGCATGAATACCTCAAGACACGCTACTGGTGGCCCAACATGCTAGATGATATCAGAGAGGTACTGGAACAATGCAAGGTCTGTGAGAAGTACACCTAAACCAAAGCTCCACCAAAGTCAGTAGTACCTGTATCCATCACACAACTCTTCAAGATATGTTTGTTGGATATTGTGAGACCTATGCATAGTGAAAGCAAAGGCAAGAATTACATCATCACAGCCATTGACTATGCAATCAGGTGGCCTGTGGCGCAAACCACCAAAGAACAGAAAGGCAATGATGTGAGACAATTCATTGGCAAAGAGATCATAGCCAATTTTGGGAAACCTGACCTCCTAATCACATATGGAGGCACTGAACTTAAAGCTATTGACACCAATATCTACCTTGTCAAGAACGGAATAAAACATGTCACAGCCTGCCCATATCACCCACAAGCAAATGGACGCGTAGAAAAACTAAACAGCTCTCTAGTGAAAGCCCTCAGTAACTTATCTGCCAACAATTCAAAAGCCTGGGTTGACATGCTACCAACCGCCCTTATGATCTGCAGAACACAAGTCAACCGCAATACGGACAAAAGCCCTTATGAACTCATCTATAGACAAAAGCCTGCTCTTGTCAGTACAACTGCAGGACCACAATTACCTCTGCCCAAAAAGGTACCAGACAACAGTGACCACAATGTACTACACACTAGAAAAGACCAAGAGAAAATGTAACACCAAAGAGTCAAAAGGGAAGCAATCCCATTACAACAGGAAAGATTCCAAGTTGGGGACAAAATCTGGGTTGTCAACCACAATCAGCATAAGTTGGACCCAGAATTACACAGACCAGGCATTGTCATGGAAATCAATCCCAACAATACCTACCTCATCAAGGGAATTGGAGCTCAAACTGAACTGAAACACATGCACCATAACCAACTCTGCCTGTGCAAAGCAAGAACAGCCAAACAAAATTCCAGACTCTTTGTTCCTAACACCAAACTGGATCAATACCAAGCGCGCATCCCTGAAACTCTTAAGAAATTTCCCAAGACTCCGCCTTCTAGAACCCAGGGGGATATGTTGCAACATCTTCAATTACTACCTCTTGGGGAATTAACGCCCCAAGTAGATCACTGAATGGATCACCAAATGGTTCACCAGCCAGCCAGTAAACTGGTGGCATCATTATCAGGCAATCATCTATTACAGGTATCTCTCAATCCAGATTCTAAATGAAACACAACTTGAACAAGCCTTGTGACCCAAGAGAAACATCACTCAGATAAGCCCCATGACCCCCATGATGTACATGGACGGTATGTGGCTTGTCATGATACTATATAATATTCTATATTCATATTCAATAAAGTATCATTCTCTTCTTAAAATCTTCCCCTTATCTTGTTTATTATACTTCCCAGAAGTATAAACTCAACAATCCCAAACATACCATATATACATAAAATAATCAGTGCTATCTGATTAAATCAAAAAATAGAAAAATTAAAACTAAAAACTAAATGATCAAAACTAAAAAGTAAAAATTAAAGCTAAAAAGTTAAAAGTTAAAAGTAAAAATCATATAAGCAAGCAAGTTTATTCTTCACCCTTCTTCCCCTTCTTTATTTTAGCCCCTTTTAGGAGGGCAGTGGCAATAAGCTCAAGCTGCTGCTTGATCTCAGAGGCCTTGTACTTGTTCTTGGCTGCACCCTGGATAGACTTGGTGAAGAGGGTGGATTTGGTGGTTGCTTGGTGGGGGGACACGGTTGGCCAGATCCCTGAGCTTGGAGATGATCTTCTCCTGCTCATGCCAAAGGACAAAAAAGGACTTGTTAAACTTTGAGTGCAAACCAAAGTTGGCCTTCAGATGCTTATACTAAGCCTCTAGAGCCAAAGTGGTCTTCAGCTCCCTGTTGACAGCTGCTCAGTACAGTTTCAGCTGGCCTTGGCGCAGGCCTTACCTTGTCTCTGAGTGACAACCTTCCCAATCCACTGGGGCTTGAAGTACTCAAGAAGAGTCTTGAAATATGGACTCCTGGCTATGTAGGAATCCTTTGAGAGAACCTCAAACCCCTGTGAAGTGTGCTCTGGCTTTAAAAATCCAAGGCACTAAATTGTGCCAGCACAAAATTGCAGGTGTCCAAAGTATTCCTCTGGCTCAACCTACTAAGCTTGGTATGGGCCTGAATATTGCAAACAACTGCTTGGCAGAAGTGGAAATGGCACCCCTGCACCTTCCTGCTAAACATCTGCTAAACAGCTGCTCAAATGTATTATACTGAGCAGGCTAAAAGTCCATGATGCATATGTGAGTCCCCAAAGCTCTTAGTCTTACCTTTCCCTCCAAGTCCAGGGTGGCCTGGTCTTTGTCAGCGTCAAGAGGGTTGACGCGGGTGTGAGGAGGGGTCTTCTTGGCATTTTCAGCATCAGGGGGGAGGAGGAAAAAGCTCTTGGCAGAGGATGGTAAAAGAGCGGGTAAAGATGGCCTCAGGGGCCCCAGGAAGAAGAAAGAAGGCAAGTGGAATCACCTGGATGTCTATCTGGGCACAGATCATCCAGAGCTGATAGAAATCTGGAGGCAAGTGGAAAAAACCCGTCAAATAGCCAGTTTGACGCCCTTTTCAACTCCAGCAGGTTCTGCTGAGTTATGTGAAGATAATCTGGTCCTTGAAGCCGGGCCCATTGTTGTGTAGGAGGAAGCGCTCCCCATTTAGAAGCTGCTTGAGCTCATGGGTGAGTGTAAGCTCTGAGAGGACGTCCAAAGCCTTGGGGGAGGGGGATTGGCGGCAATACACTTATTGCTGATGAATTTAACCAACTGCTTCTGAGTTGGCACCAACTTGAGATTGTTGGGCTTTAGGTGTTGTAAGGCCTTAATGGCCAGATCAAAAGCTCAGATATTGGCAGAGATGGCAATCACTTGCACAAGATACCACTTGAGCATTCTTGTAATTAAGTGATTGGGGGGGCTCACAGGTGTGCTCCCCCTTCTTGCCATGACCCACTCCCAGCCTTCAGTGTTTAGGAAGGCCTCACAAGTCTTATCCTCACAGACAAAGTGCTTGCTTTTGGTGGCACACTTTTGATTGTTACAATTAAAGATGTAATTTCCAGCAACTTAGCCAGGGCTGCCCTTTACAGACATGATTGGGAAGTAACAGGGGAAGCGCTTGGGGACTTTGAACTCTCTGTCCACTTTGCAAATGTTGTGGATGGCCAGTGGATCCAAAGCCATGTGACCAGAAGCTTTAAACTTCTTGGAGTATTCCTTAGGCTCATCTTGGGGGTCAGATGAGGGAGGGAGAGAAGAGCCATCAGGGGGGGAGAGGGGGGTTCTTTGAGGCTTGCTTGGATGCTTCCTTTTTCTTACCAGAAGAAGAGGTGGGCTCCTTGGAAGCCTTTCCTTTCTTAGTGTTGAAACCACAGGCTTGACCCGCCAGCAAGGTTCCAAACAAGCAGGTTTGTGACCTGCAATCTGATTACCTGGTCACTTGAAGCCAGACTAGGAAGTCAACTCAAATTATCAAATCCAACAACATGAACAGATGATGATCCTTTATTGTGGATACCTTGTTTTGGCGCTTGACTCATTACCAGGATCAAGCCACCCCCTTCTTCCATCCAACCGTTGATCAACAATCATGTTCCTGTTACCCTTGATTCACATTGCCTATATAATCACTATCTCTCAATAAAGATTATTATCCAGCTTCTAAATTTTTCCCCTTGTAACTCTGCTAAAACAGCACAGCTACAACATTGGTATCACAGGTAAGTTCTCCATCCTACCTTATCTTGTAAAATTCTGCCTGTTGCCCACACACACTGCAGCTAACAAATCCTCAACAGAATTATGTCTGGCCTCCTGCCTGACTGGACCCTGTACACTCCTGGTACTGTGATACCTGATGGTTTTGTCCTGTACCAGAATACAGTGATCCAATTACCTGCCTTCAACACCATGTATGCACAAGGGTTCTTCCAGGCGCCCTCCTCCATGTTGCAATCAACCAACAAAAGCGCCATACCAGCCTACATAGCGCAAAGACTACAAAGCGCTGCCTTTAAACCTTTTGCCAGGGCCAACAATGACAAAACTGCCACATGGATACAGTCCGCCCAGAGCAAGCTGGCCCAGATGGAATGTCCACAGCAATTTTGGATTGCAGGAATTTCCATCTGCCTGACTCATGACGCTGGCACCTGGTGCAACAAGTGGAACAAGGAACACACCAACAAGAACTGGGATACTTTTAAGCAGGACTTCCTGGCGAGGTTTGTGCTTAAGGACACAGCACTCATGATAATACACCAAGTAAAGAACCTTACCCAGACAGGTACCATGAAGGAGCTCATCTGCGCCTACAAAGAACTCCAACTTTGAGCACCATCAGACATGGCCTTTGACACCCCAGCCACACACCTCATGTATTAAAACGCCCTCAAGTTGCATGTGATGAGGCATGTGAACCTGGGCCAGGTGACCAATCTGCAAAGCCTGTACCGCAAAGCAGAGAAGGCAGAACAAACCTCCAACGCACTTCATAAGGCACAAACTGGGAAACAAGAGAGACCCAAGGATTCTCATCCAGGCAGGCGCTCCACTCAACCACCCCCTGGAGGCAACAGGAATAACACCAACCATAAACCCATAAGTTCAAATGGACAGGGAAGTGGGAACAATGGCTAGTCAAATTTTACCCATTTCTGTGTCACCCCCATGTAAGGCAATCAAGACAAGGGGAAAGCCTGAGGAGAGCACTAAGCAATCCAAGCTCTCCCTACGCAACTCCTGACTTGCCCAATAATGAGTACCAACCCAAGGACGTGGTCCAATGACCAATGATCCATGTGCCCTTGGAGGACCCAGTACTGTACACCATTGTCAGACATCCCAATAAACTGATGTCCTATCTTTTTTGCTTTTGCAGTTACACAGGCTCAGCAATCCTGGATTTGGGTGCAGATCAAACCCTAATCAACAGTAGCTTTGTGGAAAAGTTCAAGCTGGCCACTAATCCTTTGCGGATTAAAAACATGGTCCTGGCTGATGAACACCACATTGCTGTGACAAGGGAAACTGCCCCCTTCTCCTTCATGCTTGAGAACTTACACTCCACCATCCAAGGTCCTGTCATCAACTTCCCAAAGTTTGATATTGTACTGGGGCTAGACTGGTTACAAAAAAACAACCCTCACATAGATTGGACAACCTCAGTGTTGACCATCAAGCGTGAATGTGTCAACCACCAGATCTACCCTGACTCTGTGGACCAGCTCCTATGCAACCACGTCTTTGTGCGTATCACAGAGACCATGGACAAAAAGGAAAGCCTGAAGGCAATTGACTGGAACTCCTGCCAGTACAAGATCATACACTTCAAAGATCACCAGGACACCTCCACGCCTCAGGACTGCAAAATTGTGGCCCGCCATCTGGAAATCTTCAAGGAAGTGCTACCTGGGCTTCCCCCTGAGAAACTTATTCAACACTCCATCCAACTCAAAGGGGCTGTACCCAAGGCACATCCTATCTACAGGCTGACCCCAAAAAAAGACAGCACCCTACACACCCACCTCAAGGAAGCGTTGGAGAAAGGACTTATCTGCCCCTCACAGTCTCCCTTTGGGGCCGCCGTATTCTTTGTGGCCAAGATGGATGGTACCTTATGTCTGGTCACAGACTACCAAGCCCTAAACAAAGTTACCATCAAGAATTGTTACCCACTACCACTTATTGACAACCTCTTTGACGCCTTAGGAGGAGACACAGTCTTCTCCAAGATCAATCTGACTGCAGGCTACAACCAGTTTGAATCAAGGAGAAAGACATCCCCAAAACAGCCTTCTACACTAAATAGGGCTCATAAAAATGTGTGGTGCTCAACTTTGGCATGACAAACGCTCCGTCCACCTTTGTGAACTTCATGAACAAAGTATTTGCACCACACAAAGGCAAGCATACCCTAGTCTATTTGGACAACATCATTGTCTACAGCCCCTTGGTAGAACAACACTGTAAGGACCTTGAGGCAGTCTTTGCCACCCTGGCACAACACAAACTGTTGGCCAAACCCTCCAAGTGCCAGTTCTTCTGCAAGCAACTACCCTTCCTGGGACACATTGTCTCAAAGGACAGCATCAAACCCAATAGTCAAAAGATACAGGTCATCTGCAAGATACTGCCACCCAAGGATAAGTCAGAACTCTGCACCTTCATGGGGATGGTGGCCTATGTACGCCACTTCATACCTGACTGTGGCATTTTGAATGCTCCCTTATCTGCCATAACAGGCGCCAAATCCAAGTTTGTGTGAACCCCTAACATGATCTCTGCTTTAGACGCCTCAAGGAGAAGCTCACAATAGCCCCCATCCTTCAATACCCCCAAACATGACGGGGAATACCAATTAGAAACCGGCACCTCAGATGCATCCATTAGAGGAGTACTACAAATCAAAAATAATGACAGCAACTTCCTGCCTGTAGCTTATGAATTGCAAAAATTGACAGATGGCAAGTGTTGATACCCTATCCACAACAAAGAGTTGTTGGCTATTGTGCACTGTCTAGTCAAATGGTGCTGTTACCTAGAGCAGCAGGAAGAATTCACAGCATTAACCAACCACAGATTGCTCATATATTTCACAACTCAAGAAAATCTCTTGCCACCAAGCCTGCTGGATGGAGCTCTTGGAGAGATTCAACATACTCATACAGTACAAACCTGGGGCTGAGCTTGCCATGGCAGACACCCTCTCCTGCCTTTATGTCCGTGCCTTGAGGGAGAAAATGGGCTTGACCCAGACTGGCCTCTCTTAGTACTAAAAACAAAGGACAATGGTTTCCCCCTGGCACAACCAACATAAAAAAGGAAGCAGTTATCAAAAACAAACAACTATTTGCTGACATATACAGGACCCTACACAGAAAAATGTCTGACAGCACAACCACTCCCTACATTCCCCACGTACCAGCAGGTAGACACCATCCTACGCTATCACAGAGACCTTGGACATACCAAAAGCTGAAACCTATACAAATTCCTTAAACACAAGGCCTGATGGCCAACCTTATACTTCAACGTTTAGAAGTCCTAGACCAATGTGAGGTATGCAAAAAGTTTGCCAAAAGCAAAACCCCTCCAAAGTCAGCACTTCCCATCCACACACAACTACCCTTCAAAGTATGGGCTCTTGACAATGTCAGCCCCATGCCATGGAAACACAATTATAAAAAATACTTCATCACTGCTATTGACTTTGCTACAAGATAGCCAGTAGCCCAAGCAATAAGGGCGCACACTGGCAACAACGTACAAAAATTCATTGGCAAGGAGATAATAAGCAAATTCAGAAAGCCAGAACTCCTGATAACTGATGGAGGGAAAAAATTAACCTCCAAAACCACCAATGTATATTTGCAAAAAATGGGGTCAAACACACCGTAACAACACCATACCACCCACAGGCCAATAGACGTGTAGAGCAGCTTAATGGCAGCCTTGTGCAAACCTTAGCCAAGCTCACCGCCAGGAGACCTGAAGACTGGTATAAGCAGCTACTAACTGCACTACTTGTGTGCCAAACCCAAGTGAACAGATCCACCAGAAAAAGCCCTTTTGAGTTGGTATACGGCACACAGCCAAATATCATTCAAGCATTGACAGGACCCAATTGGAAATCCCAAGCAAAGTCCCCCCTTGCTCAGACCCTCAAATGATAGAGGCCAACAGCAAACAAACAGAAAAGGAAAAAGAATGTCTTCAAAGAACTTTTGTCCTCATTTGAGATAGACATGAAGTCAGGGACAAGGTTTGGGTCATGAACGTTAATAAAAGCAAACTACAACCAGAAAAAGTAGGCCCAGCAATCATTATAAAGATAAACAACAATAACACTTACCTCATGCAAGGACTCAGGAAACGCAAGCAAGACAAGACCCTGCACTACAATTGCCTGAGACCCTGCAAAGCAAGACAAAAACAACAAGAAACCACCCTGCCTACCACAGAACAGCAATTAGTCCAGTAAGGCAACCAGGCTCCCAAAAACTTCCCTGACAACCTATCCCCAGAGGATGCCAACCTTCAGTTGGGGGGTGTCAAAACTGCAGGCTTTACCTGCCAGCAAGGTTCCAAACAAGCAGGTTTGTGACCCGCAATCTGATTACCCGGTCACTCAAAGCCAGATTAGGAAGTCAACTCAAATTACCAAATCCAACAACATGAACAGATGATGATCCTTTATGGTGGATACCTTGTTTTGGCACTTGACTCATTACCAGGATCAAGCTACCCCCTTCTTCCATCCAACCGTGTAATCAACAATCATGTTCCTGTTACCCTTGATTCACATTGCCTATATAATCACTATCTCTCAATAAAGATTATTATCCAGCTTCTAAATTTTTCCCCTTGTAACTCTGCTAAAACAACACAGTTACAACATTAGTGTGGCGCTCCCTAGTGGGCTCAGAGTCAGCCTCTGACTGGTAGAAAGAGTGATCAGTTAGATCATTGTCAGATTTATTAGGTGATGAGTGAAGAGAGGGGAAGGTGAAGGGCAAGATGAGGTGGAGGAGTAGGAGGATGTTGTGTTTGGCTCCTGAGGACAAAATCCAGGAGGACACATTAGGAAATCTTTATAGCAAAAGATTTATGGTTCAAAGCTAGCCTCAGGTTAGAATTAAGGACAAAATTAAGGGCACATACCTTAATTAACTGGAATACAAGAAGAGTAATTCCTTTTGGCAAAAATGAAAGGAAAAAGCTTGAAGAATATTAAAGCCAACACAAATGCAAATAAACTTGTCTTTATTAGGAGAATTGATTTTACTTAAATAGTAGACAAGGATTGGTGATCACTCATTAGGTAGATAGAGTGGTCAAAGGGGTCACGTTGGGGTGAGGTCATACCAGGATCAGACAAGGGAAGGTATTATATTCTGGAATGGGTGGATATTGGCACAGACCCCTTTATGGAAAGCAAGGAATTCCCAAACTTGAAAGCAAAACCATTCAAATATTTGCATTTATCATTATTTGAAGGCCATATCAAAGTAGCAGTAATAACGCAATTTACAACATCTCCCCCCTCAAGATTGGAAACAGGGAGATGATATTTGCAGAGAAATTTGGAATGAATTTTGGCAAAAGGATAACAGATAACTGTAGTTTCACAATATACTTGACGCCCTTCTTGAGGGTGACTTCACAAGGACCATCCCAGAGGGAGTCTAGTTTGTGGGCTCTGCCTCCAGTACAATTCTGGTAATAGAAAACCAGGTTAACCACACAATATTTGGGGAGGAGGGCTCTAGAAGTATTAGAAGGCAAGAGTTCTAAAGCTTTGACTTTGTAGGCAGTTGAATATGTTGTGGCTTGGATGTCAATGATTTGGTTGGTCAAGTCTTTGACATGAGTCTCTGTATTAGTAGAAGAATCAACTTTCATAAGCAGAGGTCTCAAGATTGAGAGGATGGTAGCTTCTTGTCCATACATAATGACAAAGGGGATTTGTCCAGTCACCTGGTGTCTACTAAGGCAATAGGCAAAGAGGGCAGCAGGGAGGAACATGTACCAATTTGAAGCATTAGAGAGGGTGAGATTCCTCAAAATAGACACAAGAGAAGAATTGGCACATTCAATGGTTTCATTGGTTGGAGGGTTATATGGTGCAGAGAAGGATTGATGGGTGCTTTTAGCTTCTAAAATAGAGGTGATAAGGTGAGCATTGAAATTAGTGCCATTATCAGAAAGTAAGACTTGAGGACACCTGTGTTGATAGAAGATATACTGCAACAGGAAATTGGAAATAGTCTTAGCAGTGATGTCTTTGGTAGCTCTGGCTTCAACCTATTTGCTAAAATGGTCTACCACTACCAAGATGAACCGGCATCCAAACCTAGAATGCAGAAGAGGCCCCACAGCATCAATGCTCACAGTGTAAAATGTATGCTTAGGCAGGACAAGTTTGAACTGATGTTGTGTAGGTCTGGGACGTTGGCGTTGATATCAGTGGGTGGAAGCAAGAACATCAGAGATCAGCAAACATATATTTTTCCAGTAGAAATTCTTTCTAAATTAGTAATAAGTCTTAGCCAGGCCTCCATGTCCAGTGTAAATATGGGCTTGGAGAATGATAGCTATTCTTATACTGGGGCAGACGTAGGGCAGATAGATGTTGTTGACTTTCTTGAACAATTGTCTATCTCAAATGATAGTATCCTTTGACAGAGATTGAAGGGCCAATTTTATATCTTCAGTTTCAGTAGCCCAAGTGTCAGTATACCCTATTAGTTAATACAGGCAATCAGTGTCAGCAGGGGGGATGGCTAGTATAGGCAATCTTGACAATCCATTGGCATTTTGATGTTGAGCTCCAGGTCAGTGTACCACAGTGAAGTCATACCCTTGCAAGCGCAGGGCCTAACAAGCCAGTCAACCTTCTGGTTCTTTTAGTTGTTGCAGACACTTGAGGGACAAGTGGTTGGTGACTACTGTAAAGTGGGTGTCGTAGATGTAGTGTCAAAATGTTTTACAGCATGTAAGACTGTCAAGCATTCCTTCTCAGTGACACTATAATTCATATCATGCTTGTCAAGGACATGTGAAGAATAGACCACTGGTCAATCTACGCCCTCATCATTGAGCTGGGCTAAGATTGCACCTATAGCTACTCCACTGGTGTCAGTGTATAAGATGAACTCCTTATCATAATCAGGGTAGACCAGGATGAGAGCCTCTTTGAGTTTGGTCTTCAGAGCTTTGAAGGACTGCTGTTGGCTGTCAGTCCATTCAAAGGGCACATTCCAGAGGAGTTGGACAAGGGGTTCACTCAGTTTAGCAAAACTAGGGATGAAATGCTGATAGTATCCCATCATGTCCAGAAATAATTGAACCTCACAAAGACTTTTGGGGGCAGAATCTTAATGATAGCTTCCACCTTATTGTCCATGGGGTGTATTCCAGTCTGGGTAACTTCATGGCCCAAGAATTTGAGTTGCTCCTTAAAGAAAGAACACTTGGAAGGTTTGAGCTTCAAGCCTGCTTCTTGAATCTTGGGGAAGACAGCCTTGAGATGACCCAAATGATCAGTAAAGGTGGAACTAAACACCGTAATGTTGTCAAGGTAAACAAGGATACAGGAGAGCTTTAGGTCTTGTAGAATGGAGACTATGGCTCTCTGAAAAGTGGCTGGCGCATTACAAAGCCTCTGAAGCATTTGTGTGGGTTCATAGAGGCCTTCTGATGTAATAAGAGCGGCTTTTTTGGTCTTCAGGGGACAAATCAACCTGCCAGTATCCAGATGCTAAGTCTATAGTGGATAAGAACTTTGAGATTCCTAATTGTCTAAGAGTGTCATCAATCCAAGGTAATGGGCATAAGTCCTTTTTGGTGAGAGAGTTTAAGTGGCAGTAGTCCATCACAATGTAATACCCTCTATTATTTTTCTTAAGGATCAGCAATGAAAGGCCCAAGGGCTCTGAGAAGGGGCCAAGAGTCCAGCATACAAGAATTTTTTGAGCTCCTTGAAAACCTGGGCATCTTCTATACTACTGCAGCAGTAGGGTTTAGCACAGGAAGGCAGAGCATCACCTGTTTCAATCCAGTGAATGTCCCCTTTTGCTAGACCATGGTCATTGGGCCCAGAAGCAAAGATGTTGTTGAACTGATCAAGCAGTTCTAGTACATCTTTCTGATGGATGGGTAGTAGCTGCAGGAAATCAGCAGCAGTAAACAGGGATAGTACTTGAGGGATCTCTTCTGGTAAGTTGAAATCACTGAACATCTCAAAATGATAGAGGGAAGTCACTTGTTAATCCTTGTAGTATGTGTTCAAGTCCCACAACTTGGCCTCTAGAAATCTGCATGGGCAAAGCAGTCAGGTTAGCTAATAGCAGTTGTACAGGCTTCTTATGAGTTTGATCTAGAATCCCTGGGCATAACCAAGGTTCTTTACAACTGAGGGATTCAGGAGATTACAACTCTAATAATGACTTCTCAGGAAGCTCATAGGATATCTGAGAGTTAATAATCACTTGAGAACCAGGAGGGATTGTGACAGCTGCAGGGGCAAGTAGAGGAATATCTTTTTATGCAGGACAAGAAGGAGGAGGGGAGCACATATTAGAGGAGTGATTTCTGTACTTCAGCAAGAAGATGCATGTAGGGTACTCAAGTACACAAGTCTTAAGGCGTTTGACGGGGATGTGCAGAGCTTCCTCAAAAATTAGCGGGACCTCATATCCCAAGAGAGATAGGTAACCATCTCTAAGATTGATAATGTTATTATACTCTTGGAGGAATTGGGTGCCTATCAGTAGATTGTAGCTTTTAATCTCAAAAACAGCAGCAGGGGATGCAATGAGAAGTTTCCCAAACCTCATTGGCAGGGCAGAATAAGTGCCAATGGCGCCGGTCTGAGCCATAGCAGCAGTTACATAAGACTGAGTATAGTTGAGATCAGGAGACAGTTTGAGCTTCTTTATCAACTTCAAGGATACAACGTTGACAGGAGAGCCGGTGTCCAGGATGGCCTTAATCTTAACCTTCTGGATCAATACTTCTACACAGGTGGTATCTTTCCCAAAGGGAGGTAAGACTGCAAAGACATTATGTACTGCTTCTAGTTCCTTCTCCCATTTTTTTAACATCTACCTCAAGACAGGAATTTCTTTGTATACATTTTTCCAAAGGCAGGGACACAGTATTATTATGGAAGAGAGCTTCAGCTAATTATGCAGCTTCCTAAGAGGAGTCTACTAGGACAGGAGGTTTATGAGCCTGCATTAGGTAAGGGCAAGCTACCATGGCTTTAGCTTCAGCTGGAAGAGGGCAAGAAGTAGTGGTGATTTTTCCAGAGCAAAGCTTATAAGGGACTGACACAGTTTCAAGACAGCCAGCACATAGTAGCCATAACTATCTGATTCATCATAGTCAGAATCCTTGGGTTTGGAGTCACTCAAGAGATTGTGGAATAGGTGAAGGTTAGTAGGACCAGACAAAGGAGGAGATTCTTTGTCAGAGAGAGAATCAGGAGGAGACGGGGGAGATAGGTCAGCAGAGAAGAGCAATGTTGTGAATGCTGCCATTAACCATGTTTTGATTTTGCCTTCAGTGGGTTATTTTGAGGACAAATCCCTCTCTTTTGTGTTTGCCCTTCAAAATGAGTCTGACTACAATTTGGGAAATACAATTGTTCAGTTTCCTGATTCTGTGCAACTCACTTGCCCCACTCATGCTTGTGGCAAGTGATCCTACCGTCCATGTACTGTTTTGTGGTAAAGTTACACAGTATATGGGTCATTATTTATTATATTGAGCCAAGGCGCCAGCTTAAGCATTTTAAAGCCTTTTAACTTCTTTGTATTATTTAAGTCATAAAATTATGTTTTTTAAACATTAATATAATGCTTAGTTTACTGAAGAAAATTTTAAAAGTGTAAAATAGAAAAATAATAAAAATAAATCTTATTTTTATTAACTGTATTTTTGCTGAACCCCTTTTTCTATTTTAATAAGCCAAGAATCAAATATATGAGTTGCATGGGAGAGTAATAGCAGCCCCAAAGCTATAATTGCTATTACCCTATCTTTGGCTCATATAATTAATTTCTTAGTTTTTTTTAGAAAAAAGGTTGTTGTATTTAAAAGACTGCTTACCCTAAGGGAGATATAAGTTTTTGTAATGCACCTAACTTCATGAACATGTCCTACTAATCCTTTAGTAGTATCAGCTCTCTTTGTTTCTCTATCATCTGTGCAGAACTTAGCATAATATTTTATTTTTTGGAAACTCCTTGACATTCTCAAAACGTCAAAGGTGAAACATACAGCTCACCATCTTTCATTAAATATGAAAGAATAACATAAAAAGCTTTGACTTCAAGCCAGATTTTTTAGGCCTAGTTTTTTCCATCATAAATGTAAAAAAAGGTTTTTGGGAAACATCTGAATTATTTACAAGTGACTCATATAAACCCTTTCTTTCTTCCTCTCTATCAAAAACCATTTTGAGATCATTTATATTTTTTATATAAATCTCATTTTCCTTTTGTTTAAATATTTTAGATTAAACACCAAAATGACCATCAACAATACTTTTGCCATGACACTCTACAAATCTATTAAACTTAATTGTTCCTTTTATGATTCTAGGTACCTCTTTAAAAAGATAATATAAGAGTTCATAAGATCTGAAATGATTACATTATCAGTCCAAACTTTAATATTTTTAATATTCTTAAATTTATTATTTTTAAGCAGAATTATCAAACACTGACCTGAAAACAAAGAGTCATGAGATAAAATTTCAGATAAAAAGTCATGATACTTGTGACAGATATAGAAAATTCATGCTTGCTTTTTCATTATCCTGGTCTGACTCTTTTACAGTTTGACAGGGAATCCTTTATGTAAGCTTTGATGAGCTTGGATTCCAGGCAAGCAATCTTGGCATTAAACTTGTTGCCATCTGGTGATCACTTTCACGTTTTTTGTTTCCCATAATCTTAGCTGCAGACCATCTCTTTCATTCTATGGTAGTCTTATTTCAGTTAAAAGCCAAAAACACAAAGCATAAAAAGATTGAGGGAAAGCAACCATTGTCACACATAATTATCCTTTTTTATTAGTTATTATCATGTTTCCATTATATACCAATTGGGGTACATTTGGCTGAAAACCCCTCCAGTTCTGGAATCACACCTGGATTCCTATCACATAATTTATGACATAACAGCATTATCCAATCAAGATCTTTACCAAAAAGATCTTCACACTCTTAACTTATAAGAATGTGCCATAATGAATTCCAGAATCACCTGATTCCTTCCGTGGAAATGTATTGCTTTGGCTTGAAGCATTCTTTACTTCTGGCGCCAAAACCCTGTCAAGTATACATATTACTGATACAAGCTATCATTAGTCCCACTGGGAACCAGCTAATTAATCCTGAATGCATAGACACCATGGTCTACATTTAGTTTTTTTTGCATTTAATGGTTTTTTGCGTTAAAAACCCATTAAAACACTTTGAAACTCAAACCAGGCACCACCACAGCGCCCAGGAACTTTCCCAGGCGGTGCCCCAGCGCCTGAAACATTCACTGGGCGGCGCCTTGGCGCTTTAAAAATCAATTAGGTGGCGCTTCTAACCTAATTAATTTGCCAAAACAGCGCTTTTAAACCACAATTTGGGGGTTTACTTTTGGCTAACCTTAACCAAACTTCTTGACACAGTCAAGGCAATTAAACAATATAATTAAATCCTCATTAATTATATTCCCAGCATATATAATTAACTTTCCCAGTTAATTACACTGTTTAAAGACAACAAGTCTTTACTTGACACAGTCAAGTCCGTTTTGGCCCTATGATTAAATCCTCATCAATCATATTACAGGGTATCAATTAATTAACCTTCCCAGTTAATAAATTGCATTTGAGACACCTAGTCTCATAATCTGAACTGTTCAGATTATTCATTACAGCCCTCAATTGGTACAGCCCAATTGATTCCTGGGTATCAATTGACCTCCATGGTTAATTAGACGGTTTGAGACACCTAGTCTCATAGTCTGAATTATTCAGATACTCATTTTGGCCCTCCATTAGTACAGCCTAATTGATTCCTGGGTATTCATTACTATGCTGGAAAGTCTCTCCAAGGCCAATCCTATTGTTTTGAATTTCAACCTATGAAATTCATGACAATTCAACCTCTTTGTGAAACCATAGCCCAATGTGACTGTAGTACAGTCATAATACTCATATTTAATTTTCTCATTTTCTTTAAAAGAAATTTCAAATCCTAATAAAGAAATAGGTGTTTTCTCATAAAAACAATTATTTGTCTCTATAGAACCCCCACCCATTTTAAAGTTTTCTTTATAGTCTATTACTAAAACATGAATCATCAATAAGATTATTTATATTACTAATAGATTCTTTATTTTGATGCTTATAAAACTTTTCATGTAGGTCAATAGATTTTAAATTTTCTTTGATAGATTTTGGCAATGACAACTTCTTTATACTCAAATCCTTTTTCTTCATTTCTAATGTTTTTTTAAGTTGAAAATGTTACACATATCAGTTTTTTTTGCTTTTAATTATATCATTAGGAATAAGCTTATAGTAAGCGCAAAGTGAAATACAAATAAATTTTTTTATTTTAACATCTTCATAAATTTCTTTTTTTTGTTTTTAAAAATGAGTATTTAATTTTAGTTGAGTATTCACTCAATTCTTTTTGTGATTTTTCATAAATTAATCCAGGTGATTTTTTAGTAATTTGGCTGGTTTTAAATGAAATTTTTAATAAATTTTTAAGATATCTTTTAAGTTTTCTTTTTTTTACTGAAACATTTTTCCCCTTGTTATTTTTTGAATTTAATAATACTTTTTAAGAGTTTTTTTTATCTTTTTAGAATATGAATACTTATTTTTTGTCATTTTAAACCAACAATCCCAAAGCTCTTTCAAACTGTAGCTTGATGTAACCAATGCTCTTAGGGAAGGAAGGTGCTTGGCAGGAGATTCTGACATCAATTCCTTTAGGTTGTTAAGGAAATCATCTGTCTTGGAATTTTGTATGACAGGTAACAAGGTAATTTTTAAAAACTCTGTTTTTAATAAGAAATTTTCAATAAAGCTGTTAAGATCATTGCCAGCAGTAAAAAGGAATGCTTGTTTAAGTATAGAGATTCTTTCTCTCTTAGTAAAAGCCCCCAGTGAGAAGAAGGGTGTCATCTGAAGTGCAAACTTGATAGGTTTCATAATGATAGTGGTTGAGTTCCCTGGCTTGGTTTGGGCAGTTCTTGCTTGGAAATAGATGTGCAATTATCAGAGAGGAGTAAAAGTATGGATTGTAAAGCAAATTTCTGTAAAGTTGAGCTGTTTAAATACCATGTTAGCTCAGCTTTTGCATTACAGGCATAAATGCCCAACTGACCCTCAGTTGATCTCTTTAATTTGTCAATATCACCCCTGAAGTCTGATATCATTGTTTATTTACCCCTTTTTATATTCTGGTTGACTGTCAATATCTTGGCGCATAGTGCTTCAATATTGCTCAAATTAGTATCATTAGAAAGCCCTTAATCTCAGCTTTTGTAATTGTGCTGCAACTTTATATTTCAATATCTATTTATTATCTTAAAGGGGCTTTTAATGTAAGCTTATAAAATTATTATTTGAAATAAAACATGCTAATTAACTCTTAAAGTGTAATATTTTAATCATTAAACTACATTTAAAGTATAAATTATTATTTAGCTTACTTTTAGTAAACAACTCAAAAACTTTTTATTTTAAAGAAACTTAAGTCTATTATAACTTTCAACAGTTTTTTAAAAATGAACTTTATATATCTTAAATATATCAAAATAAAACTGTTATTTTTAATCACATATACTTATACACTTATGAAGTTAAATATATATTATTATTGATGTAATGAATTGCATTATTTTTATCATTTAGTTTAGGCAAATTTTATCTCTCAAAAGTTCAATTGATTAAACCAAGATTTTACACATCTTTTTTATGTTTGAATTTAAATATATATAATATCTAGCATACAGCAAAAAATAAGATTTTCATAAATAGCCATATAAAGCTATTTTATTAATGTTAATTTCTTAAAATTTTGAAGAGAAAACATTTAGTCTATTATAAATTCTTATTATATATTTTTCTATAAAATTTAAATTAAGAATAAATTTCTTATGCTAAATAAAATCCTTAAAATTTTAATAAGAGTTTATGGTTTTAATTTAAATTTTGGCTTTAATTTTTAATATTTTTACCAGATTTTTGTATAAATCAACTCTAAAATTATTAATATTTATTTATCAAATGTGTAAAAAAGCCATCTGCCCTCTTTTTAAAAAGAGGGATTCAAAAATTATTCTATTTTTATTTAAATACTTTTAGAAAAGATAATATTTTAGGTAACAATTTGATTTCCAACAAAACTCATAAAACCAGTTTTTATCATATAATCATGTTGGGTTTTAGAATGATGTCATTTTGTGTTAATCAGGAGTCAAGAAATAACGGTATCTGAAATGATATTGTTACCATCTTTTAATACATTTTATTTTAGCTGTAAGTAGAGAATGCTTAATTTAATATAGGTTTTTATATTATAAGGATTAAATAAAAGTTATTTTGATAAAAGTGGTGTAATTCTTTAAATTTATTGATAGGAAAATTAAAACATAATTTTAAAGTGCAAAGTAGCACAGTTAATAGGAAACAGATTAATCTTTAAAATAATGACCCAGGTGGTAGAGCTCATAAGCTAGATTCCCTCTGGGTTGGGTCCTGTGAAGTCACATTTAAGAAGGGTGTTGAGTATACTGTGAAATTGCTGTCCTCTGGACAACCTTTTTGCCTGGGTCCATTCCAAATTCCTTTGCAAATATCAACTCCCTGTATCCAATCTTGAGGGGGAGATGTTGAAATTGCGCCACTAATGATATTTTTAGATGCCGTTGAATAACAATATGTGCAAAGATTTAGTCAGTTTTGCTTTCAATTTTGGGAATTCTTTGCTTTCTGTAAATGGGTCTGTGCCAATATCTACCCATTCCATAATACCATACTTTCCCTTGTCTTATCCTGGTATGACTTCATCCCAATGTGACCCCCTTGGCCACTCTGGCTATCTAATGAGTTATCACTGTCCCTTGTCTACTAATTAAGTAGAATCATTTCTCCTATAAAGACAAGTTTATCCACAGTTTTGTTGGCTTTAATAATCTTCAAGATTTTTCCTGTCCTTTTTACCAAAAGGACTTTCACATCTTGTGTTCCAGGAAATTAAGATATGTGCCCTTAATTTTGCCCTGAAGGCTAACACAAGGCTAGCTTCAAACCTCAAATCTTTTGTTATAAAGATTTCCCGCTGTGTCATCCTGGATGTTGTCCCCAGGAGTCAAACACAACAAAATGGTGCTCACTACAGGAGCTGCAATCCCCTTGGTTACTCTGTTTCCCTGCGTCTTCTCTGGCCCTTCTCCTTTTGTCTCTGAAGTACCTGAATCTCCTAAAGTTTCTAGTCCTCCTCTTGAAAAGGATATAACCAACTCTCCCTCTACACCAATGGTAATAATATTGTCTCCTGGGCCTGCAAGGGCCCCCTTCCTGCTTTTGCTCTCAACTATGAGCAAGCCCATGACCTGCCTGCTCCCTCCTCCACACAGGTACCGTGGCAATCCACAGAATTCCAGACCCCCTTGGCTACGCCTTAGAGGATCTGTATTCTTTCCTCCTAGATTTTGGCCTCCCCTGATTTGATGGAGTTAATGGAAAATATTGGTGTGCTGGTCAACCAATTCATCCAGCCAGCCTTAGTCCATCATCAGTTAGTACTAGGATCACAGTACCAACTTCTGACTTCTGTAGCCACTGCCGTCTTCAATAATCATGCACAGAACATGTACTACCAGGAGCAGACCAATAGCCTCTTCACCTGCATCTCAGACAACCAGTTTGACTTGCTGGCTTTGCAAAAATACTGACCTCATCTTTGAACTTGCTTTGCTCTTTGCTCCCTGGTTACATCAGGTATTGACTAAGTGAACTAGATGATCACCAAGATATGTGATGAGGGCAGATTAAAGCAACTCTCTTGAAATATTTCCAAGATTTTGAGATCTTGGTTAACAAGCTCAACCAATTTTAGGAACATTTCAACTCTCAACTTGAGTTGGTTGGAGCCCACATTGACAATTGTGGTTAACATCTGCACCTGCAATATGGCTTAGATAAGGCCACAGTAGGCAACACTCTGAGCCAGGTTCAAAACTAAGTTGATGACATAGTAGCCTCAATTGAAGTGACTCCTCTTACTCATTTGGTAGAGATCTCCTCTGCTTTTGAGGATAGGGTTGGAAATCCATAGCTGATCTCAAAGCCATCACTCAACACCAATCATCTGTTCCAGTCTCTCTGCCAGTGGAACCTATTCCCAACCCTTGAATTGCTTCCTTGACAGACCAATTAGCTATACTGTGTGATGAGGTCAAGTATTTGCAACAATGCCTCTCCAACTCAGATGAGTCATCCTCCAAATCTAAGGGCAAGAAAGATCCCAAAGTCACTGAAGTTTATACCCAAGCAGACCATAGATGCTGTCCTGGGTTGGAAGGCCAACCCTGTGTCAATTGCACCCTTGCTTTGAACCACTTGTTATTGGTTACCAACAACATTGCTGACAGACAGGATGCACTGGAAAGGGAGGTGCAGAACCTTACTCTCTTGACTGAAGCAATGTATGAGCGTGTCACTCCTTTGACATTGCAAGCTACTGCTTTGGCCTTCATGCCAATGGAATTGCAGGCACCTTGGAAGTACAACAGATACAGATTGATGAATTTGGAACTGTTGCCACTACCGCCAGGGATGTCAGCAGGCAAAACAGCTCTACTCTTGACACCTTTGGAGAGAGCCTTTGACTATTATGGGCTAGACAGCCTGCTGCAGAGTCCAAGTTTGAAGGTAACCCTCATATTAATGTTCTCAACCAGGGTGACCTCATCAAATCTATCTTGTTGTTCATTGACCTT
Source organism: Entomophthora muscae (assembly GCA_014839935.2). Lineage (NCBI taxonomy): Eukaryota > Fungi > Entomophthoromycota > Entomophthoromycetes > Entomophthorales > Entomophthoraceae > Entomophthora > Entomophthora muscae. Next base: position 121,447 of record QTSX02000788.1, on the reverse strand, counting down.
GATTAAAAGCCCTTTTTCAAGAAAATCTTTGATCCTAAGACCTCCATCATTTTTTCTTTATTAACAATCTGCAAGACTGCAATGTTTAGGGCTACCAACAAGCTTAAGAAGGAGCATATCTTTACCTGTCTGTATCCTACTTGCCAAGAAGTTGTAGTTCCTGAACTCCTGTCCATTGTGACTTGGGAGGATATGAAGAACCTTCTTATTGAGGAATTCAGAGGAGACCTTAGCCTAGAATTCAAAAAGGATGCTTTTATGCATATTTCTTTAAAACCCAAGGAAACTCTGGCTGTGTTTGCTGACTGCTTTTACATTGAGGGATAAAAACTCATTACCAGCCGCCAGTTGACTCCTTGGGAAGTGTATACAGCTTGCTCTAATGCTTTGAAAGTGAACCAGCTCCTGTACTTACACTTTAAGTCACATGAAGCGACTCTTACTTCTATGAAGAGTATCAAGACCCTCCTTCAAGATATGCATCTGATACACAGAGGAACTGTGGTCTGTGGGAATCAGGCTAATGCCTCTGGAACTACTTCTTGCACCCCAGGCATCATGACTCTTGGCTCTAATGGGCAGCCCAATTAACAAGGATGTCACAATTGTGGTCAAATTTTAAATCACTCCTGTACCTGCACCAACCCTTTTGTGGAGAGATGAGACCCAAAAGAGAAGGCGGGAAAAGAGAGGACAGCCTAGAGGCAGAGACGCTCTCTGCTGATCAATCTCCCCTGTCTCCTCCTGATCCTCCCTCTGACAAAGAATCTCTGCCTTTGTCTGGCCCTACTATCCTTCACCTATTCCATTATCTCTCAAGTGACTCCAAACCTAAGGATTCTGATTATGATGAATCAGATAGTTATGGCTACTCTGTGCTGGCTGTCCCTGAAACTGTTTCAGTTCCTACAAGCTTTGCTCTGTAAAAACCATCACTACAGCTTTTCCTCTGCCAGCTGAGGCTAAAGCCATGGTAGCTCGCCTTTACCTAGTGCAAGCTAATTAACCTCCTGTCCTTTAGGACTCCTCCAAGGAAGCTGCTGAGTTAGCTAAAGCTCTCTTCCAAAATTTTACCATGTCCCTGTCTTTGCAAACTGTATACAAGGAAATTCCTGCCTTGAGGTACATGTTAGTAAAATTGGAAAAGGAACCAGAAGCAGCGCAGGACGTCCTGGCAGTCTTACCTCCTATTGGAAAAGATACCACCTGTGTAGAAGTATTGATCCAGAAGGTTAAGATTAAGGCCATCCTGGACACCAGCTCTCCTGTCATTGTTGTATCCTTGAAGTTGATTAAGAAGCTCAAGCTGTCTCCTGATCTCAACTATATTCAGTCTTATGTAACTGCTGCTATGGCTCAGACCTGCGCTGTTGGCGCTTATTCTGCCCTGCCAATGAGGTTTGGGAAACCTCTCATTGCATCCCCCGCTGCTGTTTTAGAGAACAAAAGCTACAATCTACTGATAGGCACCAAAATTCTCTAAGAGTACAATAACATTATCAATCTTAGAGATGGTTAACTATCTCTAATGGGATACAAGGTCCCATTAATCTTTAAAGAACCTCTGTGCAACCCTAGTAAGCGCCTTAAGACTTGTTTACTTGAGTACCCCACTTCTATCTTCTTGCTGAAGTACAGAAATTACTCCTCTAATATGTGCTCCCCTCCTTCTTCTTGTCCTGAAGAAGAAGGTGTCCCTCTGCTTGCTTCTTCAGCCATTACAATCCCTCCTGGCTCTCAAGTGATTATTGACTCTCAGATATCCTACAAGCTGCCTGAGAAGTCATTCTTAGAGTTGTACTCTCCTGAATCCCTCAGTTGTAAAGAACCTTGTTTATGCCCAGGGATCCTAGATCAAACTCATAAGAAGCCTGTACAACTGCTATTAGCTAACCTGACCGCTTTGCCCATTCAGGTTTCTAGAGGCCAAGTTTTGGGACATGAACACAAACTACAAATATGAACAAGTGTTTTCCCTCTATCCTTTTGGGATGTTCAGTGATTTCAACTTACCAGAAGAGATCCCTCAAGTACTCTCCCTGTTTACTGCTGCTGATTTCCTGCAGCTACTACCCATCTAGCAGAAAGACGTACTAGAACTGCTTGATCATTTCAACAACATCTTTGCTTCTGGGCCCAATGACCATGGTCTAGCAAAAGGGGTCATTCACTGGATTGAAACAGATGATGCTCCGCCTTTCTGTGCTAAACCCTACTGCTGCAGTAGTGTAGAAGATGCCCAGGTTTCAAAAGAGCTCAAACAACTCTTGGATGCTGAACTCTTGGCCCCTTCTCATAGCCCTTGGGCCTCCCCTTACTGATCCTTAAGAAAAAGGATGGAGGTCATCATATTGTGATGGAATATTTCTGCTTAAATTCCCTCACAAAAAAGGACTTGTAACTGCAGCCTCAGATTGATGACACCCTTAGACAATTAGATGGCTCAAAATTCTTCTCTGGTATGGACTTAGCATCAGGATACTGGAAGGCTGACTTTTCCCCTGAAGACCAATAAAAGTCTGCTCTTATTACCTCAGAAGGCCTCTATGAACCCACGCAAATGCTTCAGAGGCTTTTTAATGTGCCAGTCACTTTTCAGAGAGCCATGATCTCCATTCTACAAGACCTAAAGCTCTCCTGTGTCCTTGTTTACCTTGACAACATTACAGTGTTTAGTTCCACCTTTACTGATCATTTGGGTCATCTCAAGGCTGTCTTCCCCAAGATTCAAGAAGCAGGCTTGAAGCTCAAACCTTCCAAGTGTTCTTTCTTTAAGGAGCAACTCAAATTCTTGGGCCATGAAGTTACCCAGACTGGAATACACCCCATGGACAATAAGGTGGAAGCTATCATTAAGATTCTGCCCCCAAAAGTCTTTGTGAGGTTCAAGTATTTCTGGACATGATGGGATACTATCAGCATTTCATCCCTAGTTTTGCTAAACTGAGTGAACCCCTTGTCCAACTCCTCTGGAATGTGCCCTTTGAATGGACTGACAGCCAACAGCAGTCCTTCAAAGCTCTGAAGACCAAACTCAAAGAGGCTCTCATCCTGGTCTACCCTGATTATGATAAGGAGTTCATCTTATACACTGATGCCAGTGGAGTAGCTATAGGTGCAATCTTAGCCCAGCTCAATGATGAGGGCGTAGATTGACCAGTGGTCTATTCTAAACATGTCCTTGACAAGCATGATATGAATTATAGTGTCACTGAGAAGGAATGCTTGACAGTCTTACATGCTGTAAAACATTTTGACACTACATCTACGACACCCACTTTACAGTAGTCACCAACCACTTGTCCCTCAAATGGCTGCAACAACTAAAAGAACCAGAAGGTTGACTGGCTTGTTAGGCCCTGCACTTGCAAGGGTATGACGTCACGTGGTACACTGACCTGGATCTCAACATCAAAACACCAATGGATTATCAATAATGCTTATACTGTCTATCCACCCTGCTGACGCTGATTACCTGTATGAATTGATAGGTTATCCTAACACTTGGGCTACTGGAACCAAAGAGATACAACTGGCCCTTCAATCCCTATCAAAGGATACTATCATTTGAGATAGACAATTGTTCAAGAAAGTCAACAACACCTATCTGCCCTATGTCTGCCCCAGTATGAGAATAGCTAATATTCACCAAGCCCATATTGACACTGGACATGGAGGCATTGCTAAGACTCAAGACTGGTTATGCAAGAATTTCTACTGGGAGAATATGCGCTTACTAATCCCTGACATCCTTGGCTCCTGCCACTTGTTCTAACTCCAACGTCCCAGAACTGCACAATATCAGTTCAAACTTGTCCTGCCTAAGCATGAATTCCACACTGTTAGTATTGATGCTGTTGAATCTCTCCCTTATTCAAGGTCTGAATTTTGGTTCATCTTGGTAGCAGGCAACCACTTTAGTAATTGGGTTGAAGCCAGAGCTACCAAAGACATCACTGCTAATACAACTGCAAATTTTTTGTTGTTGGACATCTTTTACTTACAAGGGTGTCCCCAAGTCTTACTATCTGATAATGGCACTAATTTTAATGCTTGCATCATTACATCTATTGTGGGAGCTATGGCACCCATCAATTCTTCTCTGCACCATATAATCCTTCAACCAATGGAACTATCAAACAAGCCCATTCTTCCCTTGTGTCCATTATGAGGAAACTCACCCTCTCTGATGCCACTATTGGGATATGTTCCTCCCTGCTTCCCTCTTTGCCTATTGTCTTATTGGACACCAGGTGACTAGCCAATTCCCCTTCACCATGTTTTATGGACAAAAAGCTACCACCCCATAAATCTTGGGACCTCTACCAATGGAAGTTATTGCTTCTACCAATCCAGAAACTCATGTCAAGGACTTGACCAACCACATCATTGACATCTAAGCCATGGCATACACAACTTCCTGCAAAGTCAAGGCTTTAGAACTCTTGCCCTCTAATGCTTCCAGAGCTCCCCTCCCCAAATATCAAGTGGGTGACCTGGTTCTCTATTACCAGAATTGTACTGGGGGCAGAGCCCACAAGCTAGACTCCCTCTGGGTTGGTCCTTGAAGTCACCTTCAAGAAAGGCATCAAGTATACTGTGAAACTACTGTTGTCTGGCCGTCCTTTTGCCCAAGTTCATTCCAAATTTCTCCGCAAATATCAACTCCCTGTGTTCAATCTTGAGGGATAGATGTCAGAATTGCGCTACTGATACTATTTTGATATGGCCTTCAAATAATGATAAATGCAAAGATTTGAATGGTTTTGCTTTCAAGTTTTGGAATTCCTTTCTTTCTGTAAATGGGTCTGTACCAATATCCACCCATTCCAGAATATATTACCTTTCCTTGTCTGATCCTGGTATGACCTCACCCCAACGTGACCCCTTTGACCACTCTGTCTACCTAATGAGTGATTATTGACCCTTGTCTACTATTTAAGTAGAATCATCTCTTTTAATAAAGACAAGTTTATCCACATTTGTGTTGGCTTTAATATTCTTCAAGCTTTTTTCTTTCCTTTTTTCCAAAAGGAATTCCTCTTATTGTATTCCAGAAAATTAATTTACATACCCTTAATTTTGCCCTGAAGGCTAACCCAAGGCTAGGTTCAAACCTCAAATATTTTGTTATAAAATTTCCTGCTGTGTCCTCCTGGATGTTGTCCCTAGGAGCCAAACAAGACACCACAGTATTGCAAAGAACAGCAACTTCTTGTTGCAGGGTGGCAACTTGTGTAGTCAAGGCAAGCACTTGAGGATCTGGCTGCAGAGGGTCTGTGGGGCGTCATTGACTATGAGTGGACACGCATTGTTCTCTGATAGCTTCCCATAACTTCTGTTCTCTATCCATCATGTCATCAGACAGAGGAGATAGAGGAACATCCAGTTTAGGTGCAGACAGCTTGTTCACTTAGGCTTGAAGCTTGGTAATGGAGGCAGCTGTGGTAGCTCTCTCTTTATCAAACTCCTCTTGTAATTCATGGAGACCTCTAGCAGAAAGCTATGCTACCTGTTGCAATTGATCAAAGGAGTAGGCGCTAAACACATTAAATTTATCCACAAATTTTTCAAAATCAGAGAGGTAAGCATTCAGGTTGGAGTCTACTTGAGTTTGCTAGGGCTGTTGTAACTGATGAAATTCATGTAGACATTCCCTGACGTATTTAGGAATGGGCAGGCACATTTTTTCTATGGTGGTAACCAAGTCAGCATGAGAGGCAATAGAGCTGTGTTGGTCATCAGATATCAACAAAAACAAAGAATGAATCCACTGTTGGTAAGCAGCAAGCTGATCCCAATGATGAGTGATGGCAGCTTAAAGAGACAAGATCTCTTGGACATAGAGCCTCAATACCATTTGGGGATGGGATAAGGCAGGCTGCACAAAGGAAGATAGATGATGCTTAGCAGAGCCAGCCACTGAGAGGATATGTTGCAGGAACTGCAGAGCAACAATTAACTCATAATATTCTGCTTGATTAAACTGCAGTTTAAGGCAAGGGATGGTACCATAACAAAATATCCCAAGGGCTACTGCCATGGCTTGGTTTAAGTTGTGGAGCCCATTGGGTAAGATACAAGACAGGGACCATTTCCTAAGTTCAAAACAGTGGGGACAATAGGCATATCTGAGATGTCCTCTTCAATAAGAAAACTGGCCATTTCAGGCAAAGACATCTCCTGTATTGGAGTATGAGATGGGCCTGAGAACATAGTGGCAAAAGGGATAAGCAAGAGGCTTACAGCCCCTGTAGTGAGCACCATTTTTGTTGTGTTCTGAGGCACAGCACAGACACACAACAGGAAATCCTAACCTTGGGATTGGATTTTAAAAAGTCTTGGTTAGTTGGCAGGGAAGGCAATGTGGTTATCTTGTGTTCCTAAATAATATACCTTTGCTATTTGTGGCTAGAAAGAAGCGCCAAAGTACTTGAAGACACAAAACAGAAATGAAAATAGAACTTGAATTTTATTGAGGATAAAGAAATAGAATTTATATTGTTTACCAATACCACAAACAATACTAGGATAGTAGGATCACTTGCCACAAGCATGAGTGAGGCAAGTGAGTTATGCTGACTTGGGAAATGAAACAGTTGAAATTCCCTCTTTAGAATCAAGCTCATTTTGAGGAGCAAAGGCAAAAGCAAGGAATTTGTCATCAAAGTAACCCAATAAAGGCAAAATTAATAAAGTTTGAATATCAGCATTTGCAACACTGTTGTCTCCATTTCACTTGCTTTCCTACACATTTGGGAAAATTTGACTTCTTAGCCTGATAATTGTCATCATTTATTTCATCATTCTCCTAAAGTTTCACTGATTTGTTTAATTTCCTCTTTGGTCATCTTTCAAACTTTATAAGCACTTTCCTCTCTCCTTTTCAGTATGCAGTGTAATCTGTTCCAACAAAAGTTAAGTTTTTAATAAGGAGATCTTGAAGTGGAGATCAATTCAAGAGTCTAAGATTTATCCTCCAGACTCCTTTTCCTGCCTGAGCCTCCAGCTCCTCCCTCACTAGCAGTTTCAGTGGTCTGTGATCCAAATCTGTTGATATCAAATTTCTGACACTTATCTTGCACCTACACAGTATTACTTCAGGGAATGTAACAATGTCAATTTGGGGGAAGTTTTCTCTCTTAAATAAGGTCCACCCTTCAGCTTCCTCTAAACCCCCTTGATTGCCATTTTTCCACACATCTACTACTTCCATAGATGCCACTAATTTTACTAGCTCTGTTGCTCCTTGATTGGCAGACCAATTGCTTGATGCACCAATTCTGTCACACGCAGAGATCACACAATTTACATCCCCCCATTATCACATTCCTGCCTATCACAAACTCTTCCACTTTTCTTTGGACCTCCTGAAAGAAGGCCTGTTGTTCTTTGGGGTTGTTTATTATGTATTGCTCATTACTTTAAATTCATTACCTAAACGTAAAAATGCAGGATTGTCAAATCCTTGGTCCAAATTTCAAATCACTTTTGCAGGATGGGCTCTTTTAATTAAATTGAATTCTTTGAGTATTATTTGAATATTTGAAAAACAGGAACTCATAGACACTTTGAAAAGTTCAAGTCAAGATTCATATTTCCAATGGACAAAATGAATTAACTGGAATCAGATTTGAAGCATTCAAATAAATCAACCATTCTCATTAAGTTTACTATGTTTTTTGAAATTGCGGGATTGTTGAATCCATGAACCAAATTTCAAATCACTTTTGAATGCCACTAGTAAACTCAGATATTAATTGTGGAAACTGGAAACCAAATTTAATGTACAACAAGCACACTAGGAAACACCAACCCAAATCAAGAAGCTCCACTCTGGATAAAATCAAATGAAAAATTCAATCTCAACAACCATGTTTAGACATAAAAAGTGATTAAACTTTAAAATCATCCAAAACTGGAAAGGATACAATATTATACACTTCAAACCATGCATATAGAAAATCTGATACTATTCAAGGCTAAGTCATCAGAAAACAACTACTCACAACTAAACCAATAAATCCAAATAAATACATATTTAATCTAAAATATATTTTTTATTTTATTTTTATGAACTGTCAATTGAATTCTCAACCCGCTCCTGCACTAGCCCGCGGGGCAGCCTGTCCACAAGGGCGTCCCAGAGGGTCCAAGAACAGACCCAGAACACAAATTGAAGGGAGTAATGCCAATACACAGGCCTCCCAATGTGTCAGCGCCATTCAACCACCTCCCGCATTCCAAGCCAGAGCACAAAGCCTCAATCCCAGACAGAAGCCGCTCTCAAGGCCTGCAACCAAAGTCTCATACGCAAAGGTCATTAGGAATAATGAGGTTAAATACACCTCCACCGTGTACCCAGATGCCACCCAGCCCCGCACTCTTGATCCAAGAGTTGCTACTTCCTGCCCTGCGTCTTTGACACCACCTATGAGCCATTGGCCACAATTGAGGAGCCATCTGCACCTGTTTTGTATGCCACCATTGGCAGTGCCAGTGCAACCAAGCGTGATCCCACCTTCTACACAAAGGTCCCCATCCCCTGTGTTGAGCCTGATAGCCAGGATGCCGCAGTACCTGCCAAGGGCCGGCATTGGTTGACAGATAGTGAGTGTGAATGTGAGAGAGGGGGGCTAAACTAACTAATTTTGGCTCCCATCCCGGTGAAACAAAACACCATGATGTTGCCCAGTGGAGGACTGGGACAACCACTCTAAGGGGGGACCAGAGGGAGGAAGCTGGGAACAGCTGTGGGAAGTAGGAGTTCAATCCCATCAACACCAGACCAGTGATCAACCAAGGGGCACAAGAGGGGGCGAGAGGGGACACCTCAAGAGCCTCAAGGGGGACTGAATTGCTCTTTCCCAGGCTGGAGAGGGAAGGCATTGACGTGCTCTCTCCCTTGGAGGGGGGCAAGGTATAGTCACCAATATCCAAGTCTAGGTCATCACATGTCAAACTTTTCACCACAGCCTCTCCAGAAAGGAGGAGACTGCTAGGAAAATTCAGGAGTCTGAAAGGATCTTCACCCACAAGTCGGGTGGAGGAGGAAATTTTTATCCACAAGTCTGGCAAGGTGGACCACAGAAGCAAAAAAAAAGGGCGCTAAGGAAAACACCACAAATTTTATAGCTGGGAGTATCATTGCTGCAATGCTTACAAGATTTGGAGGAGAAAGGTGTCATTTCTTGAAGTATAAGCAATAAATTTTATGCTAGCAGGGGTAGCTACAAGCAAAGACTGGGCAGGAGCACCAAGGGGTGGTTAGTATGGCTTGGACGTGAGCTTGGATGTCTTGGATTGATTAGAAAAAAGAAGCAGGTTTGAAAGCAGGAGATTTAACAAAAATTCAAGAATAAAGTAGGATTTATATACAAATTTGATTGAAATCTCAAATTTAAAGATGATTTTTGAAAGCAAAAGTAAAACACACAGACTACTATATGCCAGAGCTTCTCTGGAAGGTCTCAGAAGAGATGCTGGGTTCAAACCAGGACAATGTAAGGTAAGTTTTAAGAGAGCAACTAACACTTTAATCTTATAGATAATAGAAACTCAAAACAGAGTTTCCTGTCAAAGCTATAATTTTAAAAATAAAGTGTAACAAGTTCCAAACTTTAGTAAATTGGACAATAGACAAGCAGGGGACTGAAAGTCCCTTTGCTGTGTTAAAAGGAGTGGGTTGCAAGGGGATGGAATCACATGACATTTGGCTCTGGATCCAATTGGCTGGGAGAGAAATTTTGCTGGGCAGGGCCAGGGGGACTGGAAAGTTTCACCCTAATTTACGCGGTTCCATCTGATTGGCTAGAAGAAGTCCCAGGCATTTGGAGTTCACTTGAGTTTTTGAGCGTTGACGTGGCAACCTTTGATTGGTTTGCTCTGATAGTTTTTAAAAGTGGGCAACACCAGGTCAACAAGTAGTCTAAATTAACCAATGTTTCTTCCCAGGAGGAAGCAACCAAGGGCAATAGATCTGTGGGATAGGCTAGCACAAACCTCTCATCAACTGTGTATGATAAATCCTCTAAAGAATGAAGGGGTTTGGCTGACATTTTTGGACCTTTCTTGATGCAGTGGGGGAAGATTGTGCAATCCAATGCCAGGGGTGATAGTGAATTTACAGTGAAGCTCTCCTCAACTGCTTAAACAGGGGAATGGCAGTTTAGGATATTGTGTCCCAATTTGGTGTCACGGCCAGATACATTGCCAACATCAACACCAAGTATGGTAACACCAGGAAAATTGCAAAATCTGCCAAGGCTAAGCAGCAGCCCAAACTCTTGCAGCCTGTGCATATTGACGCAATAAAACAGTGGGTTACCAAGGATTGTCACCTGGACTCACTTGCTGTCCAATCAATGCTTGCCACATAGTTTGGGCTTTCTGTTTCCAAAACCCTTGTTTACAAAACAATGGTTGATCTGGGCTTCTCCTGAAAAGTACTGGGAGTTTTTCCGTACAACAGAAACAATGAGAAGACAATTGAGGATCAACACATTTATGCTGAGACATATCTGGCACTAAAGGAGACTGGGAATGTCCAGTTCTTCTACATTAACAAATTGTTGTCTTCCTCCTCACTCAGTTCTAGGCATGGGTGAATCAAGAGGGGTCCAAGGACGGTGTAGCCCATTGTGAAGCTGTCTGTTCCTAGACCTATTCCATGGTAGCACTTATTGGTCCTCGCGGGTTGGACCAGTATCAGATGATCAAGGGTTCCCATAATAGCAGGATGTTTCTTGATTTTCTCCAAACTGTCAAGGAGCATCTCTGGATTAATTACTGCAGTATAACCAACATTGTTGTTTTGGATAATGTCAGGCTCCACAAAGTGGATCTGGTTGTGTCCAAGTTCCTGCCAATCAATAAAAATAGCCATTTGGCCAGCCACCGCCTGGCTGACTGCCCAATGAGACTCCTCTTTCTTCTGCCCTATTCTCCATTTCTGAACCCAATCAAGGAGGTGTTTGATTGGATCAAGAATAAGATGAAGCAAGGCCTCTCTCAGGACACCAAGGATCTCTTAACATCCTTGAGGTCAGTCAATTTGTAATGCCACCCAATGCAGTGGCAGCTTTTTACAAGCACTCAGAATCCTTCCTCCCCAAAGCCCTGACCTCCAAGCCAATCAGATAAATGGTCACTCTGGGCTTTATTTTTTTTATTTTTATTTATTTTGTTTTTAGTAGGACTCAAAAATTATTATCTATATATAATGATGTGATGTTTGATTGTATTATAGACATATAAGAGCTTGTACATTGGTTAAAAAATTAATTACACTAGGTATGAGGACATATATTTTTATTCTAGTGCACTGTAATATTATATTGACTGTTGCGCTAACAAATAAATAAATTAAAAAAGATAGAAATAGATTAATTTTATTTATATAATTGTGAATCCTTGTTGGTACTCTGGCTTTTTTAAGCCAAAAATTGGACCTTGCAGGTCATCATCTGATCCTTATTAAATCAGTGCCACTATAGCCACACAACACAACCACCAATGATTTTTATGTATTGCTTACTAATTAGTACTTAGGATGTGGGTCAAGCATTCAAATGTATTTATCAAATCATATTACAAGGGAAAGGTAATTCAAGTTCTAAACAATCACTTATTTAGAATATAAGTGGAGCAGGCCTCATGATGCAGATAAATTCAATTCTTGTTGTTTGTATATGTAATAAATGAACCTGTACTTGACGAGCTAGTAAATAAAAATATTTTTAGCTTATATTTATTATTTGACATGGTTGCAACTATAACTAATGTCTTGTAATATATTTAGATATATTAATATTATAATTTACCTACTAAAATTTAAAATAAAATTAAAATATTAAAAGTAAAATTATAATTATAAATCTTAAAATTTATCTATTAAAGTTTAAATATTTGAAATTTAACAATTTTTATTTAATCACAATTTATTCAATATTGAAATATTATATATTAAAATATTATATATTAAAATTTTTAATATTGAAATATGTAATACTAAAATTTTACTGTTAAAATTTTAATATTACATATTTCAATATTAAAATTTTAGTATTAAAATATAAAAATTTAAAAAAATAAAATTTAAGTTGCAAGGGAAAAATATTTATTGAGGGGATGCTAATTGCAAAGGGGGATGTGATTATTCTGGGTAATTATACCCCAAAATTAAATTTTTGGCTAGAGCGTCCAATTAGATCCACATACTCTTCTGTATGTGGTGGACAACCCTGGATGCAATTGCTAGAGGGGTGGCTCCCTGTACCCCAGTTGTTGTTGAACGTTTGATAAAAGGGAGCCAGGTGAGTGAATCAATTAATAGGTTTTTTCAGGGGGCACATAGTACCCATGCAACGTTGCCAATGCAAAGGAGTCATACAGAACGTGCTTGACTGTGCTATACCCCCACAGTGTCTTCTGGCATTTGAGTGCTAAGCGGCATATGTCTATTTGAATAGGTACATCCTCCAACCTTTTGACATTGGTTTTTAATATGCAGTGGAGGAGGATTCACAGGTATACTGTAATGTGAATTCTTTGCAAGGTATATTTTTCTGAGAACATGCACAGTTTTTTTAATATTTGAACTAATCTATTAATATAAGAAGTTTGATTGAATTTGAAGAGGGTTCCGGGGGCGCCTGACTTGTATCAGCTCCCCATGCCTCCGCAAACAAAATAAATAAAGGTTTAAATGTGTTCACAAGGACTGTGTCCCAACTTTATTTGACAATGCCTTGAATACTTCATTAAAAATTTCAGTTTTTAGATATTCAGTTCCTATTTGAAGGTAGGTTTTTATTAAGTTTTTTTTCATATTTTTTGATGTTTGAAAATGGGAATTGTTGAATGCTTTCATAGATATATTCATCAAAGTTTAGCTTGACATCCCCGCAAATTTCATTCATTTCTTTGAAGTTGATATTGGATCCTATTTTGTATGCTTCCCTTAACCACGGCAAGCACTCTGTGGGTAGTAAATATTCCCTATCTTTAGCTTCAATATTTGAAAACTTAATCATATTCTTTTGAATTCTTTTATCTATTTGGTTTTTATTTACTTATTTCTTTTTTTTTTACAGGGGCTACCAGTGACTGGCAACCCCCGTAGAACCAACTCAGCATAAAAGCTGCCACTTCTGTGACCTTGTCCCCATTCCTGGTGATGACTAAAATAAATATAAATAAAACATAAAAAGACTTACTAATTGTTTCCCCTGCAGCCCCCTCAGCCACAGGCGCCACCTCAGCAAACTTCATGAGTGTTGGCTGCTCTTCATTAATTTTCCTAGGCTTAATTTTTTTATCTTTCTTGCAACCTGTGTTTCTTCTTGGTTTTCATTTGATAAATTTTCTGTATTTCTTGAAGCGCTCCTGCTTCTTGACTGAGTTTTGTTTATGTCTGTTTCCATCTGGTCAGTTTTCTCTTCATTTGTGTTGATTTCCTTTAAAATTTCATTTCATTAAATTATTTTGATTATTTCAGTATTCTTTCTATTGGTTTTTGCAAATTCCCACAAATTGTAACTTTCACTTTTGAAATATAACCGCTTGAGTATTTCCTTTTGAAGATTTAAAATTATTTCCTTGTGTTCTTTGTTGACTATTGTTCCCAGGCTATTTTTTGCAGTTTCATTTTGCTGGACCAAGGCCCTTCCCTCATTTACCAGTTAATTTACCACAATTTCCCTTATGTTGTATTCAAGTTCAACAACCTTTTGGAGGTCTGGCTCTATTTTGTTTATTAAGCTATAAATATTTGACATTTTGTTTGAATTACATCAAAAACCTGGTTTTTATATTACTACCTTCAATGTGTGATTATTTTTCATCATCATTACTAAATTAAAGACCATAAATGTAAATATTGCATTAGAATATAGCAATTATACATCAACTCTTGATATTTTGATATTATGTGCATAACTCAATGCATTTTGTTTAATAAAATCTATTGTAAACTTGGCCTTTTCCATTTTAATTTAATGAAATGGACTGTGTTTATATTAGAGAGCCATTAACACTTAGTACAAATATTGATACATAGTGCATTTTACAGCCTGTATATTTACCTATTGGTAATAAATCTATAAACTTTTTAGTTGGATTTTGCGAGGTAATAATAATGTAATATGTTAATAAATTACTGTTCATTGTCATTAATTGGCTGATTTTCTTTTCTGTGACAATTGTGCATTTTCTGATATTTACACACTAGTATCCAATTGGTTGGTTTCACATCCAATTGCACAGGCAATAGGAAATCAAGCCAAAACCCCAACCACATCTGGTCTTGGGGTAGCGGCTTGATTTTCTATCACCTGTGCAATTGGATGTAAAACCAACCAATTAGATACTAGTGTGTAAATATCAGAAAATGCACAATTGCCACAGAAAAGAAAATCAGCCAATTAATGACAATGAATAGTAATTTATTAACATATTACATTATTATTACCTCGCATAAATCCAACTAAAAAGTTTATAGATTTATTACCAATAGGTAAATATACAGGCTGTAAAATGCACTATGTATCAATATTTGTACTAAGTGTTAATGGCTCTCTAATATAAACACAGTCCATTTCATTAAATTAAAATGGAAAAAGCCAAGTTTACAATAGATTTTATTAAACAAAATGCATTGAGTTATGCACATAATATCAAAATATCAAGAGTTGATGTATAATTGCTATATTCTAATGCAATATTTACATTTATGGTCTTTATTTATTAATAATGATGAAAAATATGTATGCTCATAATTTTAAACTATTTGTAAAATGTACAAAATTGTATTAATTATGGGAAATGTTGATAATGTAAAAAGAAAATATTATGAATTATGAATTGAAAGAGAGATATTAATTTTAATAAGTTGTTACAAAGAAAAGATTTATTTACTAATCAAAGGACAGGAAGGGGAGGGAATGGGCGGAATGAACATCACCCTCATCTGCACCTGTGAAAGGGACAACATCAGAGATAGTGGGGGGGACTGGTAGTGGCTTGGGAGTCAGGGTTGGAAGGCAGGTGGCTTGATGGGGGGTTGGGGAGGCAGGGTTTGTTGACTGGGAAAGGGCAGCAAGAGCAGTTTGCTTCAATTGCTTGAATTCTTCTTCTGTCATGTATACTGGCTTGAAAAAACAGATGGACTGGCGTGGGGGGGAGGCAGGGGTCCTTTCTGGACTTATCACTATCACTTGCATAGAAGATGATGAGATCAAATAAGTCCTGGACAGACACAGAAAGGAAAAGCTCATAACCCTTATCAATTTGGGTGCATAGTTTGTTGTAGGTGGCAGACTTTAAACACCTGAGGGCAGAACCAAAATTGTAGAGACATACATCTGTAAGATGCATGTTGGCGTGGTTGATGGGGTAGGACCAACAGGTATGTCCTGCAGCCCTGATTCCTTGGGTTGCCCATTCCTGCTGCTCCATCTCAGCACTCAGTACAACTGTGTGCACAGCGTTTTGTGTGACACACTTGTGGGGTTCCTGTCTACCAGTCCCCAAAGTGTGTCCTGGATTGTAGCCAGGGACTGGCTGGAAGGGTTTTTCATTCTCTAGTAGGGGAAAATGTATCTCAGAAATATGTATAGTGGTTTAAATGGGCTTTTATTCACTCCCAGAAGGAAGATCCCCTTAAAAATCTTCTGGTATATGGCCCAGGGGGTCAAGGAAACAATATGGGTTTGCCAATACTTGGAGTCCTCCAATAATATCTTGGACTCCTTGTACTTGTTCTTGGACTCCTGCACCTTAGTCTTGGACCTCTGCTCCTTTGACTTGGACTTATGTGCCTTGGAATTAGACTCCTGCATCTTAAACTTGGACTCTGGCACCGCGCTTAGGATCCAGCTTCTTATTCTTGGGCTCCTGCTCCGTTATTGTGGGCTTCAGCTCTCTTTATAGCTCCAGTGGCATTTTTATTCCACTTGTATGAGTACAATCAAGATCCTGCTGGTGAGCAAAAGGCTTCCAAAAAACCTCTTGGCAGAAACTCAAAAGGCCCGGGAAAGGCCTTCAAAAAGACCCAGAAAGACCTCCAAAAGACCCTGTAACTTTCCAGCCAGCCACCTTCTTATAGTGTTTTTTTCCCAACGGTTCTGCCTTTAAAATGGCTTTCTTCATAAGCTTAAACCATTGCCGCTCACTTTTTCCTATAATAACTTAAGCTTACATACTTACTTTCTCAAAAGCTTAAAGTATTAATTCACTATTTCCTTGCTTATACTTTAAGCTTTTGGCTTCCAACCAATCATTTTCATCAGGAAACCTGCCAGAACTCAACCAATGAATGCAGAGCGCAGAAATAGACCATTTCTGAAGTTCCACTGGTATTAACTATGATAATAATTTCCACAGCTCAAACTGCTCAAATTGACAACTCTTTGTGCACCAAAGCGTTAACTGGTCCATTATTCCAGCACCATTTCTCCCTGCATTCAACCTAAACCCATTTAAATAGTATTCTACTATTTAAATTGTTCTTTCTGGACCTCTTCAACGTTTTCCCCATATATTTAAAATTCTTGTAAAATCCAAGGAAAACGTCCCACCAAAACAACTTTGTATCCTGCTTTTGTAGCAACATACCTTTGTCTATCCTAGAAACTTAATAAATAAATATCTTACCCACACTTTTATCCACATTCCTTCTTGATTTTAATACTAAACCAAGGCAAAAAATTCCACATCTTCCCACTTTGGCAAATCAATTTGGCAAAATCTTGGCTCATTTCTCCAGACCACCAGTTCTTCATCATCATCTTCTGATCCTTCATCCAGCTCCTGTATCATGATCAGCTAATCCTGAATTGTGATATTCAACCACATCTTCCAGCTCTTCAGCTTAACCAGCAATCAGTCCATCTTAGACAACAAACAGCTCATTCCAGTATTTCAACAGCTTATAAGTCCTCTGGCTACTCCTTTATCATGACCAGCTACTCCTGCATCATGATCTCTGAGCCCTTCAACTTATTCTCACTAGGAACCATCTTGGTTTCACCTGCACAATGAACCATTTTGGTTCCAAACTTCAATATGAACCAACAGTCCTTCAACTAGCCTTCTCTGTGATCAAACATTTCCTCTCACTAGTCTTTTCTGCTGATATTGTGAACCACCTTGGTTCTTTATCTCAGTCCTTGTTACCAGAACTTGTAGACCCAGGCATGAGTCTACATTGAACTGGCGTTTGACTGGGCCCTCACAAGTGGCAATCCACTTAGGCCATCCAACCATAGATCAATGTTTATGCATTGTTTTTACTCACCCAGGTGAATAAGTCTGGGCTTTCAGTTGAAGATTAATCAGCTCTACTTCCCAGAGGCCTGATCACACCAAGTTCTGCAGCTTGCTTCCCCAAGCAAACTGCCTTGATGACACCTCTGAGCAAATTCATGCCCTCCAATGCTCACTTTGGGTTCGCCCCAAAGCTCCCATGGGGACATAAACAAGGACACCCTACCAGTCTGTTAGCTAGGATGCTTGCTCACAGACCTCCTGTAAGCGTATCAGGGTACGTAGAGCCATCAGATCTCTTCCCCTCCCTGGCAGCCTGTGTTACCCGCCAGGGGTTCAAAACCTTCTCCACCTCAAACGGACAAAGTTCCTTGCTATTTATATCATTATTCACCTTTTTGCAGCCACAGTTCCCTGATAGGTGAAGAAATCTAGCCCACAGCAGCCAATATCTTCTTCTGGGTGGAGGCAACATCTGCCTCTAGTAGTCTTTACACCTACTAGCTAGGCCTTATCATCCCTAGTAGCCATCATTCCCTACTAGGCCTCTGCCTGCAAGAAACAACTAAACTTTTTCTTGGCCAACATTAGCCCCGCCTGCAAACCACCAAACATGTGGACTGTCACACCACTCCTCTAACATGGCCTTGAGCTCCATCTGGTAGGCATACCCATCTGTGATGTTCAATATTGTCAAGTAATAATTGACGCCCAATAGGGAAACTGCCAATAAAACCCCAAAAAAACAATACAAGATTGGGCCGTGCTTGTACACGTCAGACTGGATACGCTTCTCTCCATAGTCTTGGATACTTGTAGAAATCTTAGCATATGATAGGAAGATGACGTCATTAAAGGCCCTCATTGTCCTCCCTTTAATAAAATTGATGATGATCAAATTGTATGGTTTGGTATCCACTAAACTGGGGCCACCAAGAACCTGATTGGATAGGATTCTGGCGGCAACCACAACTCTGTGCATCCACAAATTCATTGTTCTTTTGTTGGTGAAGATGCCATGGAGTCCCAGTTGGAGACAGACCTGGACCAGGGGCATCCACGGGTCATGTTCCATAATGGCCATCATAAGGGGATGGGCTGTGTCACCTTTGGTTGAAGTATGGGCACCAGTTGGGGTCTTCTTGGTAGGGGGCCACAGTTGGTGTGGGCTCGCAGGGTTGCAGCCACAGTGGACTTTGAAAACCCCATTGTGGCCGCAATTTCCCCAAGGGACATAAGCATCCCTCACTTTTTAACCATTTCAAGAACAATCTCTGGAGTGATTAATTTTTTTCTGCATCTTGCAGGCTGATTGGGTGAAAGTGGGATGTGTCTGCCTTGAGAACCAGAAAGTGCCATCTGATTGGCTGTTTCTGGATTCTGGCTTCCATTGGTGGTCCCATGGCTCACTTGGTCAATTCTGGATGCTAGTGTTGCTGTATGATTTGGGTTAGCAGCTTCCTGTGTGTGATGGGCAAACAGGGCCATGCTTGAGGACACAGGAGAAAGAACACACTCCTGGGTGGTGCTTGCGGAGGGGCCTGCAGGTTGGGAGTGGCCATAGAGGGAGGCTTCATTGTTAAAAGACCCAGTGTAGCCCTGCATGATTTTGTCAAGGCCAGGATCCAGCTTGTTGACATGATTGGTGTTGGAAGAAGACAAAATAAATTTTTATTAAAAAACTTAAAATCAAAAAGAGAAATGTATATTTTAGTCAATTTTATTCTTAAATATGTTAATTTTGTGAGTAGTAGGATCTAAATTTTAGCTGCACTAAAATGGAATAGGGTGATTTTTGAGAATGCCTATGATTCCTAAAAGAATCAGCACAAATCTACTCTAGATCCTTTAACATCCTTTTTGAGACACCCATAAATTATATTTATTTCAAATTCACTTCATTTTTGATTTGAAACTTGGTTCTTGGATTTGACAATCCCGCAATTTCAGATTTGTTAATTTTTACATGGTGTCTATGATTTGTTTGACATACAGGAAATCTCAAATTTTACATAAGAATCCTGCATTTCTGATTCATGTATCCCACATTTTTTTGCTGAGTTTTGTCTTTTGTTAGTTGAGTTATCTGCTCAAGAGATTCAAAATTTGCCAATTTAAATAAATCAAAAAAGTCAAATTAAATGGTTGATTTTATTAAATATTTTATTTTTTCACACAGCTGAGTTGCCTGCAAAAGTGATTTAAAATTTGGACCAAGGATTTGACAATCTCAAATTTTTACATTTAGGTTCTGAATTTACAGTATCAATTGTTGTCCTGACTTCATCTCAACCTGGATGGCTGAGGCTCTGTCAAGTACTATCTCCAATTTTTTTATTACTTTGACTTTCTTCTTGCACTAGATCAGAATACCTTCCTTTGTTTTCATTGGTCCCTTTGGTGCTATCCTTTTGGATGTTGGCTATGTTTCCTCCACTAAGTGTGAGTAGAATGATTGTGTTGGAGAGAGTTAATATCTCCCCTCTTCATCTACGCCTAGTTTGGATTTGGTCTCTGTAAATACTCTTAAAAAAATTTTATGTTGTATTGATCTATATGAAAGCCTCTGTCTTTGTTGAAGTTATCCTAAACCTTGGGCATTAGCAAACTCTAGTTTAATACTCATTAATCAATATTGTTTACAGAAAGAATTCTCTGTGTGGTGTTATTCATATAGACAAACTCATTGATGGGTACTATGGGTTTCTTCTTTCAACAAACTTGTGATCTTGATCTGCCACTGGACTTCTCTTGACTTAGGTTATCTCCTGTTTCCATCCTTTCCTCTGCCCTGATTTCTGCTTTTGTTGTGAATACTGCTATTCACCATGTGTTGATTTTGCCTTCAGTGGGCCATTTTGAAGATAAATCTCTTGCTTTCAATTTTGCCTCTCAAAATGAGTTGATGACTGAATCAGGAAATAAAATTTTTTGGTTTCTTGACTCTGTGCATCTCACTTTCCCCACTCATGCTTGTGGCAAGTGATCCTACTGTCCTGGTAGTGTTTTGTGGTATCAACAACCTTTATATATTCCTTCTCCTTTTTACCAATAAAATTAAGTTCTATTCACATTTTTGTCTTAGTGTTGTCTGGTACTTCTGCGCCTCTCTCTAGCCACAACTAGTAGAGATTATTCTTCTAGGGCTGCAAGGTAATCACTATAGCTTTCCCTGACATCTAACCAAGACTTAGTACAAATCAAATCCTAAGGTTAGGATTCCCTGTTGTGTGTCTGTGCCGCGCCTCAGAACATGACAAAAATGGTGCTCACTAAAGGGGCTGTAAGCCCCTTGGTTATCCCTTTTGCATCCACGCTTTCAGGTCCTTTGCCTCTGTCTATACAAGAGGCAACTTCACCTGAAATTACTAGCCCTCCTATTGAGGAAGATATTGCCGGCCTGCCTATTATCTCTACTGTACTGAACCTTGGGAATGGTCCCTGCCTGGTTGCTTACCCCATTGGTACCCCTGACTTAGAATAAGTTATGGCAGTAGCCCTTGGGATAGCCCGTGAAGGAGCCATCCCTCACCTTCAGCTGCAGTTCAGTTGGGCTGAATATTACAAATTAATTGTGGCTCCTAAAATTCCACAGCATCTCCTATCAGCGGCTGGCTCTGCTGAGCACTTACTATTGTCCTTTGTGCAGCCTGCCTTGGCCCACTATCAGATGGTATTGGGGCTCCATGTCCAAGAAATATTTTCTCTACAAGCAGCAGTTACTCATCACTGGGACCAGTTTGCTGCCTACCAACAGTGGATTCATTCCCTATTTTCCTTGATATCTGACAATCAGCGCAACTCTGTTATCTCCCAGACCTGTTTGGTTAATTCTATCAAACAAATGCGCCAGTCTATCCCCAAATACGTCAGGGAGCGTCTACACAAGTTTCACCAGCTAGAACAACCTTGGCAAACTCAAGTAGATTCCACCTTGAACGCTTATCTCTCTAACTTCAAACAACTTGTGCAGCAGCTCAACGCATTCAGCACGTATTCATTTGAGCAACTACAGAAGGTAGTGGACTTTGCTGCTAACGGCCTTAATGAACTCAGTACAGTGTTTGGTCAAGAGAGAGCTGCCACTGCCGCTGCTATAGCCAAACTCCAGAGTCAAGTGAATGAATTATCTACGCCCAAGCCAGATGTTCCACCCTCTCCCCCTTTGATGACTTGGTGGAGAGAGAGCAGAAAATATGGGATGCTATTCAAGAGCTACGTAAAACTACTTGCAGTCAAGGACTTCCTACTGAGGCTCCTCAACCTGACCCCCAGGTGCTTGAGTTGACTGCTCAAGTTGCTGAGCTACAGCAAGAACTTGCTGCCTTATGCAAGATGATGGCAACTGTTGCTAGTTCAGTTGGGGTTATTGACAAAGATGGTTGCTGCCCTGGCTTACCAGGAGCCCCTTGAATCCAATGCGCTAGGGAACTAATTGCCCTAGCTAACAAGGTGGATCATTTGAAGCGGGATCATACTGATCTGGATAAAGATGTACAAGAGATGAGTGAATTGATTGACTCCGTAAACAACAGGTTTGCCTCTTGCCTCTCAGTGGGGCCATCCCTTACCTCTTGACTGGCTGAGCTCTCCACAGTAGTGACCTCCCAAGGTCAACACCTAGATGTTACTGAACAACATACCACTCAAGCTACCAATACAGGTGCCCGCGCTGTTGAGACCCTGACTACCCTTGAAGAAAGTGTTTGTTAGCTGTGGGCTAGACAGCCCCCCTCTGAATCCAAGGCAGAATTTTCCCCATGTATAAACGTACTTGATAGCAACAATGGTGGTCCAACTCCCAAAGCACACTTCAAGCCTACCTTTAAGCAAGTCTTTAATCCCAAAAACTTAACCATTGCAGCTTTCCTAACTATCTATGAAACGGCCATGAGACAAGCATCAGATGAGGTTAAGAAGGAACATATTTTAACCTGTCTACACCTGACTTGCCAGGAGGTGGTGGTGCCTGAACTACCCACCATTGAGGCATTGGAAGATATGAAGCAGCTTCTGATTGACAATTTTGGTGGTGATCTTAGCCTGGAAGTAAAAAAGGACGCTTTTATGCACATTGCTATCAAGCCTAAAGAGACGCTAGCTGAGTTTGCAGACAGATTCTACATGGAAGGACAGCAACTGATAACAAGCAGACAATTGGCAGCCCATGAAGCTTACATGGCTTGCACTCAAGCCCTCAAAGTTAACCAGCTTCTGTGTCTTCACTTCAAAGCCCATAAAGCTATGCTTTCCTCTATGAAGAGCATAAAGACGCTATTGCAGGACATGCACCTTACCCATTCTGGAGCAGTTGTTAGGGAAAGTTGAGCTGCTTGTAACTCTGGTTTGTCTTCCTGTGGTCCTTGCATTCTTACCATGAACTTGCAAAATCCTCCTCAACGCCAAGGTTGCCACAACTGTGGTCAGATAGGTCACCATTCTCAAGTCTGCACCAACTCACAGGTTGAAGGAGCTGATCCAAAAGAGCAGGCAGGAAAAGAGCAGTCAACCTAGAGGCAGAGACACTCTTGGTTGACAATTCTTCCCAGTCTTTTTCAATCCCTCTCTCTATATCTGACTCTAAGCCTGCTGATAATGAGGCTCCTCCTATCCTCATATTGTTCCACAATATCTCTGACAACTCTGGCCTGGATGACTCTGATACAGAAAACGCCAATGAATATGGGTACTCTGTTCTGGCTGTTCCTGAAACCATTACAGTCCCCTATAAATTGCAATCAGGAAAGACTACAAATATGGCTAAGCCTTTGCCTGAAGCCAAAGAAGTTGTCTCTTGCCCTTACCTCACTCAAGCTAAGAGGCCCCCCATTCTAGTGGAGTTGTCAGAAGAAGCTGCTGAAGTTGCTGACGCTGTCTTCAAGAATGTATCTGTTTTGTTCCCTCTCCAAACTGTTTATAAGGAGTTCCCAGGATTAAGATGTATGATTGAGAAGTGGGATAAGGAACTAGAAGAGGCTCAAGATATCTTGGCTGTCCTTCCACCCTTTGGTTGCACTACCACTCAAGTAGAGATATCCATTCAAAAAGTGAAGACCAAGGCTGTTTTAGACACTGGCTTGTCAGTCAACGTTATCTCCTCCAAACTTGTGAAGAAACTCAAACTTGCCCCTGATCTTAATTATCACCAGTTTTATGGCATGGCTGGACTGTCTATGACCTGTGCCATAGGGGCGTACTCTGCTCTACCCATGCGGTTTGGCAAGCTTCTCTTAGCTGCGCCAGCAGTTGTCTTGGAAAACAAGAGTTACAATCTCTTAGTTGGCACTCAGTTCCTTAGGGAATATAATGGGATAATCAACTTGAAAGATGGTTATCTCTCTAGTCTGGGATATAAAGTCCCTCTGATCTTTGAAAAGCCGTTTAAAGTTCCTGGGAAGCGCCTGAAGATGTGCACTTTGGAATACCCCACTGGGGTTTTTACCCTCAAATATTGTGCCCACTCTTCAAGCATGAAATGTCCACCCATGACTTGTCCTGCGTCTGAGGGGAACCCTCTCCTAGCCACGTCTTCTGTCACCATCCCCCCTGGCTCCCAGGCCATCCTAGACTCCCAGATATCATATGAACTACCTGAACAAACCTTCTTGGAGTTGTACTCTCCCCCCTCATTAGGGCGTAACAAACCTTATCTCTGTCCTGGAATCCTAGATGTCTCCCATAAGGACCCTGTTCAATTGTTGGTAGCCAACCTGACTGCTCTCCCCATGACTGTGTCTAGGGGGCAGGTTGTTGGATATGGCAAGTTGTTGAGCGCTCCTGATGTCCTGTCTCTTCATCCCTTTGGCATGTTCCAAGATTTTAACCTACCTGAGGATGAACCCTAAGTCATATCCTTGTTCACTGTGCAAGACTTTCCACAGCTTTCCCTGGTTCAACAAAAAGAGGTGCTAGACTTGGTAGACCAACTTTCTGACATATTTGCTAAGGACAGTACCAACTATGGGTTAGCCAAAGGTGTTATCCATCAGATTGACACTGGCAACGCCCCCCCTTCTGTGCTAAACCACATTTCTGCAGCCACGTGGAGGACGCCCAGGTATCTAAAGAGCTCAAAAAACTGTTGGATGCTGGGCTGTTGGCACCTTCCCAAAGTCCTTGGGCATCCCCGCTACTCATCTTAAAGAAGAAAGATGGAGGTAATTGTATTGTGATGGACTACCGCTGATTGAACTCTTTGACCAAGAAGGACTTGTACCCCTTGCTGTGTATTGATGATGCTCTCTGACGTCTTGGAGGCTCTAAGTTTTTCTCTGCAATGGATCTGGCATCTGGATACTGACAAGTTGACCTATTGCCCAAGGATTGCCAAAAAGCTGCGCTCATTATATCTGAAGGGCTGTTTGAGCCTAATTGCATGCTGCAGGGACTCTGCAATGCCCCGGCCACCTTCCAAAGGGCCATGGACTCCATCCTCTGCAACTTGAAGCTGTCATGTGTCCTAGTATACTTAGATGATATAACAGTTTTCAGCGCTACCTTCACCAATCACCTGGCTCACCTCAAAGAGGTGTTCATAAAGATTTGAGAAGCTGGCCTCATACTAAAACCTTCCAAATGCGCTTTCTTCAAAGAGCGTCTTGAATTATTGGGCCATGAAGTAACCAAGAAAGGGATTTGCCCAATGACTAAGAAGGTTGAAGCCATTGACAAAATGCTTCTGCCCACCAACCTACAAGAGGTACAAGTCTTTCTAGGGATGATGGGCTACTACAGACAGTTTATCCCTGACTTTGCCAATACTAGTGAGCCTCTAGTCCAGCTGTTACATAATGTCCCTTTTGAATGGACTTCCAGTCAGCAGCAAGCCTTTGAAACCCTTAAGTAAAAACTCAAAGAGGCGCCAATCCTAGTGTATCCTGACTATTATAAGGAGTTCATCCTATACTCTGACGCTAGCAATCTTGCTATTGGGGCTATTCTGGTCCAACTAGACAACAAGGGTGTAGACCATCCTGTGGCTTACACTTTCTGTGTGCTAAACAAGCATGAGAATAATTATAGTGTCATAGAGAAGGAGTGTCTTGCCGTGTTGCATGCAGTCAAACAGTTCCACCACTACGTGTATGGTACCCATTTCACAGTTGTCACTGACCACGCTTTGCTTAAATGGTTACAACAACTTAAGGAGCCAGAAGGGCACCTAGCTAGATGGGTCCTACGTCTGCAAGGTTACAACTTCACTGTGCTCTATTGCCCTGGGATTCAACATCAGAACTCTGATGGGCTATCCAGAATGCCCATTCTTGCTTTACATCCTGCAGAGGCTGACTGGTTGTACAAACTAATTGAATGCCCTTCTTCTTGGGAAAGCAAGACAGAAGAGGTCCAACTGGCCTTGTCCAAGCTATCTGAAGGTACCCTCATACGCAAAAATCAGCTCTTCAAGAAAGTATGAGATCAATATCTGCTTTATGTACAACCCAGTCTTTGCCTCTTGTTGGTGTTGCAAGCTCATAAAGAGACTGGGCATGGAGGCATTGCTAAGACTTTTGACTGGATTCAGAAGAATTACTTCTGGGGAAACCTTTGCCTGCTGATCCCAGACGTCATAGATAGTTGCCACAACTGCCAGCTGCAGAGGCCTTGAGCTGCTGCTCACAAATTCGAATTAGTTCCCCCTCAACATGCTTTTCATACTGTCAGCATTGACACAGTAGGTCCTCTCCCCTGCTCACATTCTGGGTGTTGCTTTATCCTGGTTGCTGTTGATCACTTCAGCAAGTGGGTAGAGGCTTGCCCTACAAAGGACATCACGGCTAAGACAACTGCTGCCTTCCTGTCACAAGATGTTTTCTACTGCCATGGCTGTCCTCAAGTGTTGCTCTCAGATAATGGGACTAACTTCAATGCCAAGATGATAACCTCTGTTGTCAAAGCTTTGGGGTCTCACCAGTCTTTCTCTGCCCCCTACAACTCTTCTACCAATAGGGCAGTTGAGTGTGCAAATTCAACACTGGTCTTCATCATGAGGAAGCTCACCCACTCTGACACTGCCAACTGGGACCTATACTTACCTGCTGCTCTCTTTGTGTATTGCCTTAGTAAGCATTGTGTTACTGGGTACTCCCCCTTTGTTATGCTGTATGGGCAAGAGGCTACTACCCCATTGCTCTTGGGGTCCCCCTGCTTTCCTCTGATAAGGCCATGAATCCTGACAACCACATCAAGGATCTAGTCAACTGCATACTTGATATACAGGCCACTGCCTACACATCTGCATACAAAACTAAGATGCTTGAGCTTTCTCCTGATAATGCTGGATGCTCCCCCTTGCCTGAATTTGATGTTGGTGACCGCGTCTTTTACTACCAACACAGAGTGGGTAGGCGCGCGCATAAATTGGACACTCTGTGGATTGGCCCTTTGGAAGTGACCTTTAAACAAGGGTCTGAATACACTGTAAATCTCCTCTCCAGTGGTTGTCCCTTTGCTCAATTGCATGACAAGTTCCTCTGCAAGTACCGCCCCCTAAGGCCAATCTAGGGGAGGGCAATGTTGTAAATACCACTATTCACCATGTGTCAATTTTTCCTTTGGTGGGCCATTTTGAGGACAAATCTCTTGCTTTCAATTTTGCCTCTCAAAATGAGTCTAGATGACTGAATCAGGAAATACAATTGTTTGGTTTCTTGATTCTGTGCATCTCACTTGCCCCACTCATGCTTGTGACAAGTGATCCTACCATCCTGGTAGTGTTTTGTGGTATCAACAACACACTATATATTCCTTTTCCTAATTCACCAATAAAAATTAAGTTCTATTCACATTTTTGTCTTTGTGTTGTCCAGTACTTCCGCGCCTCTCTCTAGCCACAACTAGTAGAGATTATTCTTCCAGGGCCGCAAGGTAATTACATAGCCTTCCCTGTCATCTAACCAAGACTTAGTACAAATCCAATCCTAAGGTTAGGATTCCCCATTGTGTGTCTGTGCCGCGCCTCAGAACACAGCAGCTTTGATTGGGTTTTCTGCTTTACTCCAAGCATTGGGTGTAGCTGTTATCTTTGAACACATGTTAACAAATGATACTGGGGTCAAGGCCCCAATACCTTCTGGGAACTGTGCTCTCAGAGTTTCTGCATTTTACTACAGTAGCACGCCACTTCCTTCTGTCATTCTCTGCTATAAGTGGTCCTATATGAGAGTTTCTTTGGGATGCTTCTTTGGTGGCTCCAAAACAGTTGATTGCCAAAGATTTGGCTACCTTCAGCTTTCTTGCCGCCTTTTTCTTTCCTTTGCTAGGGACATCTGGGGTCTTGTTCACTGGTGCTAGCTTTTATGCCTGTGCCTCCTTCTCACTCAACTCCTTCAACTTTTCCAAAGCTATGGCTGATTTTGCTTCAACTTCTTTCCCTCCTCTACTCTCTTCCTTCTCTCCTCCTCAGCCTCCACACTTACTAGGCACTTTGCTCTGATGTGTCCCTTTAAACTGCAGTGAAAGCACCTGTCCAAGGGGCAGAGTGGGAGTTTCCAACCACCTACACACAATGAACCTGGTAGCTTGTTAACTGCTTTTACCAGTTCCACCTTAAGAACATAGTCCCCAGTTTCTGTGACAGACTTCTTCTGTGTTCCGTCAGATTATTTAATACTTAACAACTTTTGGTTCTCTACACAACTGGTTACCCTGCCCAAGGCTTTTGCCTTTTCTTTGATTTCTGTTGCATTGATTACTGGCATTACTTTTTGTATCAAAAGTTTTCCAACTATGATCCCCATGTCACAAACTTTCAGTTCCTCTTTCTTTGTCCCTAACTCTGTTTGCAGGACCAACTCCTTCTGGGCCTTTGTCTGAAAAGTTAGTAATTTGGTTCCCTTACCTAGTTTCAAGATGTGTATGGGTGCAAAACCACACTTCTCTATTACTCTGCAAAAGAGCCAATCACTATTCACCCCCATTGTTGCTTCTATTGAATGGAGCCTGTGTAAGCTTTTGATCACACTAGCTGGTAGGTCTTTATATGGTTCTACATTTCCACACTCTATTTTCCCTTCCTTTGGTATTGCTGCCGCCTTTTATGCCCACAATAATAGCACAGTTTGTGAGAAGGTTGCAATTTTTCCCTTATTATGGGGTCTGTTTGTGTTGTCTGTTGTCCCTTGAGGAGAGGGGAGCATAGCTCCTTCCTCTTGCTTGTCCAATTGTTTTTTCTGGTCTGTTAGAGGCAGTACTGTTCCCATTTTTGTTTTTGTTAGCAGGCTATGGTTATTCATTCTAGTGGCACACCCAGACCTGTCTAGAATATAGTAAATTTAAGGCATGAACTCACCACCACATAGTTAATATTCCTGTCCTTTCAGAGCAGGCAAGAGTGTCCCCTCTGTTATGCTGGGCAGTCTACGCACATCCATGCCAGGTCTAGTCATTAAAGTAACTGTACAACTCAGCTATCCTTGTAGCAGAGCATTGTGATATACAATACGCCCAACTCCCACTCTCCCTTTGATATGACTTCACTTTCCTTCATTCTGAAATCCAGTGTTGCAGCCCCCTTGAGTGGGGAGTCTCATGCCCATTGCTGCAAACGCTTCACCTCTGCTAGGCCATTACCAGACCCCATTGAGATTTTGCCCCTTGTTACTGCTTGTTGGCCGGGAATCACCATGTTATCAGTAGATACCACAGGAAAGTCATGCAGCTAAACTATCAACTCCACAGGTATCTAATCATCTTTAATCCCCAACTTTTGTCCTTGATCAAGAAATTGTCCTTGTCAAATGCTTTTTCAGAAGTTAGTCTTCATAAATCCAAGAATTCAACCTCTAGCAACAAAATATTAATGACCCCAAACAACCCTATTCATCATTCCTTCAGTTTTGAAAGCCTACAAAATAAAACCAAAGTCATATTTTACTATTTCATGCTAATGTATTCAGGCATAAAGCCTGCTTTGAACACTCTAATTTATTCAAAGTAATCATCCCTAGCCCTCTCTGAGGAGAAATTACAAAGACACTACCAGTAAAGGCAGCATTAACGCCCAAAGGCCAGAGATATAAATCAATAAAACCTGAAAAGCCAGCCTGAACCTAACATAAATGCCAAGAACTTAAACTAACCCTCTGATGTTCTAAAAAATTGTTTAAAGGTGTTTTAACTGCAACAACTTTAATATATGCTATTGGAGCTAAAATTATCACGGCTGCTGGCACCAGACTTGCACTCCAATTTTTCCTTGTTAATATTTTTAATTTTTACTCATTATAATTCTATGACCTTAAAGGCCCTATATTTTTATTTATTTTCACTACCTCCCTGTATCAGAATTGAGTCATTTGCGCGCCTGCTGCCTTCCTTGAATGTGGTAGCCATTTCTCAGGCTTCCTCTCTGGAATCAAACCCTCATTCCCTGTCACTTGTAAAAACCATGGCAAGCCACTACCATACCATTGAAAGTTAATAGGGAAGAAATTTTTATGATATGTTGCAATAAATTGCAATCAGTAAAGTTACCATGAATCACCAAAAAATTGGTTGCCCACATTAGTTTTTTATCTAATAAATACAACCCTCCCAGAAGTTGGATCTTTGCATATATGTACAGTAGTTTTAAAAGCTATGGCAACAACCAAAAATACCTCAGATTTGAACAAAATGATTTCAAATTTAAGCAAATTCCAACTATCAGGTTAAAATATACACTCTGTTAACAGGGATTTTTGGCGTTAATGGACAAAATGTTTCAATACAGCAACAAATTGTTCACATTTTACAACCGAGCTTACAGACTTGTCTGTCAACATATCTTAAAATACACAGGGTGCGCTCAATGAGTTGCCCATTGATGTTTCTAACAACATGAACCAATCTGATGGCAATGTCAAACTGTGTGCACTTTCTCCTAATTAGGAGCGCTACCAATTCAACCTGCTGATCCCCACACAAGTTATTCCTTGGCTTCAAACCTTACATGGAAGATGCCACCACCCCCTCTTGTGGCCTGGTGGCTTTCCCTGTATAGTATATTAAGTACAATATTCTGCAATAAAAAACATCTTATTCTCATTATTCCTGTCCTTTCCATTAGACTGTTGTCTTCCTCAAATCAAATACTGAATCCTCATTGGTTCAGTTGTAATAGTAGTAGCAGAAGTAGGTTCACAACCTACCTAAAAGAAACCTTTCTGTCAATCCCCATGGGGGAAATCCCCAACAGGTATGTCATCTATCAAGATCAACTGGCACTTACAAGCGTGTACAATTGACTCCGCCTTGGGAAGCAGGACACAAGCATCACCCCACCCCAATAGGACCTTTCTCAACGCATGCTCAACCTTCAGCTTGGATCTTTTTTAGGAGGTGTCAAAGGAGCTGACATTGTCAGTTGGCTCCACTCTACCAAAACTTGCCTCTGCATCTGTCAAGTACCAGACACCATGTGGGTTGTCACTGCTTCAGGCCACCTTACAGGACTTGCTGAAGTCTGGTTCACCAACTGGACCAGCCAAGAAATAGAAATTACCTGGGTGTTGTTCAGGGACGCTGCAAAGTCCCACTACAGTGAAACATTTTCACCCATTGTGGTGGGAACTCCCCTCCTGGCCATCAAACAAGCTGGGCCTGCCCCTGAATACCTTGCCGCTGCCCCCATAAGCCATGACCAATGGGAATGCCATACTCCTTACCTTGATAGTTAATGGGTTCAAACCCCATATCTGCAAGTGGGTTCCTGTAGGTTGCTGCACTTTCATCAATGACTGCTACAAGGCCATTGTGTAGGCCAATAATCAGGCTTCAATGGGCTTCCGCAGATCCAATGACACACCACCCCAACCTTGTCCCACACCTGGCAGTGCCCACAATCAAGTAGGCTGCCACCAGTCCCACTAACAGAAAAATGGGGTTAAGCGCCCCTGCAAAGGGGAACTCCAGCTAGCATAAATTGAGGACCAGGGAAACGCCTGGGGGTTGTAGTTAAGAGAGGTTCTACAACCCCACTTGACCCTTCCTCCCAATCCCTGCTTGCAAAAAATCTCTGCAATTACAATGTGCATGAAGTTGAAGCCCTTGATGTATTCCAGGTCCACAGCAACAACCCTGTTCTCCAAGAAAGCCATTCTTCAAATAAAGTAACTTGCTTGGCCTATCCATTCTTTTTTGTGGGAACACCCACAAACTATTGGTAGATATGGGGGTTGATCACACTATGGTTGACCAGGCGTTCACTGACACTCAACAATTAGACCAAGTGCCAAGCAGTTTCAAGGCAGTACAAGTGGCTGACTCCTGTAGAGTGGCAATTACCCATGAGACGGTACCCCTCTCTGTGAGGATGGGGAGCATCCAGCTTAAGCTCTCTTGACCAATCATGGAAGGGCTCAGCCACAATGTCATTACTGGCCTTGACTGGATTTGTCACAACTATCCCTACATTGATTGGGATATGTCTGTAATCACTCTCAATAGAAATGGGTGGGTTTCCAGATATACCTCGTTGAAATGAGCAAGTTGCTTCACAATACCATGTTTGTCCAAATAACAGAAATGGGCTCATATGATTTCAAGGGGGGAACTAGACTTCAATCAATGCTCAGTCAAAGTTATATACACCAAACCACCTGCGGCTTTCCCCTTGACCACTTCACCTCCACCTGCACTCGCCACGCTCCTCAAGGAATATAAGGATGTTTTCAGTGAAACACTGGACCAACTAACCCCTCCCCAAGAGATCCAGCATGCTGTGCAACTGCAAGGGTTGCTTCCCAAAGCACATCCCCTCTATTGCCTAACATCAAAAGAAGATGAGACCCTCCACCAGCACCTTGTAGAGGCACTTGATAAGGGCTTCATCTGCCCCTTGCTCTTGCCATATGGGGCTGCTGTCTTCTTTGTAGCCAAGAAGGATGGGTCCCTTTTCTTGGTCACAGACACCCCTCCCTAAACAAGGTGACAGTTAAGAATAAATACCCCCTGCTGTTGATTGACAACCTGTTTGAAACGCTTGTGGGTGAGAAGGTCTTTAGCAAGATTGATTTCACCGCAGGGTACAGCCAGGTTGCATTGCACCAGGGGATGAGGCAAAGACTGGCTTCTGCACACGCTACGGGTTGTTCAAGTTTTGGGTCATGAACTTTGGAATGACTAACACTCCTTCCACCTTTGCCATGTTAATGAACTTAGAATTTGAGGAATTAATTTGGAAATGTGTTGTTGTGTACCTTGACAACATTATTGTCTTCAGTCAAGATCAAACCATGCACCTCCAACACCTCTGTGCTGTCCTTGACACCCTTTGGAAAAACCAGTTGAAGGCTAAGCCTTCCAAATGTGAATTCCTCAAGTTGCAGCTTCTGTTCCTTGGGCACACCATCTCTGCCCAAGTAATAAAGCCTGCCCCCGCCAAAATCAAGGCAATCACAAGCATGCCACCCCCACCAATGTGGGCCAGGTGTGTACCTTCTTAGGCATGGTTGCCTACATGTACAAGTTTATTCCCAATTGTGGGGAACTAATTGCACCCCTCACTGAGCTCCTGAACACTAAACAGTGCTTCCATTGGACCCCTGCCAGAGATCAAGCCTTTGAGATGTTGAAGCAAAGACTTACAACTGTGTCAGTACTGAAATTCCCCAATTGAAACTGCCAGTACAAACTTGGGGCTGATGCCTCTGATAGAGCCATATGGGGCGTGTTATGGGTGGAAACTGACAAGGGCATCTTCCTGCCTGTGGCATACAAATCCAGGAAGCTCACTTACTCAGAACAATGTTACCTGGTACATGATAAAGAATTAGCGGCAATTGTGCACTGCATCAAGAGGTGGCAATGTTACTTGGAAGGGGCCACCTTTCCACCCCACATCTTGACTGATCAAAAGTCACTCCAGTACTTTAACACGCAGTCCCACTTGATGCGCTGCCAAACAGGCTGGGTTGAGTGTCTATCCCCTATCAGTTGCGCATCAAATACAAGCCTGGGAAGATACTTGTCATGGCAGACACCCTCTCAAGTCTCTACATAGCATCCATCACCAGGGATAATGACTTGGACCCAGGTTGGCCAATGCTTTACCTCCATCCTGAAGCAACCTGTTACAAAGGCCTTAATTTGGCAACCATCTCCAAGCTAAAGGACAACAAAATTTAATTCACCACCAATTCTGGCAACCTCTGCCGCCGGGCAGAAACAGATGAAAAGACGCCCTACATTTCCACCACACAACAGGGCAATACTGTACTACATTACCACCGCACCCTGGGTCATATCAGAGGATGTAACCTCTTCAAATCATGAAACTCAAGGTTTGGTGGCCGTGTATGCGCTAAGACAACTTGGGACTCCTTGAAACATGTGTGTTGTGTGAAAAGGACACATCTAAACCTGCACCCCCCAAGTCCGTCCTGCCCATTAAGGCCATGGAACCCTTTGAAGAGTGGGCCCTCAATATTGTTGGGGCCCTCCCTGAAGACAGACTGGGGAAGAAGTATATCATAACAGCCATTGATTACTTCACCCGCTGGCCAGTAGCATGGGCAACCACTAATCACACTGCCACCACCATCACTTGCTTCATTGGTAAAGAAATTGTGGCCTGTTTTGGACGCTCCAAACACCTCATTACAGACAGGGGTCCCAAACTTGTTGGACATGTCATGAAAGCGTACTGCGCCAAGAATGCCCTTCAACAAATAGTCACAACTCCCTATCATCTGCAAGCCAATGGACGCGTAGAGCAATTGAATGTTTCACTGGTTCAACTGATTGCCAAACTCTCACAGAAACATCCCAATACCGCATGAACTGAACACTTGCCCACTGCCCTGCTCATTTTACAAGCAAGGATCAACTGGGGCACCAGGTTCAGCCCCAGCACCCTGGCCTTTGGGACACCTGACAGCTTGGCGGGAGTGGAACAAGGGAAATTACAGTTCACAGTTCCCGGGAAACCCCCTTGTTGACTACTCCCTCCCTGAGCCAGTGGCATGCCAAGGCCCAAGACATTGAACACAAGCAAATTGAGGGAGGAACAAAACACCTCAAGGCCAGATACACCATAGGTGACCCCATCTACACCCTCAACCCCAATTCTGCCAAATTAGAACCAAACCACTTGGGACCCTTCAAAGTAGCTGCAGTCTATGACAACCACACCTACCAACTTGAAGATGCCCAAGGAAACATCAAGAAACTTCACCAAAATTGCTTGCGCCCCTGCTGTGCCATCCCCACACAAAGGTTGTTTGTGCAAACCTTCCCAGAGCTTCCACAGACTCCAGTCCTAGTGTCTGACAACAAGCAGGGGGCAAGGGGGGTGTTGCAACCAAGTTTCCGGACTCATCTGCCAACGTATCTTACAATAACCAGGGGCACCTGATGAGTCACCCCTTGATGTATCTAACAACATGAATCAATCTGATGGCAATGTCAAACTGTGTGCACTTTCTCCTAATTAGGAGCGCTACCAATTCAACCTGCTGATCCCCACACAAGTTATTCCTTGGCTTCAAGCCCTACATGGAAGATGCCACCCTCTTGTGGCCCAGTGGCTTTCCCCATATGGTATATCAATTATGATATTCTTTAATAAACAACATATTATTCTCATAATTCCTGTCCTTTCTATTAGACTGTTGTCTTCCCCAAATTAAATACTGAATCCTCATTGGTTCAGTTGCAAGACACACACCAAACAAGACTATTCAAATTTACAAAAGAAAATACAAGGATTCACAAACAAAATGGTGTGAGTTGGCTTTTGGTGTACACATGCTTACTATGTAAATTGGTGATGAAATACACCCACGTGCAGTGAGTCAAAACTCAATAAAAAAAACACAATTACAACTCAATATGTAAATAAAACCACTCAATCAGTGTGTACAATGGATTGTAATCAAGTATGATACCAAGATATCTAAAAGAAGAAACACAATCTGAAACAAAAATTTCAAAAAGGTTGTGTTGGGTGCTTAAATTGGTGTAAATCTGGGGAAAATGGTGGAAATTATTTTTGGGTGTTCTAAAAGGGTGTTATAAAACCAAAAACAACTAATTAAGAAATAAGAAATCTATAATTGGGATATTGGGTGGAAAAAATATTAATTAAATATCCATATTCATATAAAAGCAGAAATTAAAATTAGAGAGTAACTTAACTGAAATCTATTTAGTATTTTATTAAATTTTTAAAATAGAAGGAACACAGCAACAGAGTACCAATGCACCTGTTGTGTGTTGCGGTTGTGGTTACCCCTGTGGGTCAATGAACAGAGTTAGTGCAACCCAAATGCCTACTCAGGAAGGAGACAGGAGAGGAGATATCAATAGTGACGCTGCACTGACACAGCTGGTTCAAGGAGCACAAGCTGCTAGGGTGAAGAGCATCAACTCTTGGGTGCCCAAGCTGACCTGGAAGCCCACCAAGGTTACCACAACCAAAACAGTTAGAAACAAAAAGATCAAACTTACCTCCTATGTGTTTGACGCTGTGTATCACCAGGAAGCAGTCCCAGCAGCCATGATGGAGAAGATGAAGCCTGTGCTTGACACCAGCTAAGAGCCTTACGTCAGTGATGGCAACCAGGAAAAGAATGAGGAGCCTGAGTTTTATAAAACTGAGGAGGGACAGCTGGTTCTAAAGAAGTTTGCATCCTTCTATAACAAGATGCCTATGCCTTGCAAACCATTCACCAATTAGGATCCTGGCTTGTCTGAACCCACAAAGCCCACTCAGAAGCGCATTCCAGACATTAAGTGCATCATCCTGCTCAGACTCATGTGTGAATCTGGAGACTACAAGGCAACTGCAGCTCTTGTTGGGGTGGACCTCAAGTATGCCAGCAAGGTATCCAACAACTTCATTGATACTAGCCAATTCCTTGCCGCAGAGAAATCCTTGCATGTTTCCACTATGCTCACCAAGGAGCACCAATGGGCAATATGCCAGTGGATAACCTGAGATTGCCTTTTGAACTGGTAAATATACAGGCCATGGTCAAGTCTAATTTTGGGGTTGAGGCTTCAATTTCCTTCTACTACCATTTGGTGAAGGGTATGCGCTTTTCCTGAAAAAAACTTGGGGTATCCCCCTACAATAGAAACAGTCCTGACAATATTGAGGTCCAGAAAAACTACACAGAGGCATACACTGCCCTCAAAGCCAAGGGGACAGTGAAATTCTACTATATTGACAAATTGGAATTTGCCTTGTCTATTCAGAATGCCTATGGCTATGTCCCAAAGGCTCAAATGACAGGTTAGCTTGGTGTGCTGCAGTCTGCGCACAGCCTATTCTATGGTGGCTCTCCTCAGTCCAAAGGGGATCAAGCTCTATCAAATGATACTAGGCTCCCACAATAGCCAGACCTTCCTGAAATTCCTCTGATTGGTCTAGGATAATCTATGGCGCACAAGCTCAGGCTTCATCAAACAATTGTACTGGATAACGTCAGACTCCAGAAGGTGGCAGATATTCTTGAGGAATTTCCAATGATCAATACAGGCATTGCAGTTGGCCCCCAAAAATTGGCCACAGCAAATTTGCGCCTCCTATTTCTTCCTGTCTATTCCCCATTCCTAAACCCCATCAAGGAGGTCTTTGGGTGGCTCAAGCAAGTTGCCAATAAGGGGACACCAACTGGGCCCAATGATTTGTTCAATTTGCTGCAGGCTGGGATCCACACCCTTCCAGCAGAGACTGTGGCTAAATTCTATGGTCACATTGATTTGTTTCTTCCTGCATGCCTATCCAAGCAGCCAATCAATTAAAGGCTTAGTTATTACAAATTTATTCTTCTGTATTTTTTTAAAAAATTATTTAGTTTAATTTTTATTGACCTCTTTCTGTGATTACACTTGTAAACTGACAGGTATAATAAAAATTAACAAAGAAAAGCAAATGATGAAAATATAGTAATTTTAAAAGCTATGGCAATAACCAAAAATACCTCAGATTTTAACAAAATGATTTCAGATTTAAACAAAATCCAACTATCAGGTTAAAAATACACTCTGTCAACAGGGTTTATTGGCGTTAATAGGCAAAATGAGTCAACACAGCAAAGAATTGCTCACATGCAAAGCAAAACCATTCAAAATAAAATCTAAAATACATTAATTCACAAAAAAATGATGTGAGTTGATTTTGGTGTACATATGGGTCATTATTTGTTAGATTAATCTGTTTCCTATTAACTGTGCTACTTAACACTTTAAAATTTTGTTTTAATTTTCTTATCAATAAATTTAAATAATTATAAAAATTTTATCAAAATAAATCTTATTTAATCCTTATAATATAAAAACCTATATTAAATTAATCATTTTCTACTTACAGCTAAATTAAACTGTATTAAAAGCTAGTAACAATCTTATTTCATGTACCATTTTTCTTGAAAGCTGATTAGTAAAAAATGACATCATTCTAAAAAGAGAAACATAAAAATACAATAAAACTGATACAATGCTTTTTGTTGGAAATTAAATTGTTGCCTAAAATCTTAGCTTTTTTAAAAATATTTAATTTAAAATATAATAATTTTTGAATCTCTCTTTTTAAAAAGAGGGCAGACAGCTTTTTTGCATATTTAATAAATAAATATTAAATAATTTTGGATTTGTTTTATAAAAAATCTAGTAAAAAGTTAAAAAAATTAAAACTAAAATTAAAACTAAACTTTTATTGAAATTTCAGTGATCTCATTTAGCATAAGTAATTTATTCTTAAGTTAGATTTTATAGAAAATATATAATAAGAACTTATAAGAGAGTAAAAGTTTTTCTTTTCAAATTCTTAAGTATTCAATATTAATAAAATGGCTTTATACAACTATTTAATAAAATTATATTTTTATACTGTATGCTAGAGATAATATGTATAAAAAATTCAAACATAAAAAAGAATGTATCAAAATCTTGCTTTATTTAATTAAATTTTATAAAGGTTAAAATTTATTCAAATTAAATAAAAAATGATCTTAGTCATTGTATCTATAAAAATAAGATACAACTTTAATTATACAAGCAAATATTTATATGTGATTAAAAATAACATTTTTGTTTTGATAGATTTAAGATATATAAAGTTCATTTTTTAAGGACTGTTAAAAGTTATAATAAACTTAAGTTTATTTAAACAAAAGGTTTTTGAGTTGGTTACTAGAAGTAAGCTAAATAATAATTTATACTTTAAATTTAGTTTACTGATTAAAATATCATACTTTAAGAGTTAATTAGCATATTTTATTTCAAATAATAATTTTATAAGCTTACATTCAAAGCCGCTTCAAGTTACTAAATTGGTATTGAAATATAACGTTGCAGCACAATTCCAAAAGCTGAGATTAAGGGCTTTCTAATGATACTAGTTTGAGCGAGATTGAAGTACTATTTGCCGAGATATCAACAGTTAACCAGAATATAAAAAGGGGTAAATAAACAATGATATCAGACTCCAGGGGTGATATTGATAAATTAAGGAGATCAGTTGGGGGTCAGTTGGGGATTTATGCCTGTAGTGCAAAAGCTCAGCTAATATGGTATTTAAACAGCTCAACTTTACAGAAATTTACTTTACAATCCACACCTTTACTCCTCTCTGATAACTGCACATCTATTTCCAAGCAAGAACTGCCTGAACCAAGCCAAGGAACCCAACCACTGTCATTATGGAACCCATCAAGTTTGCACCTTAGATGACACCCTTCTTCTCACTGGGGGCTTCTACTAAGAGAGAAAGGATCTCTATGCTTAAACAAGCATTCCTTTTTACTGCTGGCAGTGATCTTAACAGCTTTGTTGAGCATTTCTTATTAAAAACAGAGTTTGGAAAAAGTACCTTCTTACCTGTCATACAAAATTCTAAGACAGATGATTTCCTTAACAACCTAAAGGAATTGATGTCAGAGTCCCCTGCCAAGCACCTTCCTTCCCTAAGAGCATTGGTTACATCAAGCTACAGTCTGAAAGAGCTTTGGGGTTGTGGATTTAAAATGACAAAAAATGAGTATTCATATTCTAAAAAAATAAAAAATGCTAAAAAAGCATCATTAAATTCAAAAAATAAAAAAGGAAAAAATGATTCAGTAAAGAAAGAAAACATAAAAAATATTTTAAAACACATATTAAAAAATTCATTTCCAACCATCCAATTCACTAAAAAATCCCCTGGATTGATTTATGAAGAATTACAAAAAGAATTGAGTGAATACTCAACTAAAATAAAATACTCCTTATTGAAAACAAAAAAAGAAATTTATGAAGATATGAAAATAAAAAACAATATTTCTATTTCACTTTCCACTTTCTATAAGCTTATTCCTAATAATATAATTAAAAGCAAAAAGCAAACTGATATGTGTAACATTTGCAACTTAAAAAAATCATTAGAAATGAAGAAAAAGGATTTGGGTATAAAGAAGTTGCCATTGACTAAATCTATTAAAGAAAATTTGGAATCTATTGACCTACATGAAAAGTTTTATAAGCATCAAAATAAATAATATATTAGTGATATAAATAATCTTGATAATAATTCATGTGTTATAGTAATAGACTATAAAGAAAACTTTAAATTAGGTGGGGGCCTTATAGAGACAAATAATTGTTTTTATGAGAAAATACCTATATATTTATTAGGATTTGCAATTGCTTTTAAAGAAAATGAGAAAATTAAATATGAGTATCATGACTTTTTATCTGAAATTTTATCTCATGACTCTTTGTTTTCAGGTCAGTGTTTGATAAGTCTGCTTAAAAATAATAAATTTAAGAATATTAAAAATATTAAAGTTTGGACTGATAATGGTAATCATTCTAGATCTTATGAATTCTTATATTACCTTTTTAAAGAGGTACCTAAAATTATAAAAGGAACAATTAAGTTTAATAGATTTGTTGAGTGTCATGGCAAAAGTATTATTGATGGTCATTTTAGTGTATTATCTAAAATATTTAAACAAAAGGAAAATGAGATGTATATAAAAAATATAAATGATCTCAAAATGGTTTTTGAGAGAGAGGAAGAAAGAAAGGGTTTATATGAGTCACTTGTAAATAATTCAGATGTTTCCCAAAAAACCTTTTTTTACATCTATGATAGAAAATCTAGGCCTAAAAAAGCTGGCTTGAAGTCAAAGCATTTTATGTTAATCTTTCATATTTAATGAAAGATGGTGAGCTGTATGTTTCACCTTTGACATTTGAGGATGTTAAGGAGTACTCCAAAATAAATTATTGTGCAAAGTTCTGCACAGATGACAGAGAAACAAAGAGAGCTGATACTACTAAAGGATTAGTAGGACATGTTCATGAAGTTGGACGCATAACAAAAACTTATATTTCACATAGGGTAAATAGTCTTTTAAATACAACAACTTCTTTTCTAAAAATAACTAAGAAATTAATTATATGAGCCAAAGATAGGGTAATAGCAATTATGGCTTTGGGGCTGCTATTACTCTCCCATGCAACTCATATATTTGATTCTTGGCTTATTAAAAAGGAAAAAGGGTTTTTAGCAAAAATACAGTTAATAGAAATAAGATTTATTTTTATTATTTGTATATTTTACACCCTTGAACTTTTATTCAGTAAACTAAGCATTATATTAATGTTCAAAAAACATAAGCTTACAACTTAAATGATACCAAAGAAGTTAAAAGTCTTTAAGATGCTTAAGCTGGCGCCTTGGCTTAATCTAACAAATAATGACCCATATGTTTACTATGTGAATTGGTGACAAAATACACCCAAGAAAGATGAATCAAAACTCAATCCAAAAACAAAACACAATAGCAACTCACTATGTAAACAAAATCACTCACTCAGTGTGTGTAATGGATTGTAATCAATAATGATACCAAGGTATCTAAAATAAGACACAAGATCTGAAACATAAATTTTTAAAATATTGTGTTGGGTGCTTAATTTGGCGTAAAATCTGAGAAAAGGGGTGGAAATTATGTTGGGTATTCTAAAATGGGTGATGTAAAACCAGATACAACTAATTAAGAAATAAAAAATCTATAATTGGATATTGAGTGGGAAAAATATTAATTAAATATCTATATTCATATAAAAGCAAAAATTAAAATTAGGGAGTAATATAATGAATTTTATTTAATATTTTATTAAATTCTCAAAATGGAAGGAACACAACAACAGAGTACCAATGCACCTGTTGTGCGCTGCGGTTGCAGTTGCCCCCGCGGGTCAAAGAACAGAGTTAGTGCAACCCAAATGCCTACTCAGGAAGGAGACAGGAGAGGAGAGTTCATAGTGACGCTGCACTGACACAGCCAGTTTGAGGAGCACAAGCTGCAAGGGGGCAGAGCATCAATCCTTGGGTCCCCAAGCTGACCCAAAAGCCCACCTAGGTTACTTTCACCAAGAAAGTTAGAAACAAGGAGGTATAACTTACTTCATATGTGTTTGATGTTGTGTACCAACAAGAGTTGGTCCTGTCAGCCATGCTGGAGAAGGTGAAGCCTGTACTTGATACTAGCTACAAGCCCTACGTCAGTAATGGTGATCAGGAAGAGGACAAGGAGCCTGAGCTCTTCAGAACTGATGAGGGACATTTAGTGCTAAAGAAAGTTGCTGCATTCTACACCAAGGTACCCATGCCCTGTGTTGTGCCCAATGCCAATGTGTTAATCCCCACTGCCAAAATGCCTGCCCATAAGCACATCCCCAATATCAAATACATCATCCTGCTTAAGCTAATACAGGAATATGGTGATTACAAGGCAGCCGCAGCTCTTGTTGGGGTGGATCTCAAGTTTGCCAGCAAGGTATCCAACAACTTCATTGATACTGGCCAAGTCCTTGCCGCGGAGAAATTCTTGCATGTGTCAACCATGTTCACCAAGGAGCACAAATGGGCAATCTACCAGTGGATAACCTGGGACTGCTATCTTGAACTGGCAAATATACAGACCATAGTTAAATCTACTTTTGGGGTTGAGGCCTCAATTTCCTTTTACTACCATCTGGTCAAGGGAATGCACTTTTCCTGGGCAAAGCTTGGGGTATCCCCATACAATTGTAATAGTCCAGCCAACATTGACATCCAGAAAAAATATGTAGAGGCTTACACTGTCCTCAAAGCCAAGGGGATGGTCAAACTCTTTTACATTGATGAATCAGCATTTGCCTTGTCAATGCGCAATGTGTATGGGTATGTCCCCAAAGGTTTAAATGACAGGATGGCTTGGCTTGCTGCTGTCCACGCCACAGCCTATTTGATGGTGGCTCTCCTTGGTCCAAAGGGAATCAAGCTCTACCAAATGACATTGGCATCTCACAATATCTGGACCTTTCTATCATTTCTCCAATTGGTCCAGGAGCACCTGAGGCGCACAAGCCCAGGCTTTACCAATGTAATTATGCTGGCCAATGTTAGTCTCCATAAAGTGGCTGATATTCTCAAGGAGTTCCCAATGATTGACACCAGCATTGAAGTGGGCCCCCAGCAATTAGCCACAGCAAATTTGCGCCTTCTCTTCCTGCCTATTTGCCCTTCCTAAATCCCATCAAGGAAGTCTTTGGGTGGCTCAAGCAAGTTGTCAAGCAAGGAACCCCAACTGGGACTAAGGACCTCTTTGATTTGCTGCAGGCCAGGATCCACACCCTCCCAGCTGAGACCATGGCCAAATTCTATGGCCATGCTGATTTTTTCATCCCCGTGTGCCTTGCCAAACAGCCAATCAGTTAAAGGCTTAGCTTATCCAACTTTTTTATATTCTCTAATTTACTATTTAAAATTTATTAATTATAATTTTATATTTAGAAGCTTCTAAGCCCACAATCACATTCAGCAGGACCATCCTTGAAGGTTAGTAATTTATTTATTTATTTATAATTTTTTATTATGCCATCTGAGGCTATCCCAAACACTTGATACTGGATTACGCAAATATATTTATTTCACTTTATCAAATAAATATAAAAATCAAATTAAAAAAATGTGTTGCAATATCTTTGATTGCTCCCTCTTGGGGAATTAACGCCCCAAGTAAATCACCAAGCGGCTCACCAAGTGGTTCACTGCCTAGCCAATAAGCCGGTGGCACCTTTATCAGTTAACCATCTATGACGGGGATCCCTCAATCCAGGTCCTAAATGGAACACAACTTGATTAAGCCTCATGGCTCAAGAGGAACACTACTCAGATAAACCCCATGATCTCCATGATGTACATGGACAACATGTGGCTTGTCATGATACTATATAATAAGCTATATTCATATTCAATAAAGTATCATTCTCTTCTTAATCTTCCCCTTTATTTTGTTTATTATACTTCCCAGAAGTATAAACTTGACAGTGGTAGCACAGGTAGGTTATCCATACCTACCCAACTCAAAGGAAAAATTCCTCCCAAGAAAAGAACCCAAGCAATGTCACTTCCTAACAGTTGGATAGATTACAAAGTAGGACAAGACGTCCCCCCTGGACTTGTCATCTACAATAATCTCCTTTTACCCATCAACCAGTACAACGCCCTCAAAACCCGCAGTCTGTTCCCTATCACGCCAACTACAACAGCGTCTACGCAACCTGAGATACCCAACATCGTGTTTCAACGCTTACGTACCGCTGAAATTGGCGCCTTTGCAGGACTACGCCATGAGAACGCCTCTCTTTGGATTAACAGCACTGAGAGCAAGTTTGCACAAGTGGAGTACCCCCAAAGACTCTGGGTTAGTGAAGTTGCCCTCTGCGCCACAGAAACTGCTTCACGCTTTGTTACCAAATGGCTAGCTCAACATCCTGACCAGAAGGAAAACTGGGAAGTATTCAAAGCCGCATTCATTGAAAAGATTCTCCATGAAGGACTCAGACATGGTGATTATGACCAAACTCCAAACCTTCAAATGACAGGATCCATCAAGGAATACATTGCCACATACAAAGGACTACGTGATCATGCGCCCAACACTATCAACTTTGATGAACCTGGACCATGCCTGGACTTCTACAATGGCCTTCCTACACACATT
Source organism: Entomophthora muscae (assembly GCA_014839935.2). NCBI lineage: Eukaryota > Fungi > Entomophthoromycota > Entomophthoromycetes > Entomophthorales > Entomophthoraceae > Entomophthora > Entomophthora muscae. Next base: position 77,219 of record QTSX02000788.1, on the reverse strand, counting down.
AGACGTCAGTTTGACATGACCCGCTGCAAGAACTTCAAGGATGTGTTCCTAGAAAGAAAACGCGCAGCTCAGAAGTCTGACAATCTACACGCCACCAACAAGCGTAAGGAAAACCCCACAGTTAAGAGAGAGCCTCGCCCCAACAAGCAAAACAACCAATCCAACAATACCCAACCTCAAAACGGGAATTGCACTCCACAAGCCAACCAGGCTAGCACTGAAGATATCAACAAGGAGGGAAAAGCTCAGGGGAGTGCTTAGGCGAGCTGCCCTCCCCCTCTACACAAGACTTGTACAGAGAACAGGACGTGGACTTCATCACCATGATCCAAGTTCCCTCCAGCAACCCTCTCCTGTTTGCCGCCCAATCTGGAAATAAACTCCTTACCTATCCTTTCCATTTTTGCAGATACCAGGGCACAGCACTATTTGACACTGGAGCCAATCAATTGCTTATTAACAAGAGTTTTGCAGACCTCATGAAGTTACCTACCATTTGAAGTAACATCAAGAGAGTTGTCATGGCGGACAACTGCAGTACACCAGTTACCCGTGAGACCAAACCTTTCCGGGCCCAAATTGGAGACGTCCAAACAACAATTAGTGGCCCCATCATCCCAATCCCAAAATATGATATCATACTTGGATTAGATTGGATGCAAAAGACAAAACCTCACATAGACTGGGACAGTGCCACCCTCACAATCCAGCAAGGAGAAGTCCACCATCACGTGTACCCAACACACCTTGACACTCTCATGAGGGACCACATATTTGTAAAGGTCATGGAAACAGAAAAAGAAACTGACATCAGCAAAATCAATTGGAACACATGTACGTATGAAGTCATCCACTTCAAAAACACAGAAATCCAACACAAACAGAACCCAATTAGAGACCAGCTAGTCAATGAGTTTCCCTCTGTATTCCAAGAATCACTACCCGGACTGCCCCCTGATTGGGGTATCCAACATGAGATTGACTTAAAAGGTAGTGTGCCTAAAGCATGACCCATCTACCTGCCTCACACCGCAAGAAGACAACACTCTGAAAGCCTACCTTGACAAAGCACTCAAGAAAGGCCTCATCAGACCTTCAAAATCACCCTTTGGTGCTGCTGTCTTCTTTGTGGCAAAGAAAGATGGAGGCCTCTGCCTAGTCACAGACTACAGGGCCCTCAACAAGGTCACAATAAAGAACAGGTATCCCCTGCCCCTAATTGATGACCTTTTTGATGCCCTGGGGGGGTCCCAAATCTTCACAAAAATTGATTTGACAGCAGGATATCACCAAATTTGCGTGAAACCTGAAGACATTCCAAAGACTGCATTTTGGACTAAGTACAGATCCTTTGAATGTGTTGTCCTCAATTTTGGCATGACAAACGCCCCCAGTACCTTTGTAACCTTCATGAATGAAGTATTCAAGGAACACATTGGGAAAAGAGCAATCATCTACCTGGACGACATCATCATTTATAGTCCCAACCTACAACAACACTGGAAAGACGTCTGTGCAGTCCTCCGCACCTTGCAGGAAAACCAACTAATTGCCAAACCATCCAAATGTGAGTTCTTCTCAACTGAACTCCCCTTCCTTGGTCATATCATTAGCAAGGACGGTATCAAGCCGGATCCAGACAAAATATGCGCTATAACAGAGATGCCAGCCCCAAGAAACAAGAGCAAACTCCGCACTTTCCTTGGAATAGTAGCGTATGTACACAGGTTCATCCCTGACTGGGGCGCCCTAACAGCTCCCCTATCAGCCATCACTGGGGAAAACAACCAAATTTGTCTGGACACCTTTGCGAGATCAACATTTCTGCCAGTTAAAAGAACGCATGGTGACCACCCCCATCTTGCAATACCCAAACCGCAAGGGTATCTATGAGTTAGAAACTGACGCCTCTGATTATGCCATAGGAGGAGTCCTCCGTATCCAAACGGCCCAAAAAGACTTCCTCCCTGTGGCATATGAATCCAGGAAACTATCAGATGGCAAACAAAGATACCCTATACACAATAAGGAGTTGGTTGTCATCATACACTGTCTCATGAAATGGTGATGTTACCTAGAAGGAGCCCAGACGTTCAAAGTACTCACCAACCACAAGTCATTGGTATTCTTTAAAACACAACAACACCTGTCAAGAAGACAAGCCAAATGGATGAGTCTCATACAGAGATACCCCATGCAAATTGAATACAAACCAGGCAGAGAGATGCTTACTGCAGATGCCCTATCAAGGCTATACAATAAACACATCCTTTGCACTGATGGTGACCCCAACTGGCCCATGTTAATTATGGGGAATCTCCAGGAAGGGTTCCCACCTGGTACACCAATGGACATCCAAGAGAAAGTCCTCAAGAACAAACATCTGTTCAAAAACGTATATGGTACCCTCCACCAAATCCTTCCAAATGGTGACACGGTACCCTACATTCCGTCAACACAAAAGATTGACACAATCCTCTGCTATCACAGAGACTTGGGACACACCTGTAGCAGAAACTTGCATGAATATCTTAAGACTTGCTACTGGTGGCCCAACATGCTAGATGATATCAGAGAAGTACTAGAACAATGTGAGGTCTGTGAAAAGTACGCCCAAACCAAAGCTCCACCCAAATCAGTGGTACCTGTATCCATCACACAGCCCTTCAAGGTATGGTTGTTGGATATTGTGGGACCTATGCCTGGTGAAAGCAAAGGCAAGAAGTACATCATCATAGCCATCAACTATGCAACCAGATGGCCTGTAGCACAAGCCACAAAAGAGCACAAAGGCAATGACGTGAGACAATTCATTGGCAAGGAGATCATAGCTAAGTTTGGAAAACCTGACCTCTTAATCACAGATGGAGGCACTGAACTCAAAGCTATTGACACAAACATATACCTCGCCAAAAATGGAATAAAACACGTCACAGCCAGCCCATATCACCCCCAAGCAAATGGACGTGTAGAACAACTAAACGGCTCTCTAGTGGAAGCCCTCAGTAAGTTATCTGCCAACAATCCAAAAGCCTGGGTCAACATGTTACCAACCGCCTTTATGGTCTGCAGAACACGAGTCAACCGCAATACAGGCAAAAGCCCCTATGAACTTGTCTATGGTCAGAAACCTTCACTTGTCAGTACAACCACGGGACCATGACTGCCACTTCCCAAGAAGATTCCAGACAGCAGTGACCCAAAAGTACTACAAGCCAGAAAGGACCAAGAGATGATGGAATAACAAAGGGTTCAACAAGAAGCAATCCCACTACAACAAGAAAGGTTCCAAGTCAGAGACAAGATCTGGGTTGTCAACCACAACCAGCACAAATTAGACCCAGGATTGTGCAGACCAGGCATTGTCATGGAGGTGAAACCCAATAACACCTACCTCATCAAAGGGATTGGAGCTCAAACCAAACTAAAACGTGTGCATCATGATCAACTTTGCTTGTGTAAGGCAAGAGCAGCCCAACAAAATTCAAGACTCCCTGTCCCTAACGCCAAACTGGATTAGTACCAGGCCCGTGTACCAGATACCCTCAAGAAGGTTCCCAAGGCTCTGTCTTCCAGCACCCCAGGGGGAGATGTTGCAACATCTTTGATTACTTCCTCTCGGGGAATTAACGCCCCAAGTAAATCACCAAGCGGCTCATCAAGTGGTTCACTGCCCAGCCAATAAGCCAGTGGCACCTTTATCAGTTAACCATCTATGACGGGGATCCCTCAATCCAGGTCCTAAATGGAACACAACTTGATTAAGCCTCGTGACTCAAGAGGAACACTACTCAGATAAACCCCATGATCTCCATGACGTACATGGACAACATGTGGCTTGTCATGATACTATATAATAAGCTATATTCATATTCAATAAAGTATCATTCTCTTCTTAATCTTCCCCTTTATTTTGTTTATTAAATTTCCCAGAAGTATATACACAACAAATGTATAAAGTATAAAATAGAATTGTATTTTATTAATATATATTATTATGCTTTTATGAAGACCTTCTCTGGGATATATTTTGCAAATCTTGTTTGCTAAAATAAACATTAGAAAAATTAATTATAATAAAAATAATCTTAAGTATAAAGATTTTTATTGGTATAGAGAATAAATTAGGAGTGCCTATAGTGGGTTTGGCGGTATGTACCCACCCCACAATGGAGGTGGTGTACAACCTCCACTGCCACACTGTGAACAGTGGATACACCCTTATTGAAGTATTCTTGCTTGCTGGTAAAAGGAAGGATGATGAGATGGGAGTGAAGCAGCAGCTTTTCAGGCGGGGCTGTAGACCCATAAATTCCAGCCAGGACCAGGGCGTCTTGGATTGCATGGTCAACCAAGTTGTACCCGGGGGACCTTCTTCCCGTCCAGTGAGAGCTGGGCCTTGTTGACCCTGAGAAGAACCCTGTCTAGGTCCTCTACACTAGCGCTCATCCCAAAGAAAAAAAGATACCTGAGATAAACAACAAGGTGAAGCCTTTGTCCAGCAAAGGCTTCAGTAAACTCACACAGTTTGTTGTATACTGCGCTTATTTTTTTCATGTTTAGTTTTGCCAAAGGTAAGATTCATTGCCAAGGGGAGCTGTGACCGTACTACAGTCACTGCTGAGTATTTAGCCAAATAAATGCTCCGAAATATAAAGATGTTCTGTTTTTGCTGTTTATTACATATAGATAGGTTTGTTTGGAATTCTTGAGGGAAAGGTTCCTAGAAACTGGATATCTATTAATATATATAAAAGTGAGTCTGTCTGTTTGTCTGTAATGTCACCTTGAGTGGGCTCAAGCTGTAAGGGATTTGACTGAATTGATTTTTAGTTAAATTTGATTTTAAAAGTTCATTGTTAAGCCAAAAGCTCAATTTGGCTCATCCTTACATTCAATCCCTTACATGCATCTTTGAGAGTACACGGATTGAATTTAGTGGAGTGTGGTCTAAATCATGTTGAACTGAAATATAAGCCACTTGAACTTTAATAAATTTGTATTTGATTACGTGCATTTTAAATCAGTGGCTAACCCTATTCAACCATATCAAAGTGGCTTATCTTTCTAGATTACCCGACTCTAGAATGGGTGGATTAAAACTGGAAGAGAAGCAGCAATTGTTTTAGATTGTTTTATATGATTGGATGATTATGCTCTATGTTGAGGATTGAATCAATGACAAAAAGAGAGCTTGGTCAATTTAAAGTTATACAAACTAAATTATAAATATAAATATTAGTTTAAAGAAGGAGATGGTTGGCTTGGACATTTCGAAATTCTTATTCTTCAAGTGAGATAGTAGACCATTCCAATTCGATGCCACCTGATCCAAGTGGCTCCATATTGTTTCAGAGTAGACCTTGCTTGACATAGCTTCATCCCAAAAGAACATCAGTGGAGTAAACTAACTATGATAAAATTATGTTTTCATATGATGATTTTCATGAATTTAGAGGACGTAGATAATTTTTTCAGATGATTCTGATCAAAATGGTACCAAACATGATAGCTCTAGCTGCTCTAGATGCTGAGATATATAGTTAAGCGCTGGAATCAGGTTCACATCATAATCAAAGGCTCAGACTCAATTTGAAATTATCTAAATTTACTTTTAATACACACTAAAAAACTAAAATCAATGCATCTCAGTGAACACTAAGCCTATTTTGATATCCAATAGCTTATTTAAAAGCTGCAGATCAGCTCTACATTTTTACAGACATTAAAAATCACTTACTAAATTTTAAAATAATCAGTTTAGCCTTACTAAACTTAATAGTGATACTATACTTATTTAGGTTTAGTTTTTATTTATACTTGGAGCATACAATTTTAAATTTAAATTTAAATAAATATAATTGAAATTACTTTTTAATAAAGCAATCAAATAAAAGTTTAATTAAATATGCAATAAGTAATACAAGCCTAAAAAGACAATAAAATAAATTTAATTGATTTATTAAATTCAACTTTAATTCTGTCCTTGGACGGGGCAACCACCTAGTGTTTAATAAAAGAACAGAATATGGATGTTTAGTTAGGTTAGACTAACTAAAAGAATTGAGGCAAGATTGGCCGAATCAATCTTGGAGACTAGGCGTCTCAAAATGGGTTGATTAATCAGGAAGATTAATTAATAAATACAGGATATAATTAATGAGGATTTAATTATATTAAAATGGTCTTGACTTTGTCAAGAAGTTTGGTTAAGGTTAACCATGTCATGGCCATAGTTTTCCCAGGTGTGGCTCGGCCAAAGCGCTGCCACCTGGGGAAACCCGGCCCGAAGCCCTGCCCGCTTGCAGCAATCATAGATTTAAATCTAATGATCAATCACAAGTGGGTGGTGGCACAGGAAATTGGGTCCAAGTGGGGCGCAGATGCCCCACACCCAATTTTCCCTTTCTTGACCTGCTGGTCAACAAATCCTGGCCTCAAAGAAGGTCAGGTAACAGCTTACAGAACCACCATTGGTGGTATCTGTAAGCTGTCTAAATATTGTATTCAAGGAGGCCACCTCATCAAGATGTACCCAAAGGCTTTAAGTAACAATTGTCCTCACCAAACTACCTTAGTAGTTTGATATTTTACCCTCAATAAATATCTTGCCTCAATGATTCACTTATTTCAATATTTCCCAATCATATTTGTAATAACCAGACTGCTAGATTCTGCTTTCTCATCTCTGCAATTTCCTGGTAATCTTCCACCTCCTGCTGAAATGATTCCTGAAACCCGCAAAATTGAATGTGAGCCTATCTATGCTGCTGATTCCTTGACGTTGAGCCAAATTAAGGTCTTCTTGATGTACCTGTGCATAATCTTCTGCTGCACCTTTTCTTATTCACTCTTCAAGGGTTATCATTTAAGAGTAAACACACATTGGCTCCTCCTAATTGGTAATATCATCCTAATTTGGGTGTACATTCCCCATTTAATTGATTACAACGAGCTCTCTCTACTTTACCCTGACATTATCAAACTACTCTAATTTTGATATATTGTATGGCCTGTGCATCTTTGTTGTTAGATCATTCTCTTGCATCATGGATATCTCAGTGGTGACTTCCACAATGCTCATTACTTCATTTTGGAGTATTTTTGCAGTGGTTTTCTTTCCCCTGTTATACCCATCCTTTGTAAAGATAGAGATCACACAACCTTGTCGTACTTTACTCTCACGCCTCAAATTCTGGCAGCCTGCTCCTAGCCTTTCATCCCCTTTGTTAAATACTGCCAGAGAAACCTTGGCACTAACTGAGGAATGGACCCAGCATGGTTTCCCTCAGAAGCTTCTCAGCTTCTTACTCAAACAAGCAGAACCCGAATCTCGTGAGTGGTGTTTGTCTATTCTTGACCAAGCACCAAACTCCTTTGATGATGTGTCAACCCTAATCCCTTTGGTGACGTGCCAAGCTCTGGCAACTTCCTCTTTGATTGACTACAAAACCCTGTTCTCAAGTTCTCAAGGCCCTCAACCTCTACCCTTGCACCTCAAGCAGTTTCAAGCCAATGCCGAGAAGTCATCACTCCCCAAAAGTGCTAAGCTTGCGGCCCTCTATCTCATCCTTGACCACACCAGTCAAAGTCTTTCACCCTGGTTGCACCCTTCCGCTTCTGTCTCTGATATGATACAGCGCCTCCTGCAAGCAGTTGGGGGTAAGCTAGTGACGTCCCAGCAGCCAAATCAGCCTCTGTTATTGGAGGCTCCTCCCATGTTAAATTGCTTGAAAAGTCAACAGGAGCCAGCCACTTCACAAGGGCCCATATCCCCTGAGGTTTCTCAATCTCTTGTGACTCCAGCCCCCACTCTGGCTATAGCTCCTGTCATCAGTTCTCCTCCTCAGAGTATTACTACCCTGGCTGCTCTCTCCTTTTACAATATTGACAACTCCAGCGCTACCCTGGCAAACTTGAACTCTATTGACTCCCAAGCGCCCACTTCAGGTAACGCTACCAATGCCTGTAAACTTATATGTTTCAACCAGAACTGTCCGTTGCTATCCGCCAAGGCTCAGGCTATAGTGGATCTCCACGTCGCCACTATGAATAAGATTGCACCTGCTCCTTGTCTTGAGCCTATTGTCATTGAACCTGTGATTGACTAACCCTTTGTAGCCCTGAATGAGGACCTGTTGTCCATTCAAACAGCTCCTCAACTCCATGTACAAGTTGATTCCAATCACCCCCCTCTATCAAATAAAACAAAGATGGTATATTTTTTGTTTCATTGTTCCTTTGCTTCCACATCACATCTAACAAAAGCTGTAGCTTTAGTAGATACTGGTGCCAAAGACAACTTCATTTCAAAAGATCTGGTTGACAAGCTATGTTTGGAATATAATCCTGGTGCTCTGTGCAAAGGAGGTGTATCCAATGTCTTCCGTTCATTCAGACTACGTCGCCCGTTATCCTTCTCCATCACTGATCATGCCTTTGTTGCTGACTTCACAGTGGCAAAGCACCTGACATACCCAGTGATTCTAGGCGTGGAATAGTGGCGAGAGCACAATATCACCCAAATCCTCAAAGATAACTTACTGAGGATCACTCATCCTGCCAGAATTTCCTTGGAGGTACCAATGATCCCGTTTGGGAAAGAAGCCCCTCACATCTCAATGTCAGTCTCAGCAACAACAAAACCTGCCACATCATTTGACGTCCTTCCGTTGTGCCTCTCCCACTTGCACGCAGCCTTTGATTCTAAGCTGGCTGATGGTCTCCCCGCACACTCACAATTTGACTTTGAGTTTAAACTCACTGTTGATTTGGTGAAAGTTGCTTCTCCCATCTATCCCTTGAATTTAAAGGTGGAACAATTCTTAGAAGAATGGACAAAGGACATGGAAGCCAAAGGATAGATCTTTAGGAAATCTTCTCCTATATGCTCTCCACTGCTGTTTGTTCAAAAGTCTGATGGATCATTACGCCCCTGTATTGATTTTGGTAACCTGAATAATGTGACTGTACCGGACCCATACCCCATGCCCATTGAGTCTCAGATCTCCAGGGAGGTGGAGAAAGCTAGAATCTTTTCAAAGCTTGACCTCTTAAATGCTTTCAATCAGATTTGCATAAAAGAAGGTCAGGAATGGCTCACTGCTTTCAGGACTAAGAAAGGCATCTTTCAGTACTGAGTCACACCCTTTGGTCTAAAAAATGCCCTGGCAGTATTCCAGAAGATGATCAATGCAGTCTTAGGTGACCTCATTGGGAACTGTGCTATATAATACATGGAAAACATCTTAGTATACTCTCTGGATGAGGAGTCTCATGCCACCCACCTTTGTGCTGTAGTAGAAAGGATCCAAAAGGCTAATCTTGTCATCAAACTGAGCAAATGTGAATTCTTCAAGAGTAAGGTTTCTTTCTTAGGAAATCTGATTTTGGAGAAAGGCCATGCCATTTCCCCTGACAAGGAAGCCGCAATAAGGAATTGGCAGACCCTGACAAACATTACCCAACTCTGCAGTTTCCTGGGAAGATGCAACTTCTTGAAATGCTTCACCCCCCACTTGTCAGAAACAGCAGCCCCCCTTTACGCTGCTAGTGGAAAAAACTCTGGAATGGTCCACAAAATGTGATGCTGCATTCAATGCTGTTAAGAACATCATGTGCTCTGCAACCATGCTCCGCCATGTTGATGCCTCCAAACCCTTCATCTTAGCCACAGATGCCTCCAAATTTGCCATTGCCTCAGCCCTTCTACAAACTGCTGATGATGGACTAGAATACCCTGCGGGCTATTTCTCAAGAAAAATGAAATCTGAGGAGCTCAGCTACATGAACTATGACAAGGAGCTATTAGCAGTAGTAGAGTCTATGAAATACTGGCAGCATCACCTTTGCTCAGCCACACACCCATTTACAGTAAGGACAGACCACAAAGCCCTACTGTATTACCGGGAACCTTGTCTCTTAACTGAACGTCAGACCAGATGGTATGAAGTCCTAGTCAAGTTTAAATTCCAATACAAGTTTATCAAGGGTATTGATAACCATCTGGCAGACTCCCTCAGTCGCAACCCAGCATTCCTTCCTGACGTTAAGGCTGAACAAGAATTTAATACAAAGGTCATGATTCCCCCCAGGGCCATTCTACCCTCTCCTTCCATAAGAACAATCTGTACCCTAAGTGTCCAAGAACCTGCCAACCCAGAACTGGTAGCTAGATTCAAGTTGCTGCAACCTTTAGACAAACAGTATCCCCAGTTGTTTAAGTTGTCAAGTCAATCTACTCCCCACACCTGCTACAGTTCTGAAGACAGTATCTTACTTCACAATGGTTGCCTGTGGGTACCTGATGGTGATATTTGCCTGGAAGTCATCAAGGCACACCATGACAACATATTGGTTGGTCACCAAGGGAAAAATAAGACCATAGAGATAATCTGTAGACAATTTGATTAGAGAGGTCTCACATCAGACGTAGCTAAGTACTTGAAGGGCTGCATAGTTTGCCTGAGGGCAAAGCCCTCCCGTCTCAAACTGACAGGTCTACTGGTACCCCTAAAAATTCCAAATGGGCCATGGACATCTCTGTCTGTTGATTTCATAGTAGAACTTCCTCCATCAAATGGTTATGATGCAATCATGGTAGTAGTAGATTGTTTCACAAAGATGAGTCATTTCATCACCTGCCAAACCACAATCACATCAGTCCAGATGGCCAAACTGTTTGTCAACAATGTTTTTGCCCACCATGGAATCTCCCAAGAGATCATAAGTGACAAAGGCCCCCAATTCACAGCACAATTCTGGGAGGAATTCTCCAGACTCCTAGGCATTAAGTTATGCAGATCAACAGCCTACCACCCCCAATCCAATGTCTAGACAGAGAGGGTGAATCAATGTTTGGAAACATTTCTTAGATGCTACTCTAACGCTGAACAAGATAACTGGTCCCAAAACATACCAATGGCCCAGTTTTCTTACAACAATGCCCCACACTCCTCTTCTAATGTCTCCCCATTCTTTGCAAATTATGGCTACAACCCCCAATGTAACTTTGGCTCACTCTCAGGTAGCAAAGTGGAATTGGCATCCTCACAGGCAGCAGCTTTAAAAAGAATCCATGAAGAAGTCAAAGTGTCCTTGACTCATGCCGTGACAACTTACAAGGCTTATGCAGACATGAAAAGAAGAGAGGGCCCAGCATATGAAATTGGTGATCAAGTACTGGTTGACTCCCAGAACATGCGACTAAAAGTACCCTGCCGGAAGCTAGGCCCCAAAAGAGTAGGTCCATTCAGAATCTTAAAGAAGATTGGATCTTCAGCCTACCAACTGGACCTCCCTCCTTCCACATCTTCAGCACATTCCATGAATGCCTATTAACTAAGTATGAAGGTCCCCCAGTATCTACTCCTGACCCCATAATGGTGAATGGACAACTGGAATATGAACTGGAATCAATAATTGCATCCAAACTATCTTGCAAGCGCCTGCACTACCTAGTAGCCTGGAAGGGATACCCAGCCTCAGAAAACTGTTATATTCCCCATTGCAACCTCATACACGCCCAAGAAATGCTCCAGGAATTCCACAAGAACAATCCCCAAGCAGTAGGTCCAGTAAAAACCACCCTAGCTGCCATGAAACTCCCTCCTGCCCGCAAGAACTATGCATTGGCAGCACTCCCAGGAGGTGGGAAGTCCCCGTTACCAAAGAAGGAGAGTAATGTCATGGCCATAGTTTTCCCGGGTGTGGCTTGGCCAAAGCGCTGCCACCCAGGGAAACCCGGCCCAAAGCCCTGCCTGCTTGCGGCAATCATAGATTTAAATCTAACAATTGATCACAAGTAGGTGGTGGCACAGGAAATCGGGTCCAAGTGGGGCGCAGATGCCCCACGCCCAATTTTCCCTTTCTTGACCTGCTGGTCAACAAATCCTGACCTCAAAGAAGGTCAGGTGACAGCTTACAGAACCACCATTGGTGGTATCTGTAAGCTGTCTAAATATTGCATTCAAGGAGGCCACCTCATCAAGATGTACCCAAAGACTTTAAGTAACAATTATCCCCACCAAACTACCTTAGTAGTTTGATATTTTACTCTCAATAAATATCTTGCCTCAATGATTCACTTATTTCAATATTTCCCAATCAGATTTGTAATAACCAGACTGCTAGATTCTGCTTTCTCACCTCTGCAATTTCCTGGTAATCTTCCACCTCCTGCTGAAATGATTCCTGAAACCCGCAAAATTGAATGTGAGCCTATCTATGCTGCAGATTCCTTGATGTTGAGCCAAATGAAGGTCTTCTTGATGTACCTGTGCATAATCTTCTGCTGCACCTTTCCTTACTCACTCTTCAAGGGTTATCATTTATGAGTAAACACACATCATCTCCTCCTAATTGATAATGTCATCCTAATTTGGATGTACATTCCCCATTTAATTGATTACAACGAGCTCTCTCTACTTTACCCTGACAAACCATAGGAAAACCCCCCAGAATTAGGGTTAAAAGCGCCGCGTCAGCAAATTTATTGGATTAGAAGCGCCGCTGCGCTGCCTAATGAATTTGAGAGGCGCCACTATCAAATTTTCTCAGGTGCTGGGGCGCCGCCTGGGGAAATTGCTGGGCGCCGCAGTGGCGCCTGGTTTGAGTTTCAAAGCAGTTTAATGGGGTTTAAAGGCAAAAAACCATTAAATGCAAAAATAACTAAATAAAGACAAGGATGCCTAGGAATTCAGGTTTGATCAGCTGGTTCCCAGTTGGAACACTGATAGATGAGTTTAGGATGTGCAATCCACAGGGTTTTGGCACTGGGAGCTGGGGAAGCTCCATGCCAAATTGGTACATTGGGTTGAATGGAGTCAGGTGACTTCTGCCCATTGTAGGTCAATTCTCATAGGTTGAGAATTGTTGGTGATCTTTCAGGTAAAGATCTATGTTAGATGACTCAAATGTTATAGACCACATGAAGCAAATCATTGGTTGATTCAGGAACCAGAGGGGTTTTCAGCTGTGTATGCCCTGAATGGTATATAAGCAAAAACAGTTAAACATTAATAAAATATATTCATTGTTGGTTTTGACGCTTTCCCCTCACCTATTTTTCAATTGTCATGCCTTCTTTGTTAAAATTTGAGAGAGCCAAGTTTGGGGTCATTTGTGTGGAAACCGCTGCCGCAAGAAAGGAGGTTCCTACAAGTACATTGGAAGAAGCTTGGACCAGCCTGGAGGTCACTAAGACTGTTCCTGCCAAATCTTTAGTAGAAGTAAAGGCTGCGTTTGAAGAGCTGTATTCCAATTACTTTGCAAAGGAAGGGACTCCCGCCCAAGGGAACCAAATTTATGCTTGGGATGCTTGGAACTTGTTGGTAGGATGGGATGAAATCTTGCAACAAGTAAAAGAGATGGCAAATCGTGAAATTGAGGCGTTGAGAGCACGAGAGAAAAAAAGTGTTGAAATCATGGCTTGGGGGCGGGATGACAATAAAGTGTTATCTGATAAAATTGCCTCCCTGGAGGCAAAGCTCCTCAAAGCTTTGTCCCAGGAAGGTAATAGCAATAAGAGTCAAGGGCAGGATAATGGCAGGATGGACTGGTTAAGCCTGGATCCGTCACAGGAGCCCTGTCTCATCTGCACTCCAGGACAGCCCAAAGTCTGCCGGAGAATCTTAGTTTTCTTGATGGCTGTTGCGTCTGCAACAGCCAATTTTGACACCACACGCCCAAAGTTGTCCAGAAGGTAAGATAGGGTGTGCTCCACTGGGAAGCAAAAGCAAGCAGCCGCATGAGCCTGGCCCATCTCTGGTATATTCTTGAATGGGAGCGTTGCCAGGACATCCCAAACAAGCTCAATGAAGTTTACACAGTAAAATCCACTGGGAACCACTGGGTCCAAGCGGACCAGTTGGGCATCATTGTAGGCAGTAACTAACCACTCAGATACCCCCTTGGCATGTGTTAGCTGAGCCAATGCCTCCCGTGACATCAGAAAGGTACCACAGATCCTGTCTTCAAGCTCCCACAATACAGGGGGGACAGATACAGCTGCTTGACCATGTGAGTGGCATAATTTGCATAAAAGGTGGGGGGACAAAATGAACCAGGACCCGGCGGAGTTCACTGCCAATGTTTTCTAACAAAAAAAGTAAGTATTTGGAAATTAATATATAAAAGTGAGTCTACCTGTCTGTCTGTAATGTCACCTCAATTGGGCTCAAGCCGTAAGGGATTTGACTGAATTAATTTTTATTTAAATTTGATTTTAAAAGTTGGTTGTTAAGCCAAAAGCTCAATTTGGCTCATCCTTACATTTGATCCCTTACATGCATCTTTGAAAGTACACAGATTGCATTCAGTAGAGTGTGGGCTAAATCATGTTGAACTGAAATATAAGCCACTCAAACTTTAATAAATTTGTATTTGATTACTTGCATTTTAAATTAGTTGCTAACCCTATTCAACCATATCAAAGTGGCTTATCTTTCTAGATTACCCGACTCTAGAATGGGTGGATTAAAACCGGAAGAAAAGCAGCAATTGTTTTAGATTGTTTTAAATAATTGGATGGTTATGCTCTATGCTGACAATAAAATTGATGACAAAAAGAGAGCTTGGTCAATTTAAAGTTATACAAACTAAATTATAATTATAAATATTATTTTAAAGAAGGAGATGGTTGGCTTGGATATTTTGAAATTCTTATTATTCAAGTGAAATAATAAAATATTCCAATTGGATGTATCACCTGATCCAAGTGGCTGCATATTGTTCAGAGTAGACCTTGCTTGCCACAGCTTCATCCCAAAAGAATATCAGTGGAGTAAACTAACTATGATAAAATTATGTTTCCATATGATGATTTTCATGAAATTTAGAGGACGTAGATCAATTTTTCAGATGATTCCAATCAAAATGGTACCAAACATGATACCTCTAGCTGCTCTAGATGCTGAGATATACAGTTAAGTGCTGGAATCAGGTTCACATCATAATCAAAGGCTCAGACTCAATTTTAAATTATCTAAATTTACTTTTAATACACACTAAAAAAACTAAAATCAATGCATCTCAGTGAACGCTAAGCCTATTTTGATATCCAATAGCTTATTTAAAAGCTGCAGACCAGATCTACATTTTTAAAGCCATTAAAAATCAATTACTAAATTTTAAAATAATTAGTTTAGCCTTACTAAACTTAATAGTGACACCATACTTATTTAGGTTTAGTTTTTATTTATACTTGGAGTATACAATTTTAATTTTAATTAAACATACAATAAGTAATACAAACCTAAAAAGACAGTAAAATAAATTTAATTGATTTATTAAATTCAACTTTAATTCTGTTCTTAGACAGGGCAACCACCTAGTTTTTATTAATTATGATTATTAGGTTACCTTCTACAGTCTCCTCCTTGTCCACAGCCTCAGCCGGCTTGGCCATTCTTGGCGCAAGCAGCTGTGCAGGCATCTCAGTGTCATCCTTGCAGGCCCTCTTGGTTGGTTTAAGATGTTTGTACATCTCAGGATCATTGGTCCAGATGGAGGTGCAGAAAGGGTGTAGGACTTGAATTGTAAGCCATCCACAACTGTCTTCTGGACGTTAAATAGACACTCAATGGTCTTCTCAGGGGTGTCAGGTATTATGGCCATAAGCACCTTGGCCAACATCTTGTTAATTTTCTTGCCTTTGAGGATGGCGGACTTCACCTTTGCTTTGACCTTGCGGTTAATTTCTTTGATCTCTGTAATTACAGAGTCAAGGTCTTTTAGAAAGTTTCTCCAATTCTCTCATTGATTTTTTATTAACCTTTTCATATGTTTTTATAGCTTTCACCCCAATAAAATCTGTATTATTTTGATACTATTGCTTCTTTGTTTATTCCAGTTTGTTTTCCTATTTGCTACTCTATCCCATCTTTTTACCCATTATGTATGTGGTTTACACTCAACTCAATATGTGTTGTTGGCATTGTTCCTTAATTGCCATTATATTTTTGGCACTTTGCACAGCACCTTGTGATAATATTAATAACAATTTGGTGATCAGCTAAATTTGATTTAGAAAATTATAGGTTAACTGTGTTTATATAAAGTTGTTACTGATCCAAATTCAAAACCTTAATGATAAACTTTAAGCCAATCAGGAGCCAAGTGATAAAGTGATTGTTGTGATATAAAGGGTCATTCAATAATTCTTTGGTGCATGAGCGCTAATTAATATGATTGACTGTATGTTTTGCCATTGTGTGTCATTGCTGCTGTGGCAAATTGTTGGTTGACTAGTTCCCAATCAGCTGCTGGGTTAGGACTAGTCCATCAACAACTTGCCACAGTGGCAATGACGCACAATGGCAAAACATCTAGCCAATCATATTAATTAGCGCTCATGCACCAAAGAATTATTGAATGACCCTTTATATCACAACAATCACTTTATCACTTGGCTCCTGATTGGCTTAAAGTTTATCATTAAGGTTTTGAATTTGGATCAGTAACAACTTTATATAAACACAGTTAACCTATAATTTTCTAATTCAAATTTAGCTGATCACCAAATTGTTGTTAATATTATCACAAGGTGCTGTGCAAAGCGCCAAAATTAACTATGTTCTGGATCTAGATACATGGTATAGTAAATATATGATTTTATAGAAATAAGCTGAACATAAAGAATAAAACCAACTATAAACAAAGAGAACATGAACAATTGAAATTCAAAATAAAGATAATATAAATAGAACATTTTTGGCAACAGGGGATTTATTGGGGCAGGGAAGAGTGATGCCTAGTAGGCATAATAGCGCAGGAAAGGAAGACATAGAGGCAGTGCTGGCCTGGGGGGTCTGGGATTAGGCAGATGGGGCTGGCAGGTGGGGGTGGTGGTGGCAGAGGTAGAGGGGGATGGATTGTGTGTGATGGCAGCCATATAAGGCTTGTCATATTCCTTGTCCAACATTGGCTGGATGGGCTGGTATGTGTCAGTGGCACATGGTGGGAGGCACTTATCCTTACGTGATTGGTTGCCCATGTTCACATGGAAGACAATTTTTTCAAACAAGTCAGCCACTATTTGATGACCAAAGAGAAAAATTGTGGTCAAGGACCCCAAGATAGAGGTTATTGAAAGCCTGAGGGCGGCGCTCCTGTACTGTGTCTCCAATATTAAAGAACATGAAATCAACCAGATAGATGTCTGCATGGCCAGCAGGGTAGACTGAGGCCTGGTTCCTGCGTCCCTGGATAACCTAAGGCAATGGAGCTACCCTCCATCTGATGGCTCAAGAAAACCTGGTGCTTGGAATTTGAGCCATCCCAGGAGTCAAGTAATACACCAAGGATGTGGCTGTACTTGTAGCCATCAGTGAAATCTGGGTTTGTCCAATAGTAGACAAAACCCTTGGCTGAAACAGCCATAAATGCACCAATGAACGTCCTCTTCTTGAACTTCTTCCTCCCTTTTTGGGTGGCAGCTCTTCCTTGCAGGCCAAAATTGTTGAAAGCTATTGATATCTTATAATACAAGATGAACATGACATCATCTGATAGACTTGTCAAGCATTGGACAAAGGTGGATTTGATGGCAGGATCATATGGGGAATTCTCAGTGCCACCTCATTGGTTGTCAGCTACATTTGTAAGGACCCTAATTGAAGCCACCTCCGTGCATCCAGAGCTGCACCATGCGCTTGGAAACCCATATGTTATGGTGTGCAAGTTGTTTGTGGACCTGGGCCAAGGGAAGCTTGGGGTCCTGATGCAATAGATCAAGCATGATTGAGTATATCTCATTGATTTGGTCCTTGGGGGCCTTCTTGGGCTTCTTGGCTGTCCCAATCAGATTCCCCTTGTTCATTAGGTTGTTGAACTCCTGCATTATAGTGGCTCAGGTAAATTTCAATTGGTCAGCAATCTGATCCCAGGACAGACCCTGCAGGTTGAGTGCCACAATTTCCTGGAGAATTTGGGTGGTGATGATTTGTTGCTTGGGGCGCTGGGCTGCAGGAGCTGTAACCTGATTGGCTGTAGGGGGACAGGTTGGCTAGTGACAGGAAGTTGTTTCAAATCAAGGTTGCCATACTGATTGGTTGGTTGACAGGCAGCTTGTGCTGGGGTGGGTCTGGGAGCAGGGACAGAGCTAGACGCAAAGTGACTATTGAATAAGTCAAAGCCATATGGGTTGGGGGTCAGGTACAGGTCAGCTTCCTTGTTACCCACCTCAAAGGCTTGGGTTTAAACAGGTGCCTCTATGTTCCAAGCATCACCTCCATTGAAGCTGGCTTGGCTGCTGGCGCCGTTGAAAATGTTATTGCTAGTAAAAACCATCTTGAAATAAAACCTAAGATAAAATCACTAAAAGTAGAAATTTTAATGATTTAATTTTATTGTAGCCACAAGTCCATATTTGGAAGGTTTTCAAAACCATTCCATACAAATCTGTAGCCATAAAAATAAATAAAATGCCTGTGTTCCTAAATTGAATAGCTGTTGATTGGCTGTTAAATTGATAGTTTTCTATTTTAGGCTGCTAATACTACACACCTTGTGTGACTCCATTTTGTTTTGTGCTTGTGGAATCTTGCTTCTAGATTGCTCAAATTTTGTTTCATTTTAGTCCTTCTGTTGGTGCCTCATATGAATCCTGATTAGATTAGAATATATTCCGGGATGGCATCCATCCATCTCACTTGTTGTGTCAGTTCATTTTGTTTGTGGTTTGAACTACATCACTTGATGTTTGATATAATTTTGTATAATGGGCTAGTGAAATTTTGTTTTCTGTTTTAGAGTTCATTTATTAACAAAAAATATTTGAATTAATTGAATCCTGAATCTTGTGCAACTTGGATTTTGTTTAAATCTGAGGTATTTTTGGTTGCTGCCATAGCTTTTAAAACTACTGTACATGTAAAACATTATTTTTAATTTTTGGATTTATTTAGTTTAATTTGTTTTGACGCTCTTTCTGTGATTATGCTTGTAAACTGTCAGGTATAATAAAATTAACAAAGCAAAGCTAAATGAATGAAATAATACATGTAAAATATTTATTTTTTAATTTGTATTTGTTTGTTGTAGATGAATGATATAAATATTTATATTTAAATTTAAAAAGTAAATCTTTGAATTTGATTTAACAAGCTTTATTGGGGATGTGATTGGTGGAATTCCAGGACTTGTCTTTGAAATAAACTAAAAGTTTCTATTGAAAAGGTGTATGCTGACATGGCTCCTGTATATATAGCTTGCGGCAGCTAGAGAAAAAAAGTACTGTGATACAATTGGCCAAGAGGATCTTTTCTTGTGAAGATGACATTCCATATGTGGCAGCAAGAATAACTACATCCTGAATAACGTGCTCTATTGAGCTGTACCCAGACACAATCCTTTTTCTATCTAGTAAATGGTAAATTTTGTCCAGCTTAGTTAGTATGTCTAGTTTTTTGCAAACCTCTACTTTAATCCTCATCATTATACAGTAGTTTTAAAAGCTATGGCAGCAACCAAAAATACCTCATATATAAACAAAATGAATTTCAGATTTTAACAAAATCCAAGTCGCGCAAGATTCAGGATTCAATTAATTTAAAAAATTTCAGTTAATAAATGAACTGTCAAACAAAAAACAAAATTTCACTAGCCCGCTATACAAAATTATAGCAAATATCAAGCGGTGTTTTTTAAACCACAAACAAAATGAACTGACACAACAAGTGAGATGAATGGTGCTATTCTGGAGTATATTATAATCCATTCAGAAGCATATGAGGCACCAACAGAAGGGAAAATAAAACAAAATTTTAGCAATCTAGAAGCAAGATTCAACAAGCACAAAACAAAATGAGGTCACACAAGATGTGTAGTATGAGCAGCCTAAAATAGAAAAATAACAGTTTTACAGCCAATCAACAGCTATCCAATTTAGGAACAGAGACATTTTATTCATTCTCATGGCTCCTGATTTGTGTAAAATGGTTTTGAGAACCTTCCAAATATGGACTCAAGATTACAATAAAAATAAATCATAAAATTTTAAAATTTCTACTTTTAGTGATTTTATCCTAGGTTTTATTTCAAGATGGTTTTTACTAGCAATAAAATTTTCAACAGTGCCAGCAACCAAGACAGCAGCAGCCAAGCCATCTTCAATGGAAGTGAGGCTCAGAACGTGGAGGCACCCATTTACACCCAAGCCTTTGAGGTGGGTAACAAGGAAGCTGACCTGTACCTGACCCCCAACCCACATGGCTTGACTTGTTCAATAGTCACTTTGCGCCCAGCGCTACCCCTGCTCTTGTACCTACCCCCGCACAAGCTGCCTGTCAACCAACCAATCAGTATGGCAACCTTGATTTGAAACAACTTCCTGTCACTAGCCAACCTTTCCCCCTACAGCCAATCAGGTTACAGCTCCTGCGGCCCAGCGCCCCAAGCAACAAATCATCACCGCCCAAATTCTCCAGGAAATTGTGGCACTGAACCTGCAGGGTCTGTCCTGGGATCAGATTGCTGACCAATTGAAATTTACCTGAGCCACTATAATGCAGGAGTTCAACAACCTAATGAACAAGGGGAATCTGATTGGGACAGCCAAGAAGCCCAAGAAGGCCCCCAAGTCCCAAATCAATGAGACATACCCAATAATGCTTGATCTATTGCAGCAGGACCCCAAGCTCCCCTTGTCCCAGATCCGCAAAAAGCTTTCACACCATAACATATGGGTTTCCAAGTGCATGGTGCAGCTCTGGATGCATGGAAAAGTGGCTTCAATTAGGGTTCTTAAAAATGTTGCCGGCAACCAATGGGATGGCGCTGAGGATTCCCCATATGATCCTGCCATCAAATCCACCTTGGTCTAATGCTTGACTAGTCTGACAGATGACATCATCTTCATCTCCTACTACAAGCTATCAATACCTTTTGATGATTTTGGCAAGCAAGGAAGAGCTGCCACTCAAAAAGGAAGGAAGAAAGTCAAGAAGGGGACTTTCATTGGTGCATTTATGGCTGTTTCAGCCAAGGGTTCTGTCTACTATCAGACAAACCCAGATTTCACTGATGGCTACAAGTACAGCCACATTCTTGGTGGATTACTTGACTTCTGGGATGGCTCAAATTCCAAGCACCAGGTTTTCTTGAGCCACCAGATGGAGGGTAGCTCCACTGCCCTCCAGGCCATCCAGGGACGTGGGCACCAGGCCTCAGTCTACCCTGCTGGCCATGCAGACATCCATCTGGGTGATGTTGTCTTCTTCAACATTGGAGACACAGTACAGGAGTGCCGCCCTCAGGCTTTCAATAACCTCTATCTTGGGGTCATTGACCACAATTCTCTCTTTGGTCACCAAATGGTGGCTAACTTGTTTGAGCAAATGGTTTTCCATGTGAATATGGGCAACCAATCACAGAAAGACAAGCGCCTCCCATCCCGTGCCACAGCCACCTAACAGCCAATCAAGGCAATGACAGACAAGGAATACAACAAGCAGTATATAGTAGCCAACACACAAAATCCTCCTGCCTCCACCCCCGCCACCAACACCCCTCACCCACCAGCCCCACCCACCCAATCCCAGACCCCCCAGACCAGCACTGCCTCTATGTCTTCCTTTCCTGCGCTATTCTGCCTATTAGGCATCACTCCCCTTGTCCCAAAATAAACTCCTTGCTTCCAAACATTTTTTATTTATATTATCTTTTTTTAAATTTCAATTGTTCATGTTCTCTTTGTTTATAGTTGTTTTTATTCTTTATGTTCAGTTTATTTCTATAAATTTGTATGTTTACTATGCCATGTAACTAGATCCAGAACACAGTTATTTTTAGCTTTGTACTCAGACCTTTGAAAATATTAACAACAATTTGGTGATCATAAAAATTTAAATTATAAAATTATACGTTTATTGTGTTTAGATAAAGTTGTCTCTGATTTGAATTCAAAACCTTAATGATAAATGTTAAGCCAATCAGGAGCTGAGTGAGAAAATGATTGTTGTGACATAAAGGGTCATTCAATAATTCTTTGATGCATGTGCACTATTAATCTGATTGGCTGAAATTTTTTTCCATTTAGTGACATTGCTGCTGTGGTTAGTTGATGGTGGACTAGTGCTAACCCTACATCTGATTGGGCATTAGTTCACCAACAACCCACCACAGCAGCAATGGCGCACAATGGCAAAACACCCAACCAATCAGATTAATTATTGCACATGCATCAAAGAATTATTGAATGATCCTTTATATCACAACAATCACTTTCTCACTCAGCTCTTGATTGGCTTAATGTTTATCATTAAGGTTTTGAATTCAAATCAGCAACAACTTTATCTAAACACAATAAATGTATAATTTTCTTATTTAAATTTAGCTGATCACCAATTTGTTGTTAATATTTTCACAAGGGGCTTTGTAAAGTGCTAAAAATAATATGGCAATTAAGGAAACAATGCCAAGACAAAGCAAACAACACATATTGAGATAATTTTAAAGCATATACACAATGGGTAAAAAGATGGGATAATGTAGTAAATGGGAAAAAACAGGAATAAACAAAGAGGTAACAATATAAGAATAACACAGATTTTATTGGGGTGAAAGCTATAAAAACATATGGAAAGATTAGTAAAAAATCAATGAGAGAATTAGAGAAGCTGCTTAAAGACTTTGACTGTACAATTGCAAAGATCAAAAATATTGATTGCAAAGTCAAATCAAAGGTGAAGTCTGCGTCCTTGAAGGAGAAAAAATAGACAAGGTGTCCGCAAAGGCCCTAATGACCAAAATACCCAACAGGTCAGAGAAGACAATTGAGTGTCTTCTCAACGTTTAGAAAACTGTAGTTGAGGGCCTCCAATTTAAATCATTTGCCCTTTCTGCACCATCTGTCTGGGTCAATGACCCTGAGATATATGCACATATCAAGCCTGCCAAGTGATCCAGAACAGAGGACACCAAATTGCCGGCGCAATTCTTGTGCCAAGAATGGCCAAGCCTTCCAAAGCCGCCGGCAAGAAAGAGACTGTAAAAGTAACCTAATAATTAAAATTAATAAAAATACAATAATTCTTACCTGTTTTTTAGAACAATTGATGGCAAACTACTCCAGGTCCTTCTCTCCTTGGTCCCAGCCACGTTTTATGCAAACTACACCAGCCATGTGTCCAAGCAGCTGACCCTATCCCCCCTGTTTTGCAGGAGCTGGAGGATCAAATCTGCGGTACCTTCCCAATGTTCAGGGAGGCATTGGCTGTGTTGTAAATTTGGGCTATCTAAACTAGCTAATTCTACAAACTGAGGTTTATCTTAACTAAACTGTATATAAAATATACAAGTATCACAAAACTATTTAAGGCTTACTAAACACCAACTTCAACTGCTAAATAAAAGGCAAGATCAAAGTATGTGTTAAGTGTAAGGTTAAAAGCTGTGTTTATTAAACTCATATGGGTTGATAATAAGCCTGAGTATTTTAGCTCCACCAGTTGAATCCAATTGCAATTGAGGAAATCAACTTAAGGAATCCATTTTCAAATTGTATCAATGTATTAATTCCAATTATCTCAATAGCAATTAGAGTGGAGTACTCAATATTGCATCTATTTCCCACCTCTAGATTTGACATAGGGTTTGCATTGCTTGGATTTCACCTTGAAGGGAGGAGTAAGGGTTACATGATCCAAGACCAGATGATTGAGGGAGGTTGGCTCTTTGTACATCCAATTGGTAGTAATAACATGGTTTGAATTGGGTAAGGGCAGACTTTTGACATTGTAGTAGAAGAACTTCTCATGTTCCTTTCTAGTGCTGACGTTACTAATTGTAATAGGTGAAGTGGCTTTGGGAAGACTGATAGGGTAACTTTCTAACCAGGTGGCCTTGTTAAGATCAGGTTGCTTTGTGTAATCATCAATCTTGAGGATGTTAGGTCCATCCATTATGATAAGAGTAAGCTCAGCCTTTATGTCTTGGGCAAAGACAACTTGGGAGAAAGGCTCTGAAACCTCAGACTTGATGTACACACTAGGGTTGCAGGGATAGGTAATGTAGGCCATACCAAGAGGGGGGATTGGTCAGATTGAATGTTTTCATGAGAATAAGACCTTTTGTAGAAGCACAGTCACCCTTATAGATCTGTATAGCGCTAACCTGTTGAAAATTGCTGGTGGTGTAGAAGATCAAGAACTTCTTGGTGGAGATGGCATCATTGTTATTAATATTCTTGATCACAATATCACACTTAGTCTTAATACTAAGAGTTAAGGTATCATTGTCTAAAAGTCTAACCTTGTTGAGCCTAGTTAGTGCTGAGCTAGTGTAGTTACAGCCTTAAGTGGAGCCTGGCCAGTAACTAGTGTGATAGAGTTGTTCATTGGCATAGTTTTTCCTCAAGGCTGTCTCTATTTCATAAAATCCATTAGTAAGGGAGGTACTAGGAGTGATTGTGTCAAGTGTGGCAAGAGGGAAAAGTTTCTGAAAGCCATAAATAACTAACAGATAAAATGACTAGCAAGATTTAGCTTAAGCCATAAAAGATGAACTATTGGGTGGCAATCTATCTGATACCACCCATTATTTTTTTCCTTAGAGTGTGTCTTCAAGTCACAACCATTAGTGCTCAGATAAATCACACTTGCTTTTGATGATGTTTCAGGAAATCTTGTATCAATGGAGCAAGGTAAAGTGATGGCAAGTGTGAAAAAGTTTCATAATAGATCCAGATATTGCAACTTTAGGATTGCAAGCTCCTCAATAGTAAAGAAAACACAACTATTGTTCTGACTAGCAAGGTAATTCCATTGTAGGGTAATGATGTGAGTGACAAACTTCTGGGTAGCCTTGTAAGGAGCAGCTACAAGCGTAGCAGGCACAGAATGTAAATGAGCCTTATTGGCTAATTTAGTGTAAATACAGCCAGTATCTACTAAGGCCACATCATATGAGTATAGCCCCTTGTCATCATTGGCAGATTGGGAAACCAAGAGCCTCTGGGCAGTGAAATTAAACATGAATAACCGCGGATTGCAGAGAGGCAGCTCCCTCAGATTGTGAATCTGATACACTTGTTTGTAAGAAGAGAATCCCTTCTTTGATAGTGGTAAAGAGAGGTAGAGTCTTAGCAAAGTTGAGATCTACAACAACATCATAGCCTCTTTTCATAAGGAGATTTGGAATGTGCATATCTACAGCAGTATTGCAAATATTCTCCAACCTAATATTTGAATATACAAGAAGTGAGGGCTCATGTTCTATAATGATCAGCTTACTTAATCCTTTACACAATATTTGGTATAATGTGTGTAAAGGGGACTCTGCAGAGAGTAACAGCGTAAAGCCCCAAGTCAAAAGAAGGAAGTCTTTGCCTATAGTAGTGTCACAAGTAGCAGTGATGAGAGCCATTCTAGGGTTATCACCATGTGGTGTGTGCTCCATACAATTGATGTCAATCTCAGAATTATTTTTGATAACCTTCTTCATTTCACTCTCATGAGTGATAGCTGTAGCAGTGGGCTCACTTGTATCATCAATATTGACTTGATGGATAAAGGATAACTGTTTAAATCCTGTATTTTTAGGAGCAGGGGAGATCCCTAAGAGCTCAAATTTTCCCAGAAGGTTTTTATCCTTAGTGCAGTTATGTTCACCCTCTAGGACTTAAATTAAGACACTGGGCTGGTTATCATTGTAGATAGAGAAGGTCTTAGAATTCTTGGTGAGGGCAGTGGTGTTACACTTAATTAGAGCACTCATCATACCACCAGATGTCTTGATACCAAGTGAGAGAGGAGTGTCATCAAGAAGAAGATCCTGGTTCTTATTAGAAATATCACCAGTAAGAACAGAAGCTTGGTTTTTTTAGTAGAACCACTTGCAACTGAGGCTGGCAAAGAAGCAAGATCAAAAGAGGCTGTGACAGCTTTGAGAGCTGGAGGGAAAGTATCTGACTTGTCAGCAACTTCAGTTGGTTTGACTGATGTGTGTTTTTTAACAAAGTATATTTTGGGTTTGTATAGTTTTTTATTTTGTTTTTTCACTAACCCTTTTATTTTTTAAGCAAGAACTGCTAGAAACAATATTTTTTATGTTTTTTTTCACAAATCATTTTGTTTTTTGAGCAAGAACTGCCAGAAGCAATGTTTCTTATGTTTTTTTTCACTGATCATTTTGTTTTTTGGGCAAGAACTGCTAGAGGCAATATTATTTATTGTATCACTTTCTTTTCTTTCAAAATAAGGTCTAGTGCAAATATCATAAAATTTGAAATAGATATATTTAATAAGTGCATCTAAACCAATTGAATGATAGAACTTATCAAGTAAATCTTCAAAATAAGTTTTTAAATCATAGAAAATACTGCTACAGTTTTTAAGGCAAAATAACTCTAATACAAATAATGCACCACAAGAAACTTTGTGATAAAATCCATTATAAACAATATATTTCCTTCATAAGAATACCTCCTCTACCTGTAAACTCAAGTATAGAAGGAAAAAATATAACTGTAAATTAAATAAAGTAAGAGAATTTAGTATTAGCAAGTAAAAATTAGAAATTCATGTCAAAGAATAAACAAGCTTGCAAATAGTCTTTTCAAAAAAATAATTTTTATCTAAACTTTCTGAAAAAAAGAGAGGTAATGTAACTTGAGCTCCTTAACACTGCCGTAATGTTTTTAGACAGGCTTGATCAATAAAAAATAGAGAAAAAAGGGGGAAAGAGCTAAATTGTGCTAAGTTTTAATACAACTTTTTGTAAATGGATTTCAAGTAGCAAAAAATTTTGGCTCCAAAAGTTTTGAAAATAAGATGAGAAATCATTTTTTGCTCCTTAACACAACCGTACTATTTTCAGGAGGGGTTGAATAATGGGAAAAAGTGGAATTTGCAGTTTAAAATGTCAAAACAGCACGCTTGACCCACCAGCAAGATTCCAAGTAAGTGGTTTTGTGACCCCGCAATCTGATTACCTGGCCACTCAAAGCCAGACTAAGAAGTCAACTTGAATTGCCAAATCTAACAACATGAACAAATGCTGATCCCCTATGGTGGATATCTTGTTTTGGCGCTTGACTCATTACCAGGATCAAGCCATCTCCTTCACCATCCCACTGTGTGATCAGCCCTATCATGTTCCTGTTATCCATGACTCATATTAGCTATATAATCATTATCTCCCAATAAAGAATGTTATCTAGTTTCAAAATATTTTTCCCCTTGTAACTCTGCTAAAATAGCACATTTACAACAAAAAAGACAACAATTTTTGATAATCCAGTAAATTAAAAACTTAGAAGCTGAATTTATAGCAGCCAAAAATAAAAAGGAGACACAAGGAGAGACTTTTTTAATCTTAAGAGCTAAAAACTTAAATTTAATAGGAAAAAATAAGGCTATCTCTTCCTCAACAAAATTAAGTAAATGATTGAAACACTAAATGAGTGCCAATGTTGTAAATTTGGGCTAACTAAACTAGCTAATTCTACAAACTGGGGTTTATCTTAACTAAACTATATATAAAACATACTAATATCACCAAAATATTTAAGTTTTACTAAACACCAACTTCAAATGCTAAATAAAAGGCAATATAAAAGTATGTGTTAAGTGTAAGATTAAAAACTGTTTTTATTAAACTCATATGGGTTAATGATAAGCCTGATTATTTTAGCTCCACCAGTTGAATCCAATTGCAATTGAGGAAACCAACTTAAGAAATCCATTTTCAAATCATATCAATGTATTAATTCAGATTATATCAATAGCAATTTGAGTGGAGTACTCAATATTGCAACAGGTTGGGCTTACACATGATGAAGGGGCATCCAAGTGGGCAGTTACTGTCTACAAGGATGCCCAACTGGTCCGCCTGGACCCAGTATCACTTTGTGGAGTTTACTGTGTAAACTCCTTAAACTTGTTTGGGACATCCTCAAGATGCTCCCATTCAAGAAAATACCAGAGATGGGCCAGGAACATGTGGCTGCTTGCTTCTGCTTCCTGTTAGAGCACACCCTCTCTTACAGTAGTTTTAAAACCTATGGTGACAAGCAAAAATAGTTCAGATTTAAATGAAATAAACTCAGATTTAAATAAAAATGACTAGTCCTTAAACAAAATTAGAACTCAATGAATTTATATTAATTTACAATAAATTTGGGTTAATTTCATTTTTGTTTACAGATTAGCTATTTTTGTTTAAATCTGAGTTCATTTTGTTTAAATCTGAACTATTTTTGCTTGTCAGCATAGGTTTTAAAACTACTGTACCTGTTGGAGAACTTTGGACGTGCGGTGGGTAAATTGGCTGTTGCAGATGCAACAGCCATCAAGAAGACCAAAATCCTCCTAGCAAACTTTTGGCTGGCCTGGAGCGCTGACAAGACGGGGCTGCCTACAGCCATGGAGCTGACTTTTGCCAAGACAAAACACAAAAATAAGATTAATTCTGTATACAATAAGCTCTGCAAGTTTACTGAAGCCTTTGCTGGGCAAAGGCTTCATCTGGTAGTTTACCTGGGGCTCCTCTTCTACTTTGGGATAGGTGCAAACATCAAGAGCCTAGACAGGGTCCTCCTTGGGATCAATGAGGCCAGATCTCCCTGGATGTGAAGAAGGTCCCCCCAGGATACAGCTTAGTCAACCATGTCATTCAGGACGCCTTGGTCCTGGTGGGAATCTACGGGTTTGCAGCCCCACTAGAGAAGCTGCTACTACACTCTCACCTTACAATCCTCTCTTTTACCAGCCGCCGGTAATATTTCAATCATGGTGTCAAGGAGTGGATGTAAGAGTATTCCGGCTATTGCCATCACACCTAACATCCAGTCATTGCCTGATTTGGTCCTCTTCCAATATACCGTTTGACATACCAGAAATAGCAACAAACCAATATCACATGACTGTCCAAGTATCCAGTGACTCAAACCCATCCTGCACATGACCATCCTTATCTTTGATCCAACTTAGATCCCCACCACAGCACAAGTTATATAAGTCTAAAGTATTAACCAATAAAATATACTTCTCTTCTTCTCAATTTCATATTTGAAGCTTCCCCAAAAGGTGCTCCTCATCAATGGTGTATCCACTGTCTAAGGTGTGGTGGTGGAGGTTGTGCACCACCTCCATTGCCAGGTGGGTACATACAGAAGAACCAACTATAGGCACACCTAATAAAAATATCATTCCATAATTAAATTTACATTAGAATTTTAACTATTACCTTTTTATATTTAATTTCAAATAGCTGTTTTAGAATAGCAAACTATTAAAAAACAGAAGAATCCCAGAGAAGGTCCTCATAAAAGCATTCTAATATATGTTAATAAAATCACTTCTAACTTGAGCGCTTTTATTTTTTATCTTTCTTTTTATATGTAATTGACAGAAGTGAAAATCCATATAATTATCATATTGTATTTTAAATATTTGAGATAGCCATCACTTAATATAATAGATATAATTAAATTTCAATTAAATTTTAATTTCTGTGTCAATAATGCCGCTGTATAAAATTGCAGGCTTTGAGTCATCTAAATATAAAACACAACTCTGTAAATCTAAAAGAGTAAATTAAATAATATAAAAATAGTCAGGAAAGCTAAGCCTTTAATTGATTGGCTGTTGAGCAAGACCCGCAGGGAGAAATGAATCAGTGTGGCCATAGAATTTGGCCACAGTCTTAGCTG
Source organism: Entomophthora muscae (assembly GCA_014839935.2). Classification (NCBI taxonomy): domain Eukaryota; kingdom Fungi; phylum Entomophthoromycota; class Entomophthoromycetes; order Entomophthorales; family Entomophthoraceae; genus Entomophthora; species Entomophthora muscae. The sequence continues at coordinate 47,569 of QTSX02000788.1, read as the reverse complement.
GGAGGGTGTGGATCCCGCCTGGAGCAAATTAAAAAGGTCCTCAGTCCCAGTTGGGGTCTCTTGCTTGACAACTTGCTTGAGCCACCCAATAGCTTCCTCAATAAGATTTAGGAAGGGAAAATAGACAGGGAGAAAGGGAAGGCGCAAATTTGCTGTGGCCAATTTCTGGGGGCACACTGTGATGCAAGTATCAATCATTGGGAATTCTTCGAGAATATTGGCCACCTTGTGGAGACCAACATTATCCAATACAATTACATTGGTGAAGCCTGGGCTTGTGCACCTCAGGTGCTCCTGGACCAATTGGAGAAATGATAGAAAGGTCCAGCTATTGTGAGATCCCAATATCATTTGGTAGAGCTTGATTCCCTTTGGACCAAGGAGAGCCACCATGGAATATACTGCGGTGCGGACAGCAGCACACCAAGCCACTCTGTCATTTGAGCCTTTGGGGACATACCCATATGCATTCTGCATAGAGAAGGAAAATGCTGAGTTGTCAATGTAATATAATTTGACTGTCCCCTTGGCTTTGAGGGCAGTGTACGCCTCAGCATATTTTTTCCGGGTCTCAACATTAGTTGGGCTATTTCTGTTGTACAGAGATACCCTGAGCTTTTTCCAGTAAAACTGCATTCTCTTTACCAGATGGTAGTAAAAGGAAATTGAAGCCTCAACCCCAAAAGTAGATCTAACCATGGCCTGTATATTTGCCAGTTCAAGATGGCAATCTTGGGTTATCCACTGGCAGATTGCCCATTTGTGCTCCTTGGTGAGCATGGTGGACACACACAAGGATTTCTCTGCGGCAAGAACTTGGCCAGTATCAATTAATTTGTTAAATACCTTGCTGGTATACTTGGGATCCACTCCAACAAGGGCTGCAGCCGCCTTGTAGTCACCAGATTCCTGCATGAGGCATAGAAGGATGATGCACTTTATGTCAGGAATGTGCTTCTGGGCAGGCTTTGCGGGAGTTTTTGAATCTAGATCCTGATTGCTGACTAGTGCGCAAGGCATAGGCACCTTGTTGTAGAAGGCTGCAATCTTCTTTAACACAAGCTGTCTCTTTACAGTCCTATCAAACTCAGGCTCCTTGTTCTCTTCCTGGTTGCCATCACTGATATAGGACTCATAGCTGGTGTCAAGCACAAGCTTAACCTTCTACATCATTGCTGACAGGACCAAATACTGGCAGTACACAGGCTCAAACACATATGAGGTAAGTTTGATCTCCTTGTTTATAACTTTTTTTGTTGTGGTCACCTTGGTGGGCTTCTGTGTCAGCTTGGGGACCCAATGATTGATGCTCTGCACCCTTGCAGCTTGTGCTTCTCAAACCGGCTGTGCCAGTGCAGCGTCACTATTGATATCTCCTCCATCTCCTTCCTTATTAGGCACTTGTGTTGCACTGACTCAATTTTTTGACCCATAGGGGCAACCAAAACTGCAACACACAACAGGTGCATTGGTACTCTGTTGTTGTGTTCCTTCCATTTAAAAAAAATAATAAAAATACTAAATAAAATTCAATTAAGTTACTCCCTAAATTTAATTTTTGCTTTTATCTGAATATGGATATCTAATTAATATTTTTCCCCACCCAATATCCCAATTATAGATTTTTTATTTCTTAATTAGTTGTTTTTGGTTTTACAACTCCCTTTTAGAACACCCAAAGATAAATTTCCACCTTTTTCCTAGATTTTACGCCAATTTAAGCACCCAACACAATATTTTTGAAAGTTTTGTTTCAGATTGTGTTTCTTCTTTTAGATATCTTGGTATCATTCTTGATTACAATCCATTGTACACACTGATTGAGTGGTTTTGTTTACATATTGAGTTGCTATTGTGTTTTGTTTTTGGATTGAGTTTTGACTCACCGCACTTGGGTGTATTTTGTCACCAATTTACATAGTAAGCATGTGTACATCAAAGGTCAACTCACACCATTTTGTTTGTGAATCCTTGTATTTTGAATAGTTTTTCTCTGCGCATGAGCACTTTTTTGTTGTGTTGACCCATTTTGCCCATAACACCAAAAATCCCTGTTTACAGAGGGTATAATTTAACCTGATAGTTGGGTTTTGTTCAAATCTGAAATCATTTTGTTTAAATCTGAGGTATTTTTGGTTGTTGCCATAACTTTAACACTACTGTAAGCATATGATTTTATAGAAATAAGCTGAACATAAAGAAAAAACTAACTAAAAACAAAGAGAACATGAACAATTGAAATTCAAGATAAAGATAATATAAATAGAAAATTTTGGAAACAGGGAGTTTATTTTGGGATGGAGGGAGTGATGCCTAATAGGCAGATTAGCGTGAGAAAGAAGGCGTAGAGGCAGAGCTGGCCTGGGGGGTCTGGGATTGGGCGGGTGGGGCTGACAGGTGGTGGTGGTAGAGGTAGAGGCGGATGGATTGCGTGTGATGGCTGCCATATACTGCTGGTGGTATTCTTCATCAGTCATTGGCTTGATTGGCTGGTAGGTGGCTGTGGCATGGGATGAGAGGTGCTTGTCCTTCTGTGATTGGTTGCCCATATTCACATGAATAACCATTTTTGCAAACAAGTCAGTCACTATTTGGCACCCAAAGAGAGACTTGTGGTCAAGGACCCCGAGATAGAGATCCTTAAAAGCCTGAGGGCAGCGCTCCTGGAGTGTGTCTCCAATGTTGAAGAACACAGCATCAGTCAGATAGATGTCTGTGTGGCCAGTGGGGTAAACTGAGGCCTGGTGCCCGTGTCCTTGGATGGCCTTAAAGGCAGTGGAGCTATCCTCCATCTGGCGGCTCAAGAAAACCCAGTAGGTGAAATTTGAGCTATCCTAGGAGTCAAGTATTCCACAGAGGATATAACTGTACTTGTAGCCATGGGTCAAATCAGGGGCTGTCTAATAATAGACAAAACCCTTGGCCAAAACAGCCAGATATGCACCAATGAAAGCCCCCCTCTTGGCCTTCTTTTTTCCATTCTTGGTGGCGGCTTTTCCTTGCTCACCAAAATTGTCAAAAGCTATTGATAGCTTGTGGTAGGCAATGAACATGATGAAATTGGATAAACTTGTCAGGCATTGGACAAGAGTGGACTCAATGGCAGGATTGTATGGGGAATCCTCACTGCCATTCCATTGGTCACCGCCAAAATTGGTCAACACCCTGATTGAAGCCACCTTTCTGTGCATCCAGAGCTGCACCATGTGCCCAGACACCCAAATGCCATGGTGTGCAAGTTGCTTCTGGACCTGGGTCAGGGAAATCTTGGGGTCTTGCTGTAGGAGATCAAGTATAATTGAATATGTGTCATTGATCTGGGACTCTGGGGCCTTCTTGGGCCTCTTGGCTGTCCCAATCAGGTTTTTCTTATTCATCAGATTATTTAATCCCCGCATTACAGTAGTTTTAAAAGCTATGGCAACAAGCAAAATGAACTCAGATTTAAACAAAATCATTTAAGATTTAAACAAAATCCAACTAGCAGGTTAAAATATACACTCTGTTAACAGGGATTTTTGGCGTTAATAGGCCAAATGGGTCAACACAGCAAAGAAGGACTCACACGCAAAACAAAACCATTCAAAATACAATCTAAAATACATGGATTCACAAACAAAATGGTGTGAGTTGGCTTTTGGTGTACATATGTTTACTATGTGAATTGGTGACAAAATACACCCACACATGGTGCGTCAAAACTCAATCCAAAAACAAAACACAATAGGAACTCAAAAGATAAACAAAATCACTCATGCAGTTTGTGCAATGGATTGCAATCAAGAATGATACCAAGGCATCTAAAATAAGACACAAGATCTGAAACATAAATTTTAAAAATATTGTGTTGGGTGCTTAATTTGGCAAAAAATATGAGAAAATGGGTGGAAATTTTTTTTGGGTATTCAAAAATGGGTGTTGTAAACCAGAAATAACTAATTAAGAAATAAAAAATCTATAATTGGGATATTGGGTGGGAAAAATATTAATTAAATATCCATATTCAGATAAAAGCAGAAATTAAAATTAGGGAGTAACTTAATTAAAATTTATTTAGTATTTTATTAAATTTTAAAATGGAAGGAACACAACACCAGAGTACCAATGCACCCGTTGTACGCCGCGGTTGCAGTTGCCCCCGTGGGTCAAAGAATAGACTCGGTACAACACAAGTGCCTACTCAGGAGGGAGGCGGAAGAGGAGAGTTCCATAGTAACGCTGCACTGATACAGCCGGTTCAAGGAGCACAAGCTGCTAGGGTGCAGAGCATAAAACCTCGGGTCCCAAAGCTGACCCGGAAGCCAACAAGGTCACCACTACCAAAATGGTTAGAAACAAGGAGGTAGAACTTACTTTGTATGTGTTTGATGCTGTGTACCAGCAAGAGTTGGTCCCGTCAGCCATGCTGGAGAAGGTGAAGCCTGTACTTGATACTAGCTATGAGCCATACATAAGCAATGGTGATCAAGAGGACAACAAGGAGCCCAAGTTCTTTCAAACTGATGAGGGACAACTGGTGCGCAAGAAAGTTGCAGCCTTCTACAACAAGGTGCCTATTCCCTGTGCCTTGCCTAATGCCAATGAGTCAATCCCTACTGCTAAAAAGCCCGCTCAGAAGTGCATCCCTGACATCAAACACATCATTCTGCTTAATCTAATGCGTGAATCAGGCAATTAAAAGGCAGCCGCAGCCATTGTCGGGGTGGATCCCAAGTACACCTCAAAGACCTTCAACAAATTCATTGATACTGGCCAAGTTCTTGCCACAGAGAAATCCTTGCATGTGTAAATATGCTCACCAAGGAGCACAAATGGGCAATCTGCCAGTGGATAACCCAAGATTGCCATCTTGAACTGGCAAATATACAGGCCATGGTTAGATCTACTTTTGGGGTTGAGACTTCAATTTCCTTTTACTACCATCTGGTCAAGGGAATGCAATTTTCCTGGAAAAAACTTGGGGTATCCCCATACAATCGGAACAGCCCAGCCAATATTGAGACCTGGAGAAAATATGCAGAGGCGTATACTGCCCTAAAAGCCAAGGGGACGGTCAAATTTTACTATATTGACAAATCAGCATTTGCCTTGTCAATGCGCAATGAGTATGGGTATGTCCCCAGAGGCTCCAATGACGGGATGGCTCGGCATGCTGCAGTCCGTGCCACAGCCTATTCAATGGTGGCTCTCCTTGGTCCAAAGGGGGTTGAGCTCTACCAAATGATATTGGGATCTCACAATAGCCGGACCTTCCTATCATTCCTCCAATTGGTCCAGGAGCACTTGAGGCGCACAAGCCTGGGCTTCACTGACGTAATTGTGCTGGACAACGTTGGTCTCCACAAGGTGGCGGATATTCTCAAGGAATTCCCAATGATTGACACCAGTGCTGCAGTGGCCCCCCAGCAATTGGCCACGGCAAATTTGCGCCTTCTCTTCCTCCCCACCTATTCGCCCTTCCTAAATCCCATTGAGGAAGTCTTTGGGTGGCTCAAGCAAGTTGTCAAGCAAGGAACCCCAACTGGGACAGAGGACCTTTTTGATTTGCTGCAGGCAGGGATCCATACCCTCCCAGCTGAGACCGTGGCCAAATTCTATGGCCACGCTGATTTGTTTATCCCCATGTGCCTTGAAAATCAGCCAATCAATTAAAGGCTTAGCTTATCCCACTTTTTTATATATCCTCTAATTTACTAATCAAGATTCATTAACTAACATTTTATATTTAGATGTTTTCAAGCCCGCAATCACATTCAGCAGCACCATCAATGAAAGTTGGCAATTTATTTATTTATAATCATTTTTATTATTGCATCCAAGGGTATCCCAAACGCTTGATAATGGATTACGCAAACACATCAATATCATTTTTGGCAAATAAATATAAAAAGCAAACTAAAAAAATAAATTTAAATCATACAAATTAGAATTAGATTTTATTGACATATATTATATGCTTTTATTAAAGCCTTCCCTGGAATTTATTTTGTAAGTAATGTTTGCTAAAATATTATTTTATAAAATTATTAATTATAATAAAAATAATCTAAAGGGTAAATATATTTATTGGAGTAGAGGATATATTAGGAGCACCTATAATGGGTTTGGCGGTATGTACCCACCCCGCAATGGAGATGGCGCACAACCTCCACCGCCACACCGTGGACAGTGTATACACCCTGGTTAAAATACTCCCGCCTGCTGGTGAAAGGCAGAATGGTTAGGTGGGAGTAAAGCAGCAGCTTCTCAGGCGGGGCTGCAAACCCGTAGTTTCTAGCCAGGACCAGGGCGTCCTGGATAACGTGGTCCACTGAGTCATATCCAGGGGGACCTTCTTTCCTATCAAGTGCAAGCTGGACCTTGTTGATTCCAAGAAGGACCCCATCTAGATCCTCTACGCTGGCGCCCATTCCAAAGTGGAATAGGAACCCCAGGTAAACAACAAGGTGAAGCCTTTGCCCAGTAAAGGCTTCTGTAAACTTGCATAATTTATTGTGTACTGCGCTTATTTTTTTCTCATGTTTAGTTTTGCCAAAGGTAAGATCAATAGTTTCTGGGACCCCCGTCTTGTTGGCACTCCAGGCCAGCCCAAAGTCCGCCAGGAGGATTTTGGTCTTCTTCACAGCTGTTGCATCTGCAACAGCCAGTTTTTCTACCGCGCGCCTGAAGTTCTCCAGCAAGTAGGACAGGGTGTGCTCCACCGGGAAGCAGAAGCAAGCAGCCGCATGAGCCCAGCCCATCTACGGTATATTCTTGAATGGGAGTGTTGCCAGGACGTCCCAAACAAGCTCAATGGAGTTTACACAGTAAACTCCACTGAGTGATACCAGGTCCAGGCGGACCAGTTGAGCATCCTTGTAGGCAGTAACTGCCCACTTGGATGCCTCCTCTTCATGCGTCAGCCCAGCCAATGCCTCCCTGGACATTGGGAATGCACTGTGAATCCTATCTTTGAGCTCCTGCAAGACAGGGGGGACAGGAAAAGCTGCTTGGCCACGTGAGTGGCAAAATTTGAGTAGAAGGTGGGGGGAACAAAAGGAGCCAGGACCTGGCGGAGTTTGCCATCAACATCTTCTAAAAAAAGGTAAGTATTTATGAATTTTTATTAAATTTGTTTTCTTAGGTTACCTTCTTGGGTTTCTTCTTTGCTGGCGGCTTCAGCAGGCTTTGCCATCCTTGGCGCAAGCAGTTGTGCAGGCGTCTCAGTGTCCTCCTTGCGGGCCCTCTTGGTGGGTTTGAGATGTGCATACATCTCAGGGTCGTCTGTCCAGACAGACAGCGCAGAGAGGGCAAAGGACTTGAATTGCAAGCCTTCAACCACTGTCTTCTGAATGTTGAGTAGGCGCTCTATTGTCTTCTCAGGGGTGTCCAGTATTTTGGTCATGAGTGACTTGGTGGACACCTTTTTGATTTTGTCCCCTTCAAAGACGGCAGACTTCACTTTTTCCTTGACCTTGCGGTCAATTTCTTTGATTTTGGCAATTGCCAAGTCAAGGTCTTTTAGAAGTTTTTCCAATTTGCTCATTGATTTTTTACTAACCTTTTCATATGTTTTTATAGCTCTTGCCCCAATAAATTATGTATTATTTTGATACAATTGCCTCTTTGTTTATTCCTTTTTGTTTTTCCCATTTACTACATTATCCCATCTTTTTACCCATTTTGTATATGTTTTACATACATCTCAATATGTGTTGTTTGCTTTGTGTGGCATTGTTTCCTTGGTTACCATATTATATTTGGTGCTTGACACAGCCCCTTGTGAAAATATTAACAACAACTTGGTGATCAACTGAATTTGAATTAGAAAATTATAGTGTTAATTGTATTTAGATAAAGTTGTTACTGATCCAAATTCAAAACCTTAATGATAAACTTTAAGCCAATCAGGAGCCAAGTGATAAAGTGATTGTTGTGACATAAAGGGTCATTCAATAATTCTTTGATACATGTGCACTAATTAATATGATTGGCTGGATTTTTTTGCCATTATACGCCATTGCTGCTGTGGCAAGTTGTTGGTGGACTAATGCTAACCCAGCAGCTGATTGGGCACTAGTCCACCAACAACTTGCCATAGCGGCAATGGCATACAATGGCAAAACAACCAGCCAATCATATGAATTAGTGCACATGTATCAAAGAATTATTGAATGACCCTTTATGTCACAACAATCACTTTATCACTTGGCTCCTGATTGGCTTAAAGTTTATCATTAAGGTTTTGAATTTGGATCAGTAACAACTTTATCTAAATACAATTAACACTATAATTTTCTAATTCAAATTCAGTTGATCACCAAGTTGTTGTTAATATTTTCACAAGGGGCTGGGTTTGGGTACTAAAAAATAACTATGTTCTGGATCTAGATACACGACATAGTAAATATATGATTTTATAGAAATAAGCTGAACATAAAGAATATAGTCAACTATAAAAAAAGAGAACACAAACAATTGAAATTCAAAATAAAGATAATATAAATAGAAATTTTTGGGGGGCAGGGGGTTTATTGAGGCGGGAAAGAGTGATGCCTAGTAGGCATAATAGCGCAGGAAAGGAAGACATAGAGGCAGTGCTGGCCTGGGGGGTCTGGGATTAGGAAGATGGGGCTGGCAGGTGGGGGTGGTGGTGGCAGAGGTAGAGGGGGATGGATTGTGCGTGATGGCCGCCATATACCGCTTGTTGTACTTCTCATTGGTCATTAGCTGGATGGGCTGGTAAGTGGCAGTGGCCCAAGGTGGAAGGCGCTTATCCTTACGTGATTGGCTGCCCATGTTCACATGGAAAACCATTTGCACAAACAAATCAGCCACCATTTGGCAACCAAAGAGAAAATTGTGATCAAGGACCCCAAGATAGAGGTTGTTGAAATCCTGAGGGCGGCGCTCCCGTAGTGTATCTCCAATGTTAAAGAAGATGACATCACCCAGATGGACATCTTCATGGCCAGCGGGGTAGACTGAGGCCTGGTTCCTGCGTCCCTGGATGGCCTCAAGGGCAGTGGAGCTACCCTCCATCTGGTGGCTCAAGAAAACCTGGTACTTGGAATTTGAGCCATCCCAGGAGTTGAGTAATCCACCAAGGATGTGGCTGTATGAGTAGTCATCAATGAAATCTGGGTTTGTCCAATAGTAGATAAACCCCTTGGCTGACACAGCCAGAAATGCACCAATGAATGTCCCCTTTTTGACCTTCTTCCTTCTGTTCTTGGTGGCGGCTTTTCTCATCCCACCAAAATTGTCAAATGCAATTAATAACTTGTAGTAGGAGATGAAAATGACATCATCTGACAGACTTGTCAGGCATCGGATCAGGGTTGCCTCAATCTCGAGATCATACAGGGAATCCTCAGCACCATCCCATTGGTCGCCGGCAAAATAGGTAAGAACCCGTACAGAAGCCACATTCCCGTACATCCAGAGCTGCATCATGCGCTCAGACACCAAAATGCCATGGTGAGCAAGTTGCTTCCAGACCTGGGTCAAGGGAAGCTTGGGGTCCCGCTGGAGGAGGTCAAGCATGATTGGGTATGTCTCAGTTATCTGGGACTCTTGGGCCTTCTTGGGCTTCTTGGCTGCCTAAATCCAATTCCTCCTGTTCATCATGCTGTTGAATTCCTGCATGACAGTAGCTCGGGTAAATTGCAATTGGTCAGCAATCTGGTCCCATGACAGACCCTGTAGATTCAGTGCCACAATTTCTTGGAGAATTAGGCAGTGATAATTCTGCGTTTGGGACACTGGGCGGGGGGAGCTGAAGCCTGATTGGCTGAGGGAGGGGCAGGTTGGGCAATGGTGGGAAGCTGTTCCAAATTGAGGTTGCCATCCTGATTGGTTGGTTGGTGGGCAGCTTGTGCAGGGGTGGGTGTGGGAGCAAGGGCAGCACTAGACGCAAAGTGACTCTCAAACAAGTCCAAGCCATATGGGTCGGGGGACAGTAACAGGTCAGCTTCCTCGTTACCCGCCTCAAAGGCTTGGGTGTAAACAGGTGCCTCCACGTCCTGAGACTTGCCTCCATTGAAGCTGGCTTGGCTGCTGCTGGCTTGGCTTCTGGCGCTGTTTAAAATATTGCTGTTGAAAACCATATTTAAAAAACCTAGGATAAAATCACTAAAAGTAGAAATTTTAAAATTTAATGATTTATTTTTATTGTAATCTTGAGTCCATATTTGGAAGGTTCTCAAAACCATTCCATACAAACTGGAGCCATGAAAATGGATAAAATGCCTCTGTTCCTAAATTGGATAGCTGTTGATTGGCTGTTAACTGTTATTTTTCTATTTTAGGCTGCTCATACTGCACATCTTGTGTGAGTTCATTTTGTTTTGTGTTTGTGTAATCTTGCTTCTAGATTACTCAGATTTTGTTTCATTTTGGTCCTTCTGTTGGTGTCTCATATGAATCCTGATTGGATTATAATATACTCTGGAATAGCATCCATCCATTTCACTTGTTGTGTCAGTTCATTTTGTCTGTGGGTTGAACTACACCACTTGATGTTTGATATAATTTCGTATAATGGGCAAGTGAAATTTTGTTTTTGGTTTGACATTTCATTTATTAACCGACAATATTTAAATTATTTGAATCCTGAATCTCGCGAAACTTGGATTTTGTTTAAATCCGAAATGATTTCATTTAAATCTGATGTCAAAACTGCAGGCTTGACCCACCAGCAAGGTTCCAACCAAGTGGGTTTGTGACCCGCAATCCAATTACCCGGGAACTCAAAGCCAGATCCGGAAGTCAACTTGGATTACCAAATCAATCAACATGAACAAATGATGATCCCTCACAGTGGATACCTCAATTTGGCGCTTGACTCATTAACAGGATCAAGCCACCCCCTCTTCCATCCAGCCGTGTGATCACCAATCATGTTCCTTCTATCCATTGATTCACAATAGCTATATAATCACTATCTCACAATAAATATTATTATCAATCCTCTAAATATTTTTCCCCTTGTAACTCTGCTAAAACAGCACCGTTACGACATTGGTAGCACAGGTAGGTTCTCCATCCTACCTTATCTTGAAAAATTCCACCTGTTGCCCGCACACGCCGCGGCCAACAAATCCTCGACAGAATTATGTCTGGCCTCCTGCCCGACTGGACTCCATATACTCCTGGTACTGTGATACCTGATGGTTTTGTCCTCTACCAAAACACGGTGATCCCGCTACTTGACTTCAACGCCATGTCTGCACAAGGTTTCTTTCAGGCACCTTCCTCGATGCCGCAACCAGCTGACAAAACCACCATGCCCACCTATGTAGCACAAAGACTTTGCAGCGCCGCCTTAGAACCCTTTGCGGGAGCCAATAATGACAATACTGCCACATGGATTCAGTCCGCCCAAAGCATTTTGGCTCAGATGGAGTACCCACAGCGTTTTTGGATTGCAGATATTTCCATTTGTCTGACCCATGACGCTGGCACTTGGTGCAACAAGTGGCACAAAGAGCACACCGACAAGAACTGGGACACCTTCAAACAGGACTTCTTGGTGAGATTTGTGCTTAAGGATACAGCACTCATGATCATACGCCAAGTAAAGAACCTAACACAGACAGGCACTGTTAAAGAACTCACCTGCGCCTACGAGGAACTCTGTCTCCGTGCCCCATCTGACATGGCCTTTGACACTCCAGCAACACACCTCATGTACTACAACGATCTCAAGTTGCATGTAATGAGACATTTGAACCTGGACCAAGTTACCAACCTACAAAGCCTGTACCATGAAGCGGAAAAAGAGGAACAAACCTCCAACGCTCTGCACAAGGCACAGACAGAAAAACGGGAGAGACCCAAGGACTCACATTCAGGTGGGCGCTCCTCGCAATCACCTCCTGGAGGTAATGGTAACAACAACAACCACAAACCCACGGGATTGAGTGGGAATGGGAATGGAAATAACAGCCAATCAAATTGTACCCATTTCTGTGTCACCGCCACCCAAGGCAACCAAGATGAGGGAAAAGCCCGGGGAGAGCACTAAGCAAGCCAAGCTCTCCCCACGCAACTCCTGACTTGCTCAACAATGAATAACAACCTGAGGATGTGGACCAATGCCCAATGATCCAAGTGCCCTCGGAAGACCCGGTGCTATACACCATTGCCATACATCCCAATAAATTGATGTCTTATCCTTTCCGCTTTTGCAGTTACACAGGCTCAGCTCTCTTGGACTTGAGCGCAGATTGAACCTTAGTTAACAACAGCTTTGTGGATAAATTCAAGCTGGCCACAAATCCTTTGCGGATTAAAAACGTGGTCCTGGCTGATGAACATCACATTGCCATGACAAAAGAAACTGCTCCCTTCTCTGTCATGCTTGAGAACCTCCACTCCACCATCCAAGGTCTTGCCATTGACTTCCCTAAGTTTGACATTGTACTGGGACTAGACTGGTTACGGAAAAACAACCCCCACGTGGACTGGGCAACCTCAGTGTTGACCATCAAGCGTGAAGGTGTCAACCACCAAATCTACCCAGACTCTGTAGACCAACTCCTACGAGACCATGTCTTTGTACGCATCACAGAGACCTTGGATGAAAAGGAAAACCTGAAAGCTATTGACTGGGACTCCTGCCAGTGTGAAATCATACACTTCAAGGACCACCAGGACACCTCCACGCCGCAAGACCGCAACATTGTGGCCCGTCACCCAGAAATCTTTAAGGAAGCGTTACCTGGGCTACCCCCTGAGAAACACATCCAACACTCTATCCAACTCAAGGGGGCCGTACCCAAGGCACACCCCATTTACAGGTTGACCCCAAACAAGGACAACACCCTGTGCGCCTATCTCAAGGAAGCACTGGAAAAAGGACTTATCCGTCCCTCACAGTCTCCCTTTGGGGCTGCCGTATTCTTTGTGGCTAAAAAGGACGGTACCTTACGCCTGGTCACAGACTACCGCGCCTTGAACAAAGTCACCATCAAGAATTGTTACCCCTTACCACTAATTGACAATCTCTTTGACGCCTTGGGAGGAGCCTCTGTCTTCTCCAAGATTGACCTAACTGCAGGTTACAATCAGATTTGTATCAAGGAGGAAGACATCCCCAAAACAGCCTTCTGCACCAAGTATGGTTCCTACAAATGTGTGGTACTCAACTTTGGCATGATCAATGCCCCGTCCACCTTTGTAACCTTCATGAACAAAGTGTTTGCGCCACACATAGGCAAACACGCCCTTGTGTACCTGGACAACATCATTGTCTACAGCCCCTTGGTAGAGCAGCATCACAAGGACCTGGAGGAAGTCTTTGCAACCCTGGCACAATACAAACTGTTGGCCAAGCCCTCTAAATGCCAGTTCTTCCAGGAGCAACTACCCTTCTTGGGACACATAGTCTCAAAGGACGGCATCAAGCCCAACAGTCAGAAGATACAAGCCATCTGCAAAATGCCATCTCCCAAGGACAAGTCAGAACTACGCACCTTCTTGGGAATGGTGGCCTATGTACAATGTTTCATACCTGACTGCGGCGTCTTGAACTGCCCCCTTGTCTGCCATAACAGGCGCCAAGTCCAAGTTTGTATGGACCCCCCAATGCGACCTCTGTTTCAGACGCCTCAAGGAAAAGCTCACAACAGCACCCATCTTACAATACCCCAAACAAGACGGAGAATACCAGATGGAAACTGACACTTCAGATGCATCCATTGGGGGAGTACTACGAATCAAGAATAGTGATGGTGATTTCCTGCCTGTAGCCTACGAGTTGCGCAAACTGATAGATGGCAAGTGTTGATACCCAATCCACAACAAAGAACTGTTGGCCATCGTACACTGCCTAGTCAAATGGCGCTGTTACCTGGAACAGCAGGAAGAATTCACAGCACTAACCAATCATAAGTTGCTCATCTATTTCAAGGCACAAGCAAACCTGTCACGCCGCCAAGCGCGGTGGATGGAAATCTTAGAAAGGTTTAACATGCTCATCCAATATAAGCCTGGGGCCAAACTTGCCATGGCAGACGCCCTGTTCCGCCTGTATGTCTGCGCTTCTAGGGGAGAGAATGGGCTTGACCCAGACTGGCCTCTCCTAGTGCTCCGTACAAAAGACAAAGGGTTCCCCACAGGCACAACCAATATCACCAAAGAAACGGTCATCAAGAATGAGCACCTCTTTGCTGACGTATATGGGACTCTTCACAGAAAGATGTCAGATGGCACAAACATTCCCTACATTCCCACACATCAACGAGTTGATACCATTCTTTGCTACCACAGAGATCTTGGACACACTAAGAGCCAAAATCTATATGAATTCCTAAAACATAAAGCCTGGTGGCCAACCCTATACCGCGATGTCCAGGAAGTGCTAGAACAGTGCGAGGTCTGCAAAAAGTTTGCCAGAAGCGAGACCCCGCCTAAGTCTGTACTTCCCATTCAAACCTAACTACCGTTCAAGGTATGGGCTCTGGACATTGTGGGCCCTATGCCAGGAAAGAACAACAATAAAAAATACATCATCACAGCCATCAATTTTGCGACAAGGTGGCCAGTAGCCCAAGCGGTGAAATTGCACACTGGTAACGACGTCCAACGATTCATTGGCAAAGAAATAATCAGTAAGTTTGGAAAGCCAGAACTCCTGATAACTGATGAGGGCAAAGAATTGACCTCCGAAAACACCAACATGTACCTCGCCAAAAACAGGGTCAAACACACCGTCACAACACCATACCATCCACAGGCCAATGGACACGTAGAGCGGCTCAATGGTAGCCTCGTGCAAGCCTTAGCCAAACTCACTGCCAGGAGACCTGAAGACTGGTATAAGCAGCTACCGACTGCATTACATGTGTGCCAAACCCAAGTGAACAGATCCACTGGGAAAAGCCTGTTTGAACTGGTATACAGCACACAGCCAAATATCATTCAAGCATTGACAGGACCCAAACAGGAAATTCCAAGTCAAGTCCCCCTTGCTCAGATCCTCAAGTAATAGAGGCCAACAGCAAACAAGCAACCAAAGAAAAGGAACGCTTACAAAAGACCTCCATTTCCATCTGTCAAAGACATGAAGTTGGGGACAAAGTCTGGGTCATGAATGTCGACAAAAGCAAACTACAACCCAAAAAAGTAGGGCCAGCAATAATCCTAAAGGTAAATGACAATAACACTTACCTCGTGCAAGGACTCAGGAAACGCAAACAAGACAAGACGTTACACCATGACCACCTACAACCTTGCAAAGCAAGACAGAAACAACAAGAAACTGCCCTGCCTGCCACTGAACAACAACTGGTTCAATATGGTGCCCGGGCTCCTGACGACCTCCCCGACAACCTGCCCCCTGAGGAGGCTGACTTTCAGCCGGTGGGGGGTGTCAAAACCGCAGGCTTGACCCGCCAGCAAGGTTCCAACCAGGCGGGTTTGTGACCCGCAATCTGATTACCCGGGCACTCGAAGCCAGACCTGGAAGTCAACTTGGATTACCAAATCAATCAACATGAACAAATGATGATCCCTCACGGTGGATACCTCAATTTAGCGCTTGACTCATTAACAGGATCAAGCCACCCCCTCTTCCATCCAGCTGTGTGATCACCAATCATGTTCCTTCTATCCATTGATTCATAATAGCTATACAATCACTATCTCACAATAAAGATTATTATCAATCCTTTAAATATTTTTCCCCTTGTAACTCTGCTAAAACAGCACTGTTACAACACTGAGTTCATTTTGCTTGTTGCCATAGCTTTTAAAACTACTGTATGATGGCTCATGTAAATTTTAATTGGTCAGCAATTTGGCCCCATGTCAAATCACACAGGTTCAGTGCCACAATTTCTTGAAGAATTTGGGCAGTAATTATTCTGTGTTTGGGGTGCTGGGTTGCGTGAGCTGAAGCCTGATTGGCTGTAAGGGGAGCAAGTTGGGTGTTGGTGGTAAGTTGTTTCAAACCAGGGTTACCATTCTGATTGGCAGCTTGTGCAGGGATGGGTAAGGGAGCAGGGGTAGAGCTAGACACTAAGTGACTCCCAAACAAGTCCAAGCCATAGGGGTTGGGGTCAAGTACAGGTCAGCTTCCTTGTTACCCTTATCAAAGGCTTGGGTGTAAATGGGTGCCTCCACGTTCTGAGCCTCACCTCCACAGAAGCCAGCTTGGCTGCTGCTGGCTTGTTTGCTGGCACTATCAAAATTAATTCTAGTAAAAACTATTGTAAAAAATCTAGGATAAAATCACTAAAAGTAGAAGTTTAAAATTTTATGATTTATTTTTATTGTAATCTCAAGTCCATATTTGGAAAGTTCTCAAACCCATTTTACACAAATCAGGATCCATAAAAATGAGTAAAATGCCCCTGTCTCTAAATTGGATAGCTGTTAATTGGCTGTAAAACTGTTGTACTTCTATTTTAGGCTGCTCATGCTACACATCTTGTGTGACTTTATTTCTTTTCATGTTTGTGAAATCTTGCTTCTAGATTGCTCTAATTTTGTTTCATTTTAGTCTGCCTGTCAGTGCCTCATATCAATCCTGATTAGATTATAATATATTCCGGAACAGCATCCATCCATCTCACTTGCTGCACCAGTTCATTTAGTTTGTGGTTTGAACTATGCCGCTAGATGTTTGATATAATTTTGTATACTGTGTTAGTAAAATTTTGTTTATTGTTTGACATTTTACCAGTTCATCGAACATACTTAGATTACTTGATTCTTGAATCTCGTCCGACTTGGGGTTCGATTAAATCTGAAATCATTTTGTTTAAATCTGAAGTATTTCTGGTTGTCACCATAGCTTTTAAAACTACTGTAAATGGAAGTTTTATTGAGTAAATTGCCCTTCAACAGGTTCCAGTTGAAATTCGTTGTGTATCTGAACCTATGCATTCTAAACTGAATAATATTTTTTTTATCTCAACAGGTTTGAAAACTACTGTACTACTGCCTTCCAAATAAAGCTCTATCTTATTCTCATCTCTTGTCTTTTCTATTGGACTGTTGTCTTCCCCAATCTCAATACTGAACTGTAATTGGTCCAGTTGCAGCAGTACAGCTCTGGTGATCTTCATTACAGTGGAAATGGTTGGTTTGCATTTCAGTTCATAGAATCGGCGATAAAACTTGCTGCCAAAAGGTGTCAGAAGAGCATCAAGTAATAGCATAAAAGATAAAGGGGCCCAAAGTTAACAAGCTATTGATGTTCAAGGTTGAAATTGGAGTATGTGGTTTTACTGAACTACTGGAATTCCCAAACAACTTTTCTGAAAGTTTTAGTGAAAATTCTGGGACCCTATTTTATTAATACACCCCACCTAATATTTAGTAGATTTACTTTATATTTGTTGGGTTGAGCTATTGATGATAGTTAAAATAGAAGAGTGTTGTTTTGTTGCTTACTTAACTTGCATTTCAAGCTTTCAATGGTTAGTTTTCTATAAACCTATTAATTTTTATAAACCAATTGAGAATAATGCTTGAAACATTTTATCAGTAGCTGATTTTATAAATTAACAGATTGTTTGAGAGATATAGGAATATCTGTTGAGTGGGATACATGTGTTACCATTGAAAGGAACAAAAGATGGTTATAGAGAGTTCGTTGGACAGTAATCTTGGCTAAAGTGAAGGTGAAAGGATGACGTGGCTTGGCCTTTGATACATACTTCAGTAGAAGAAAACCAAGGATCATTTACAATCTCACTCATTGTGGCTCTCGTATCAACATTGGGGTCGAGGATTTTGAGTAGCAGCTCTCGACAGCCTTTACTTAATGTTTTAAAAGGAGGGTATCCTTCTTTAGTCAGCCTTGTTGAAAGATATTGGGCATATGCTTTATCACGGCTTTCGTTAGCAATCTTAAACGGTATAGAGCCGAAAGACATGACAAGATAAACAATTCCACAAGCCCATATATCTGCTAACCGAGGGTCATATGTTGAAACAGTAGTTGTTTGCTGTTGGCCTTCAAGGATTTCGGGCGCCATGTAGGGCTCTGAACCTAAAATCCCACATGTTTTGTTACATGAGATGTGAGCGCTGTCATAAAACGCTTCTGAACACCCAAAGTCGGTCAACTTTAGTACACAATCATCATCGATTAGGATATTATCAGGTTTGATATCACGATGAGCTATACCCATAGAATGCATGTAAGCAACACCATCAATCAGTTGTCGGAAGCAGCAGTCAATTTCGGGACGATTTAAAAAACCATCCTGAATTACACAGCGGAGATCACCGCCAGGGCAATAATCCATAACTTGACACCAATGGCCAAGGTCATCTTGGATGAGCTCATGGACCTTGATCACATTCTTATGATTTAGGCCCGAGGCTAAACAAAACTCCTCTCCAACTCTAGCCTCCAAGTCACCTGAGTCTCTCCATTTTTTATAGAATAATTTGACAGCAAGGACACGTTTGCTTTCATCCCCTATTTTTCTAACTAGTTGGATCTGGCTTGTAGTCCCCGAGCCTATGCGTCTTTTGACGATATCGTACTTTGATGTCAGTGTCGGGCCTATGGATTTATCGTTGGTCCGACCTTTCCACAGTTCCTGCAACCAGCCAAGTCCTGCAGAGGCCGTCTTCTTTAATGATTGGGGCTCCAAGACTCTGAGATATGAAGCGGAATCGCTTTTCTGTCGGGCAAGAAGATCTGTATTATGTATCCCATCGACTTGAAGTGTTTTGTTGCTGCTAAGAAATCCTGGTTTGGAAGGCACAAATTGGCTAGAGTCGCTTCTAGATCGTCTTACATGTGTAGAAGAGGGAAGAGTAATAGTGCTATTTTCATCAGGACCTTCCACATGAATACCAACCATTGTACAGAAAATATATAAATAAAGACTATAGAGGTTTTACACTATGTTTATGATATTTATACTAGAATCCTTATTTCTCTTGGGAACTTAGTATATACCAAACCCCACTCTGTATACACGCTGCAAGCCGCTAAGTGCAATATGCCACGCAGGCCTGCATTCTGAGATTAAATAATGAAATCATGATTCCGCAGGTCAAATGAAGAAGCTCCTCAAATGTGAGTGGTTATGAATTTAAATTATTTATATATAATTAATTTTTCATAGCGGATTAGAGCCTGGCATATTGGATGGCAGCTAGGGCTGCTTCGACCAAGCCTTGGGTAGCCGCGGCCAGTGTTTGGCTCTGGGTCACTCTTTTCAAAGACTTATTTTAAAATACTTAAACAAGAAATAAATTCGTCTAGGCTGTAGCGGCCCAGAGCCAGAAGCTAGCCGAGGCTGAGCCGAATCACCCTCAATGCCAGCCTCGATTTGAATTATGATTTTAATAATTAAAGAAGTGGGGTTTATTTTCGAGTTTATATTGATGTGATGAGAAGGGATTCCAGTCTGGTTGCAACAACTGACTGCTGTGGCAAACTTCATACAACTTGATTAAATCGCATTCAAAATCAGTTCTTGCCAATGAAGAGTTAGGAAAAACTAATGAAAATAAACAAATCATTGTCTCAAAGTTCGGAATGAGGATTATAACCTTGCGTTTTAATTCTTTATACAAGCTCTTACAATGCGAGATACATAATTATTATTTAATCACCCTTGAATTGACACAAAATAAATTAAAAATCAAATTTAATTTATACCAATTAACCCTTTAAATTTGCAATTAAACCTGCTAATCATAACGCTCTCAGATGCCATCAAACCAAAAGTTACCCACAATTCCCTAGACCTTGTTTCCCTGGATTTCAAACCCTATCCCTCAACCAAGCATTGTGTGCTTACTTACCACTTGTAAACCAATAAATCCATGGCCCAGTTTTTGAACACAATCGAGCCCTTGCCAAGCCTAATTGCTGATTAACTCCACAATCGAGGATGCTTAGCATTTAATTACAATCCCATCTTCATAACCCCTAAGCAATAAAATTCTACATTAATATTTCCCAATAAGAAATCCACACTGATGTTTAAGCTCAGACCTAGTTGCATTCAATCAACCCCATACATTAGAGTGTCTCCAGTCTGAAACAAAGCCCAGATTTATTATCTATTTAACTTGATGCTGAAGATGTAAACCACTCACCAAAATCCTCATACAATTCAGGTAGGATTGTAAATTTACGCATTCATCATCTTTTTTGTTTATAATTGATTGCAATGGCAGTTGATTAGTATCGCAGCTCTTTTTGTAACACATTGTCACGAGTCAAATCAATATATATAGAAGCGAGTCTGTCTATAATGTCAGCTTGAGTGCACTCGAGGTGTAAGAAAGCAAATCGAATGAAAATTTCCACATTGTTTTATATTTTAAGCCAATAGCCAAGCCAACAGCTTGAATTGGCTCATCCTTACATACAATCCCTTTCAAGCACCTTTGAAAGCATGTAAGTTGAACCCAGTGGAGTGTGGCCTAGATGATTTGGAAATGAGAATATAGGCCACTCGAACTTTAATAAAAGTTATACATAATCTTTTGATTTTAATTTGCCCTTCAAACCTTGCAACCAATGCAAAGTGGCTTATCTGTACGGAATATCCAACTGAATAATTTGTGTATTAAAATAGAAAGCGGGGAAACATATTGCTTAAGAATTGGATTAAAGTTTGGATCAATTTGCTACACCTTTATATGATTGGATGGTTAAACTCTATGCTGAGGATTAGATTGACCAAAGAAAAGAGAGCTAGGTCAAATTAAAGAGACACAATCCAAATTATATATAGAAATATTAGTTCAAGTAAGAGATAGTTGGCTTGCACATTCCAATTTTACTCATTTTGAATTGCAACAATAGAATATTCTACTCAGATGCATCACCAGATCTAAGTAGATGCAGACTGTTTCAGAGTTAATGAATGTATCACCTGATCTAAGTGGATACAGAATGTTTCAGAGTTAATGAATGTATCACCTGATCTAAGTGGCTGCATATTTTTAAAGTTAACCTTGGTTATCATTCATCATCCTAATAAGAATATCAGTTGAACAAACCGGAAAGAATAGTATTAGAACTCAATAAAATAATTTTCATAAAGTTTGGTGTATCTAGATAAATATTTCAGATAATTCCTATCAAAATGGTATCAAGCATGATAGCCCTAGCTGCTATAGATACCAAGATATATAGTAAAGTGCAGAAATTGAAAATGGGACCCCCAAAATGTGCAAAAATTGAAAATATCAAAGTGCAAAACTGATTTTCTGGAAGTAAACTCTGAAGCCAAAAACCAAAGGCTTTTTAGTAAAAGATCTAAGCTTTAAAATGTCTGATAGACTAAAGAGACCCCAAGGAGCTCATTTTTGCAATAAAAACTATACAGTATTTTTCAAAGCTGTGGCGCTGAGCAAAATTAACTCAGATTTAAACAAAATATAAGCACACCCAAATATATTGTTAATCAAGATAACTTCATTGGGTTTTGGTTCCATTTGAATCTGAGTTGATTTTGCTTAGCACCACAGCTTTGTAAACTACTGTAAGTTGACTAACAGGAAAATGGTTAAATCAGCTGTATTTAAAGAGAACTTTTTACTTTTAAAAGTAAAATTAAATTATAATCTATACTGTAAATTCAGAACCTGAACGTAAAAATGTGGGATTGTGTCACAACATCTTTGATTACTCCCTCTTGGGGAATTAACACCCCGAGTAAATCACCAAGGTGCTCACTGAGTGGTTCACCGCCCAGTCAATAAACCGGTGGCACCATTATCAGTTAACCATCTATGACAGGGATCACTTGATCCAGGTCCTAAATGGAACACAACTTGATTAAGCCTCGTGACTCAAGAGGAACATTACTCAGATAAGCCCCATGACCTCCATGACGTACGTGGACGCCATGTGGCTTATCATGATACTATATATTAACCTATATTCATATTCAATAAAGTATCATTCTCTTCTTAATCTTCCCCTTTATTTTGTTTATTATACTTCCCAGAAGTATAAACTTGACAGTGGTAGCACAGGTAGGTTATCCATACCTACCCAACTCAAAGGAAAAATTCCTCCCAAGAAAAGAACCCAAGCAATGTCACTCCCTAACAGTTGGAGAGATTACAAAGTAGGACAAGACGTCCCCCCTGGACTTGTCATCTACAATAATCTCCTTGTACCCATTGACCAGTACAACACCCTCAAAACCCGCAGACTGTTCCCTACCACACCAGCTACAACAGCGTCTACACAACCTGAGATACCCAATATTGTGTTTCAGCGCTTATGTACTGCTGAGATTGGCGCCTTTGCAGGACTACGCCGTGAGAACGCCTCTCTTTGGATCAACAGCACTGAGAGCAAGTTCAAACAAGTGGAGTACCCCCAAAGACTCTGGGTTAGCAAAATTGCCCTCCGCGTCACAGGGACTGCCTCGCGCTTTGTTACCAAATGGCTAGCTCAACACCCTGACCAGAAGGAAAACTGGGAACTATTCAAAGCCGCATTCCTCAAAAAGTTCTCCATGAAAGATTCAGACGTAGTGATCATGACCAAACTCTGAACCTTCAAAATGACAGGAACCATTGAGGAATACATTGCCGCATATGAAGGACTACGTGATTGTGCGCCCAACACCATCAATTTTGATGAACCTGGACCACGCCTGGACTTCTACAATGGCCTTCCTACACATATCAGACGTCAGTTTGACATGACCTGCTGCAAGAACCTTGAGGATGTATTCCTAGAAGGAAAACGCGCAGCTCAGAAGTCTGACAATCTACACGCCACCAACAAGCGTAAGGAAAACCCCACAGTTAAGAGAGAGCCTCGCCCCAACAAGCAAAACAACCAAGCCAACAGTACCCAACCTCAAAACGGGAATTGCACTGCACAAGCCAACCAGGCTAGCACTGAAGATACCAACAAGGAGGGAAAAGCTCAGGGGAGTGCTTAGGCGAGCCGCCCTCCCCCTCTTCACAAGACTTGTACAGAGAACAGGACGTGGACTCCATCACCATGATCCAAGTTCCCTCCAGCAACCCTCTCCTGTTTGCCGCCCAATCTGGAAATAAACTCCTTACCTATCCTTTCTGTTTTTGCAGATACCAGGGCACAGCGCTATTTGACACTGGAGCCAACCAATTGCTTATTAACAAGAGTTTTGCAGACCTCATGAAGTTACCTACCATTTGAAGTAACATCAGAAGAGTCATCATGGCAGACAACTGCAGCACACCAGTTACCCACGAGACCAAACCTTTCCGGGCCCAAATTGGAGACGTCCAAACAACAATTAGTGGCCCCATCATCCCAATCCCAAAATACAATATCATACTTGGATTAGATTGGATGCAAAAGACAAAGCCTCACATAGACTGGGACAGTGCCACCCTCACAATCCAGCAAGGAGAAGTCCACCATCACGTGTACCTGACACACCTTGACACCCTCATGAGGGATCACATATTTGTAAAGATCATGGAAACGGAGAAAGAAACTGACATCAGCAAAATCAATTGGAGCACGTGTACATATGAAGTCATCCACTTCAAAAACACAGAAATACATCACAAACAAAACCCAATTAGAGACCAGCTGGTCAATGAGTTTCCCTCTGTATTCCAAGAATCACTACCTGGGCTACCCCCTGATTGGGGTATACAACATGAGATCGACTTAAAAGGTAGCGTGCCTAAGGCGCGACCCATCTACCGCCTCACACCACAAGAAGACAACACCCTGAAAGCCTACCTTGACAAAGCACTCAAGAAAGGCCTCATCAGACCTTCAAAGTCACCCTTTGGTGCCGCTGTCTTCTTTGTGGCAAAGAAAGATGGAGGCCTCTGCCTAGTCACAGACTACAGGGCCCTCAACAAGGTCACAATAAAGAACAGGTATCCCCTGCCCCTAATTGATGACCTTTTTGATGCCCTGGGGGGTCCCAAATCTTCACAAAAATTGATTTGACAGCAGGATATCACCAAATTTGCGTGAAACCTGAAGACATTCCAAAGACTGCATTTCAGACTAAATACAGATCCTTTGAATGTGTTGTCCTCAATTTTGGCATGACAAACGCTCCCAGTACCTTTGTAACCTTCATGAATGAAGTATTCAAGGAACACATTGGGAAAAGAGCAATCATCTACCTAGACAACATCATCATCTATAGTCCCAACCTACAACAACACTGGGAAGACGTCCGTGCAGTCCTCTGTACCCTGCAGGAAAACCAACTGATTGCCAAACCATCCAAATGCAAGTTCTTCTCAACTGAACTCCCCTTCCTTGGTCACATCATTAGCAAGGACGGTATCAAGCCCAATCCAGACAAGATACGCGCTATAACAGAAATGCCAGCCCCAAGAAACAAGAGCAAACTCTGCACTTTCCTTGGAATGGTAGCATATGTACACAGGTTCATCCCTGACTGGGGCGCCCTAACAGCCCCCTATCAGCCATCACGGGGAAAACAACCAAGTTTGTCTGGACACCTTTGCAAGATCAACATTTCTGCCAGTTAAAAGAGCGCATGGTTACCGCCCCCATCTTGCAATACCCAAACCGCAAGGGTATCTATGAGCTAGAAACTGACGCCTCTGATTATGCCATAGGAGGAGTCCTCCGTATCCAAACGGCCCAAAAAGACTTCCTCCCTGTGGCATATGAATCCAGGAAGCTATCAGACGGCAAACAAAGATACCCTATACACAATAAGGAGTTGGTTGCCATCATACACTGTCTCATGAAATGGCGATGTTATCTAGAAGGAGCCCAGACGTTCAAAGTACTCACCAACCACAAGTTGTTGATATTCTTTAAAACACAACAACACCTGTCAAGAAGACAAGCCAAATGGATGAGTCTCATACAGAGATACCCCATGCAAATTGAATACAAGCCAGGCAGAGAGATGCTTACTGCAGACGCCCTATCAAGGCTATACAATAAACACATCCTCTGCACTGATGGTGACCCCAACTGGCCCATGTTAATCATGGGGAATCTCCAGGAAGGGTTCCCACCTGGCACACCAATGGACATCCAAGAGAAAGTCCTCAAGAACAAACATCTGTTCAAAAACGTATATGGTACCCTCCACCAAATCCTTCCAAATGGTGACACGGTACCCTACGTTCCGTCAACACAAAAGATTGACACAATCCTCTGTTATCACAGAGACTTGGGACACACCCGTAGCAGAAACTTACATGAATACCTCAAGACTTGCTACTGGTGGCCCAACATGCTAGATGATATCAGAGAAGTACTAGAACAATGTGAGGTCTGTGAAAAGTACGCCCAAACCAAAGCTCCACCCAAATCAGTAGTACCTGTATCTATCACACAGCCCTTCAAGGTATGGTTGTTAGATATTGTGGGACCTATGCCTGGTGAAAGCAAAGGCAAGAAGTACATCATCACAGCCATTGACTATGCAACCAGATGGCCCGTAGCACAAGCCACAAAGGAGCATAAAGGCAACAACGTGAGACAATTCATTGGTAAGGAGATCATAGCTAAGTTTGGAAAGCCCAACCTCTTAATCACAGATGGAGGCACTGAACTCAAAGCTATTGACACCAACATATACCTTGCCAAAAATGGAATAAAACATGTCACAGCCAGCCCATATCACCCCCAAGCAAATGGACGCGTAGAACAACTAAACGGCTCTCTAGTGGAAGCCCTCAGTAAGTTATCTGCCAACAATCCAAAAGCCTGGGTTGACATGTTACCAACCGCCCTTATGGTCTGCAGAACACAAGTCAACCGCAATACAGGCAAAAGCCCTTATGAACTTGTCTATGGTCAGAAACCTTCACTTGTCAGTACTACCACAGGACCACAACTGCCACTTCCCAAGAAGATACCAGACAGCAATGACCCAAAAGTACTACAAGCCAGAAAGGACCAAGAAGCAATGGAACAGCAAAGGGTTCAACGAGAAGCAATCCCATTACAACAAGAAAGGTTCCAAGTCGGAGACAAGATCTGGGTTGTCAACCACAACCAGCACAAATTAGACCCAGGATTGCGCGGACCAGGCATTGTCATGGAGGTGAAACCCAATAACACATACCTCATCAAAGGGATTGGAGCTCAAACCAAACTAAAACGTATGCACCATGATTGACTTTGTTTGTGTAAGGCAAGAGCAGCCCAACAAAATTCAAGACTCCCTGTTCCTAACGCCAAACTGGATCAGTACCAGGCCCGTATACCAGATACCCTCAAGAAGGTTCCCAAGGCTCCGCCTTCCAGCACCCCAGGGGGAGATGTTGCAACATCTTTGATTACTCCCTCTTGGGGAATTAACACCCCGAGTAAATCACCAAGCGGCTCACCAAGTGGTTCACCGCCCAGTCAATAAACCGGTGGCACCATTATCAGTTAACCATCTATGACAGGGATCACTCAATCCAGGTCCTAAATGGAACACAACTTGATTAAGCCTCATGACTCAAGAGGAACATTACTCAGATAAGCCCCATGACCTCCATGACGTACGTGGACGCCATGTGGCTTATCATGATACTATATATTAACCTATATTCATATTCAATAAAGTATCATTCTCTTCTTAATCTTCCCCTTTATTTTGTTTATTATACTTCCCAGAAGTATAAAATTGACAATTGTCAAATCCTTAGTCCAAATTTCAAATCACTTTTGCAGGAAGGCCTTTTTTTAACTAAATTGAATTCTTTGAGTATTTATTTGAATATTTGAAAATGCGGGAACTCATAAACACTTTGCAAAGTTTAAGTTGAACTGCATATTTCCAATGGACAAAATGAATTAACTGGAATCAGATTTGAAGCGTTCAAATCCATCAACCATTTTCATTAAGTTTACTATGTTTTTTGAAATTGCGGGATTGTCAAATCCAAGAACCGGATTTCAAATCACTTTTGAATGGCACTAGTAAACTCAGATATTAATTGCAGGAACTGGAATCCAAATTTAATGTACAGTAAGCACACTAGGAAACACCAACCCAAATCAAGAAGCTCCACCACAACTAAAATCAAATGGAAAATCTAATCTCAACAACCATGTTTAGACAAAAAAAGTGATTAAACTTTAAAATCATCCAAAACTGGAAAGTATACAATATTATACACTTTAAATCACAGATATAGAAACTCTGCTAATATTCAAGGCTATATCAAGAGAAAACAACTTCCCACAACTAAACCAATAACTCCAAATAAATACATATTTAATCTAAAACATATTTTTTATTTTATTTTTATGGACCATCAATCACATTCCCAACCCGCTCCTGCACCAGCCCGCGGGGCAGCCTGTCCACAAGGGCGTCCCAGAGGGTCCAAGAACAGACCCAGAACCCAACTTGAGGGGAGTCATGCTGATACACAGGCCTCCCAAGGTGTCATTGCCAGCCAACCACCTCCCACGTCCCAGGCCCAATCAACCAGCTTGAATCCCAGGAAGAAGCAACTCTCAAGGCCTGCTACCAAAGTCTCCTACACCAGGGTCATTGGGAACACTGAGGTTACTTACACCTCCACTGTGTACCCAGTTGTCACCTGGCCCTGCACTCTTGACCCAAGAGTTGCCACTTCCTGCCCCTACATCTTTGACACCACCTACAAGCCATTGGCCACAACTGTTGAGCCATCTGCGCCTGTGATCTATTCCACCATTGACAGTGCCAGCGCAACTAAGAGTGATCCCACCTTCTACACAAAGGTCCTTGTCCCCTGTGTCAAGCCTGGTAGCCAGGATGCCATGGTACCTGCCAAGGGCCAGCGTCAGTTGACAGATAGTGAGCATGAAGCTCTCCTCAACTGCTTGAATGGGGGAATGGCGGTTTGGGATATTGCATCCCAATTTGGTGTCATGGCCAGGTACATTGCCGACATCAACACCAAGTATGGCAATACTGGGCAAATTGCAAATCCACTAAGGCTAAGCAGCAGCCAAAACTCTTGCAGCCTGTGCACATCAACACAATCAAGTAGTGGGTAGCCAGGGATTGCCACCTGGACACACTTGCTGTCCAATCAATGATTGTCACAGAGTTTGGGCTTTCTGTTTCTAAAACCCTTAAATACAAAACAATAGTTGATTTGGGCTTCTCTTGGAAGGTGCTCGAAGTTTCTCTGTACAACAGAAACAGTGAAAAGACCATCAAGGATTTACGCATTTATGCCAAGACATATCTGGCACTAAAGGAGACTGGGAATGTCCAGTTCTTCTATATCAACAAATTGTTGTTTTCCTCCTCACTCAGGTCCAGGCATGGGTGGGTCAAGAAGGGGTCCAAGGACGGCGTAGCCCATTGTGCAGCTGTTTGTTCCCAGACCTATTCAATGGTTGCCCTTCTTGGTCCTTGCAGGTTGGATCAATACCAGATGATTAAAGGCTCTCATAACAGAAAAACCTTTCTTGATTTTCTCCGAGTTGTCAAGGAGTATCTTCAGATAAATTATAGCGGCACAACCAACGTTGTTGTGCTTGATAATGTTGGGCTCCACAAAGTGGATCTGGTTGTGTCTGAGTTCCCCCCATCAACAAGAATAGCCACTCCTCCAGCCACTGCCTTGCAGACTGCCCAATGAGACTCCTCTTTCTCCTCCCATATTCCCCATTCCTGAATCCAATTGAGGAGGTGTTTGGTTGGATAAAGAATAAGGTGAAACAAGGCCTTCCTCAGGACACCAAGGACCTATTCAATATTCTTGAGGTCAGCCAATTTGTGATGCCACCCAATGTGGTGGCAGCTTTTTACAAGCACTTGGAATCCTTCCTCCCCAAAGCCCTGGCCTCGGAGCCAGTCAGATAAATGGGCGCTCTGGGTTTTATTTGTTTTTATTTTTATTAGGTCTCAAAAATTATTATTTATATATAATAATTTGACGTGTGATTGTATTATAGACATATAAGAATACGTAGAAAAGGTAGGTAAAATTAACTATACTAGGTATGAAGAATATATTTTTATTATAATGCACTGAATACTTTATTGACTGTTGCGCTAAAAATAAATAAATTAAAAAAGATAGAAATATAATTTTTTATTTAAATAATTGTTAATTGTTGATGGTACTTTGGCTTTTTTACGCCACAAATCAGACCTTGCGTGTCATCATATGATCCTTGTTATTTCAGTGCCACTATTGTTACACAACACAACAACCAATGATTTTATATAATCCTTATTAATTTGTACTTAGGACGCAGTTCAAGTATATTGAATATGTGTATCAAATCATATTACAAGGGAAAGGTAATTTGAGTTGTAAACAATCATTTGTTTAGAACAATAGTTGAGCAGGCCGCATGATGCGGATAAATTCAATTCTCCATGTTTATCTTTGTGATAAATGGACCCGTACTTGACAAGTAATAAATAAAAACATTTTTAATTCTTTTTTTATTTGACATATTGGCAACTATAACTAAAGTCTTTTAATATACTTAGATATATTAATATTATAATTTACACACTAAAATTTAAAATTAAAATTAAAATATTAAAATTAAAAATTAATTATAAATCTTAAAAGTTAAATATTTAAGTTTAATAATCAAAATATAACAATTTTATTAAATTGTGATTTATTCAATATCAAAATATTTGATATTAAATATGTCAATATTAAAGATTTTAATAGTAAATATTTTAATATTTAAAATAAAATAAAATAAAATAAAAAATAAAATAAAAATTTTAAGTTGCAAGGGAAAATGATTTATTAGGGGAATGCAAATTGCAAGGGGAATGTGATTATTCCGGGGAATTATACCCCAAAATTAAATTTTCTGCTAATGTATCTAATTGGGACCACATACTTTTCTGTATGTGGTGGATGACTCTGGTGCCAATTGCTAGAGGGGTGGCGCTCAACACCCTGGTGGTGGCCAACTGTCATATATTAGGCAAACAGGTGAGGGAATCCACTAGCAGATTTTTTTTGGGGGGGCACGTAGTACCTGTATAGAGTTGCCAATGCGAATGAATCATAGAGGACATGCTCAACTGTCCTGTATCCCCGAGGTGTTTTCTGGCGGTCTAGGGCTACGCGGCATATGTCAATCTGTATAGGTACATCTTCTATTTTTTTCACATTGGCTTTCAGTATGCAATGGAGCAGGATTCCCAGGTACACTGCGACATGGATCCTTTGCGAGGTATATTTTTCTGAGAACATGCACAGTTTTTTGAACGTTTGTATTAACCTATTGATATAGGACATTTGGTTGAACTTGAAGAGGGTTCCAGGGGGCGCCCAACTTGTATCAGCCCCCCAGGCCTTGGCAAAAAATATCAATAAAGGCTTAATATTATTCACAAGGACTGCATCCCTGACTTTGTTTGATAGAGCTTTAAAAATTTCATTAAATATTGCAGATTTTAAATATTCATTTCCAATTTGAAAGTCAGTTTTTATTAATTTTTTTTGTATTCATTGATATTTGTGAAGGGGAACCTTTGAACGCTTTCATAAATGTATTCATCAAAGTTCAGTTTTATATCCCCGCAAATTTCATTCACTTCTTTGATTTTAATTGTTGATCCTAGTTCATAGGCCTCCCTTATCCATGGCGAGCACCCCACGGGTGGTTGATATTCCCTATCTTGAGCTTCACTATTAAAAAAGTATTTATATTCTGTTGAACTATTTTATTTATTTGATTTTTATTTATTTGTTTTATAGGGGCCACCAGTGACTGGTAGCCCCCATAAAACCAACTTGGTGTAAAAGCCGCCACTTCTGCAACCTCATCCCCATCCCTGGTGATGACTAAAATAAATATAAGTTAAACATAAAAAACTTACTGATTGTTTCCCCTGTGGCCCCCTCAGCCACAGGCGCCATATTGGCAAACTTCATGAGCGTTGGATGCTCTTCATTAATTTTCTTAGGCTTAATTTTTCTTATTCTTCTTGCAACTTGTGCTTCCTCTTGATTTTCATTTGATAAAGCTTCTGTATTTCTTGATGCGCTTCTGCTTCTTGCTTGTGTTTCATTTTCATCTGTTTCCATTTGGTCAGTTCCCTCTTTGTTGGTGTTAATTTCCTTCTGAATTTCTGTTCCTTCAATTAGTTTTATCTTCTTATTGTTTTCTTTGGCCCCCTGCCAGAACTCCCACAAATTGTAGGCCGCGTTGTTGAATTCAAGATTTGATAAAATAGTTCCCTGTAGATTAAGTAATTTTTCTTTATTCTTTTCATCTATAATATTTCCCAACTTATCCAGAGCATCTTCTTTTGACTGTATCAATGGATGGCCCTTGTTACCCAGATTCCCTGTCACTATTTCCCTGATATTTCTTTCTATCTCAACAACCTTTTGAAGGTGTGCTTCTAATTTGTTGATTAAGTTATAGATTGTTGAAATATTGTTCAAATTCAATCAAAAAACTGGTTTTTATAGTACTATATTCAGCGCATACATACTTTTCATCATCGTTAATAAATTAAAGACAATAAACGTAAATATATCATTAAAATATTGCAATTAGACATCAACTCTTGATACTTTGATATTATGTCCATAACTCAATGCATTTTGTTTAATAAAATCCATTGTAGACTTGGCCTTTTTCATTGTAATTTATCAAAATGGACTGTGTTTATATTAGAGAGCCATTAACATTAGTACAAATATTAATACATAGTGCATTCTACAGCCTGTATATTTACCTCTTGATAATAATTCTATAAACTTTTCAGTCAGATTTTACAAGGTAATAATAATGTAATGTGTTAATAGATTACTGTTTATTGTCATTAATTGGCTGATTTTTTGCTGTGGCAATTGAGCATTTTCTGATATTTACACACTAGTATCCAATGATTGGGTCATTATTTTAGGGATTAGGCCATTTTCTAATACACATGCTGCTCAAGCCGCAGCATAACACAGTTAGATTTTGAAAAAGTAACTAATTAATATTTTATATTTAAAACATTAATAACTCAATGAAAATTTAATATTTTTTCACTCTGTAAACTATCAAAAGGAAGCTAAGAATCTTATCTTTCTATTGATGGAAAGATTTTAATGTGTATAATATGCTCAATATTAAAGCAAAAGTAATTTAAAAGAGTATAATCCAGATTTTATTATATGATTATATCTAATGATATAAAGTAGATTACTTCAAAGCTAATAAATACTCTTTCTTAATATACAACAGATGTTTTTTATTTGACGAAATTAAAGATAAGATTGAGAGCTTTATTTTTGCATTTTATTTTATTCAAAAAGCTCAATTCTCTAGGATTTTATGATAGTTTGAAGTTAGGATGTTTTTATCACTGTTTAGATTGATTTTAAGGTTCAAGTGAGCTTCGAACCTCAAATTGAGCATTCTTTAAATGGAATTCTTTAATATTTTATCATTTTAAAAATATGCGGAAGAGTTACAATTAACTGAATACATCATTTTAGTTGATTTGCATTGATTACAAAGAGGATATGATGTAATAATAATGCTTAGCTGCTTCACATGTATCACTTGTGCATGAAAACTGGGTATTTAATTAATTCTGCAAACATAAATTCAAGTTCAAACTATAATAAAAGCTATCACACCATTTCTTTCAGAATGGTGTCATTTAGCTTGGTATATAAGAGCTAAAGTACCACAAAGCTTCTAATCCAAATAACCCAATTCAAAGACCACATTCTGATCATAACTACTCCATCATTAAGGCACACATCAAAGATTTGACCTAATTACAGATTCAAAATACTACCATGTCCTCAGTTAAATTTACTTCTTCCATGCTACCCTTTTTTTCCTTGGGAGCTTCAACAAAAAGAGAGAGAATTGCAATGTTAAAAAAGGCATTCCTCTTTATTGCTGGTGATGATCTTGATAATTTCATCAAGCACTTCCTTACTCAAACTGAATTTGGGAAAGCTCAGTTCCTGCCAACTATTCAAAATCAAAAAGGCAATGAGTTCATTGAAAACTTAAAGGATCTCATGAAATCTTCTTCCCAAAAACATCTCCCAGCCTTGCGATCTCTGGTTACTTTCAGTTACTCTTTAAAAGAGCTTAATGATATGGGGTTTAATATAACCAAAAGTGAGTTTGAATACTCAAGAAAAATAAATAAATAAAAATAAAAATGTAAGTTTAAACAAAAAAAGCCAAAAAAATAACTATTAATTAAAAAAAGAAATAACTAAAAAAATAATTAAAAAATTGCTGGAAAATTCTTTTGAAACAAGCCAGTTTACAAAAAAAGCGCCTGAAAAAATTTATAAAGATATAGAAAAAGAGATGAGTAATTACTCAACTGAAATTAAATACTCTCTACTTAAAACAAAAAAAGAAATAAATGAAAATAAAAAATGAAATTTCAGTTTCAATTTCTACTTACTATAAATTAATCTCTAAAAATATAATAAAAAGTAAAAAATAAACTGATATGTGCAATATTTGTAATTTAAAAAATTCACTAGAAAAAAAGAAGGAAGAATGTGAAAGTAAAAACTTACCATTGCCAGAATCTATAGACAATGACTTAAAGACTATTAATCAGCACCAAGACTTTTATGTTCATCAAAATTGTGAATATAAAAAAGATATTAATGAATTAGATGATGAGTCTTGTGTTGTAGGTATAGATTATAAAGAAAACTCAAAGGTTGGAGGTGGTCCAATTGAGACCAATAATTGTTTTTATTCAAAAAAACCAATCTCATTATTAGGGTTTGCATTAGGTTTTAAGGAAAACAATAAAATTAAATATGAATATCATGATTTTTTGCCTCAAATATTATCACACAATTCTTTATTTTCAGGTGAGTGTTTTATAAAAATTCTTAAATTAGATAGATTTAAAAAAATAAAAAATATAAAATTATGGACTGATAATGGAAATCATTTTAGATCATATGAATTTTTATATTACTTATTTAAAGAGGCACTCAAATATATTAAAGGTTCTATAAAATATAATTGTTTTGTAGAATGTCATGGAAAAAGCATTGTTGATGGTCACTTTGGTGTAATATCAAAAACATTAAAAGAAAAAGAAAACCAGTCTTTATATTAAGAATATAAATGATATTAAAAATATTTTTGAGCAAGAAGGAAAAAGAAAAGAATTATATAAATCAGCGCTATCAGGCTCAAATATTTCTCAAAAGTCATTCTTTTATATTTATGAGAGAAAAGTTAGGCCTATAAGGAAAGAGCTCAAAGTTAAAAATCTGCACATTAATCTTTCATATTTGATGAAAGATGGGAAGTTGCATACTTCACCTTTAACATTTGAAAGTCTCTCAGAATATTCTGAGATAACTTATCATTTGAAATCACGTGATGATACCAGAGAAACAAAAATATCAGAAGATGCTAGTGGTGCACTAGGGCAAGTTCATGAAGTAGGGCAGCTTACTAGAGGGTGTATTTTAAATAGAGTTATCAGTCTTTCAAAAACAACAATCTTTTTTTCTGAAACAAACTAAGAATATTTATGATGAGCCAAAGATAGGGAAATAGCATTTATAGCTTTGGGGCTTCTATTACTCTCCCATGCAACTTATCATAAATATTTTTGGTTTGTAGTTTGTAGCAGCACTTAAGATATTTTCAGTAATACTATAAGTTGCAATTTTCAATTCTAAAATTAATGCCCTATTTTTTTTAAAAAAACCATTTAAGCCCAAGATCAATTAAAGTTTTGGAATTTGTTGATTGTATTTTAAGCTTTCTGAATAATTTAAATATGAATAATGCAATTAAGTTATAAAATAATAAATCTGGCGCCTAGGCATAACAAGAAAAATAATGACCCAATTGGTTGGTTCACATCCAATTTCACAGGTGATAGGAAAACAAGCTGCCACCCCAAGACTGGATGTGGTCAGGGTGGCGGCTTGTTTCCTTATTGCCTGTGAAATTGGATGTGAAGCCAACCAATTGGATACTAGTGCGTAAATATCAGAAAATGTACAATTGCCACAGCAAAGAAAATCAGCCAATTAATGACAATAAACAGTAATCTATTAACACATTACACTATTATTACCTCATAAAATCCAACTGAAAAGTTTATAGAATTATTATCAAGAGGTAAATATACAGGCTGTAGAATGCACTATGTATTAATATTTGTACTAAGTGTTAATGGCTCTCTAATATAAACACAGTCCATTTTGATAAATTACAATGAAAAAGGCCTAGTTTATAGTGACATTTATTAAACAAAATGCTTTGAGTTATGCACATAATTTCTAAATATCAAGAGTTGACGTCTAATTGCAATATTTTAATGATATATTTACGTTTATTGTCTTTAATTTATTAATGATGATGAAAAATATGTATGCTCATAATTTTAAGCTATTTGTAAAATGTACAACATTGTATTAATTATGGGAAATGTTGATAATGTAAAAAGAAAATATTATTAATTAAGAATTGAAAAAGAGATATCAATTTTAATAAGTTGTCACAAAGAAAAGATTTATTTACTAATCAAAGGACGGGAAGGGGAGAGAATGTGTGGAATGAACATTGCCTTCATCTGTGCCTGTGAAAGGGACGGCATCAGAGATAGTGGGGAGGGAATAGGTGGTGGTTTGGGAGTCAGGGTTGGAAGGCAAGTGGCTTGATGGGGGGTTGGGGAGGCAGGGTTTGTTGACTGGGAAGGGGCAGCAAGAGCTGATTGCTTCAATTGCTCAAATTCTTCTTCTGTCACATATACTGGCTTGACAAAATGGATAGACTGGTGTGGGGGAGGCGGGGGTCCTTTCTGGACTTATCACTATCACTTGCATAGAAGATGATGAGATCAAATAAGTCCTGGACGGACGCAAAAGGAAAAAGCTCATACCCCTTATCAATTTGGGTGCATAGTTTGTTGTAGGTGGCAGGCTTCAAGCGCCTGAGGGCAGAACCAAAATTGTAGAGACATACATCTGCAAGATGCATGTCAGCGTAGTTGATGGGGTAGGACCAACAAGTATGCCCTTAAGCCCTGATTTCTTGGGTTGCCCATTCCTGCTGCTCCATCTCCACACTCAATACAACTGTGTGCACGGTGTTTTGTGTGGCCCACTCCTCCAGCATGGCCTTGAGCTCCGTCTGGTAGGCATACCCATCTGCGGTGTTTGATATTGCCAAGTAATAATTGACGTCCAATGGGGAAACTGCCAATAAAACCCCAACAAAACAATACAAGATTGGGCCGCGCTTGTACACGTCAGATTGGATGCGCTTCTCTCCAAAGTCTTGGATACTGGCCAAGATCTTAGCATACAACAGGAATATTACGTCATTACGGGCCCTCATTGCCCTTCCTTTGATAAAATTAATAATTGTTGAATTGCAGGGGTTGGTATCCACCAAAATGGGGCCACTGAGAACTTGATTAGACGAGATTCTAGCAGCAACCACAACTTTGTGCATCCATGAATTCACCGTTCTTTTGTTGGTGAAGATGCCGTGGAGTCCCAACTGGAGACGTACCTGGACCAGGGGCATCCAAGGGTCACGTTCTATAATGGCCATCATAAGGGGATGGGCTGTATCACCTTTGGTTGAGGTACGGGCACCAGTTGGGGTCTTCTTGGTGGGGGCCACAGTTGGCGTGGGCTCACAGGGTTGCAGCCACAGTTGACTTTGCAAAACCCATTGCGGCTGCAATTTCCCCAAGGGACATAATCTTCCCTCACTTTTCAATCATTTCAAGAACAATGTCCGGAGTGATTAGTTTTCTTCTGCGTCTTGCAGGCTGATTGGATGGGGGAGGGATGTGTCTGCCTTGAGAACTGGTCAATGCCATCTGATTGGCTGTTTTGGGATTTGTGGCTCTCTGGGTGACCCCATGTCTAAAATGGCTGGTTCCAGATGCCATTGCTGATAAGGGACTTGGGTTAGCAGCTGCCTGTGCGTGATGGGCAAACAGGGCCATGCTTGAGGACGCAGGAGAAAGAACACACTCCTGTGTGGCGCTTGCGGAGGGGCCTGCAGGTTGGGAGTGGCCATAGACAGAGGCTTCACTGTTAAGAGACCCAGTGTAGCCCTGCATAATTTTGTCAAGGCCAGTGAACAGCTTGTTGACTTGGTTGTTGTTGAAAGAAGACATAACAAAAATTTTATTATAATTTTTTAAACTCAAGAAGAGGAATGTATATTTTAGTCAATTTTATTATTATATATGTCAATTTTGTAAATATTACAATCTAAATTTTAGCTGTCCTAAATTGGAATAGGGTGATGTTTGAGAATGCCTATGATTTCTAAAAGAATTAGCACAGATCCACTATATATCCTTTGGCATCCTTTTTGAGACACCCATAAATTATATTTATTTCAAATTCATTGCAATTATTATTTGAAACTTGGTTCTTGAATTTGACAATCCTGCAATTTCAGATTCATTAATTTTCACATGATGTCTATGATTTGTTTGATATACAGGAAATCTCAAATTGTACATAAGAATCCCACATTTCTGATTCATGTATCCCACATTTGTTTGCTGAGTTTTGTCTTTTGTTAGTTGAGTTATCTGCTCAAGAGATTCAAAATTTGCCAATTTAAATAAACCAAAAAAAGTCAAATTAAATGGTTACTTTTATTAAATATTTTAATTATCACTCAGCTGAGTTTCCTGCAAAAGTGATTTGAAATTTGGATCAAGGATTTGACAATCCCGCATTTTTATGTTCAGGTTCTGAATTTACAGTATTGTTTATTTTATTTTTTTTGTGATTCAAAATCACTAACGCAAAAAACGCCATCTTGAATTAAATTCAAGATGGCGTTTTTGAGATGCCATTTTCAAAATGGCGTGTCCTACCAATAAATTCAATTCTTGTTGTTTGTTTACATAATAAATGAACCTGTACTCAACGCGCTGGTAAATAAACAAATTTATAAATCATATTTTATTATTACACATGTTCACTTTATTAAACTGTCCCTTTAATATTATTAACCTAATTATATATTACTATTAAAATTTAAAAATTAAAATTAAAATATTAAAAGTAAGTTATAATTATAAATCTTAAAATTTAAATATTAAAGTTTAAATATTTGAAATTTAACTATTTTTATTAAATTGTGATTTATTCAATATTGAAATATTTGATGTTAAAATTTAAGCAGTA
The DNA here is from genome assembly GCA_014839935.2 of Entomophthora muscae. NCBI lineage: Eukaryota > Fungi > Entomophthoromycota > Entomophthoromycetes > Entomophthorales > Entomophthoraceae > Entomophthora > Entomophthora muscae. Next base: position 9,526 of record QTSX02000788.1, on the reverse strand, counting down.
TGATATGTATTATTAAAACTTTAATATATACTTTTAGATACTGAAATTTTAAAATATTGAAATATGTAATAGTAAAGTTCTTATAGTGAAATTTTAATATTACATAGTTCAATATTAAAATTTTAGTATTAAAATATAAAAAGTTAAAAAATAAAATAAAATTTAATTTGCAAGGGGAAAATTTTATTGGGGGAGATGTTGATTGCAAAGGGAATGTAATTATTCCGGGGACTTATACCCCAAAATTAAATTTTCAGCTAATGCGTCTAATTGGATCCACATACTCTTCTGTACGTGGTGGACAACCCTGGATGCAATTGCTAGAGGGGTGGCGCCCTGTACCCCAATGGTTGTTGAACATTTGATAAAAGGAAGGTGGGTGAGTGAATTGACTAGTAGGTTTTTTCATGGGTCACGTAGTACCTGTATAACGTTGCCAATGCAAATGAGTCATACAGGACATGCTCAACTGTCCTATATCCCCGCAGTGTCTTCTGGCAGTTGAGAGCTACACAGCAAATATCCATTTGAATAGGTACATATTCTATTTTTTTCACATTGGCTTTCAGTATGCAATGGAGCAGGATTCCCAGGTACACTGCAACATGGATTCTTTGTGAGGTATACTTTTCCAAGAACATGCATAATCTTTTGAATGTTTGAACTAACCTATTGATATAGGATGTTTGGGTGAACTTGAAGAGGGTTCCGGGGGCGCCCAACTTGAATCAGCCCCCCAGGCCTCAGCAAACAATATTAACAAAGGTTTAAAATTATTCACAAGGACTGCATCCCCAACTTTATTTGACAGTGCCTTAAATACTTCATTAAAAATTAAAGTTTTCAAATATTCAGTTCCAATTTGAAAGTCAGTTTTTATTAAATTCTTTTCATATTTGTTGATGTTTGTGAAGGGGAATCTTTGAATGCTTTTATATATATTCATCATAGTTTAATTTGATATTCCCACAAATTTCATTCATTTCTTTGAAGTTGATACTTGATCCTATTTCATATGCTTCCCTCAACCACAGTGAGCACCCCGTGGGTGGTAAATATTCACTATTTTTAGCTTCACTACTTGAAAAATTAAACATATTCTGTTGAATTTTTTTATTTATTTGTTTTACAGGGGCTACCAGTGACTGGTAACCCCCGTAAAACCAACTCAGTGTATAAGCTGCCACTTCTGCAACCTCATCCCCATTCCTGTTGATGACTAAAATAAATATAAGTTAAACATAAAAAACTTACTAATTGTTTCCCCTGTGGCCCCCTCAGCCACAGGCGCCACTTTGGCAAACTTCATGAGTGTTGGCTGCTCTTCTTTAATTTTCCTGGGATTAATTTTTCTTATTTTTATTGCAACTTGTGCTTCCTCTTGATTTTCATTTGATAAAGTTTCTGTATTTTGTGAAGCGCTCCTGCTTCTTGCTTGTTTTTTGTTTTTGTCTGTTTCCATTTGATTATTTTCTTCTTCATTGGTGTTAATTTCCTTTGGAACTTTGTTTCCTTCAATTAGTTTGATCTTATTATTTTCTTTGGCCCCCTGCCAGAACTCCCACAAATTGTAGGCCACATTGTTGAACTTCAGACTTGATAAATTGTTCCCTGTAGATTTAGTAATGCTTCTTTATTCTTTTTGTCTATAATCATTCCTAGTTTATTCATAGCATTTCCTTTTGACTGGATTAGTGACTGGCCCTTGTCACCCAGCTTTCCTGCCACTATTTTCCTGATATTTTTTTCTATTTCAACAATCTTTTGCAGGTGTACTTCTAATTTGTTAATCAAGTTATAGATAGTTGACATTTTGTTTGAATTCCACCAAAAAACTGGGTTTTATAGTACTATCTTCAACGCATACATATTTTTCATCATCATTAATAAATTAAAGACAATAAACATAAATTTGCATTAAAATATTGCAATAAGACGTCAACTCTTGGTATTTTGATATTATGTGCATAACTCAATATATTTTGTTTAATAAAATCCATTGTAAACATGGCTTTTTTTATTATAATTTAAAATAAATTGACTGTGTTTATATTAGAGAGCCATTGATGCTTAGTACAAATATTGATACATAGTGCATTTTACAGCCTTTATAATTACCAATAGGTAAATATACAGGCTGTAAAATGCACTATGTATCAATATTTGTACTAAGCGTTAATGGCTCTCTAATATAAACACATTCAATTTATTTTAAATTACAATGAAAAAGGCCTAGTTTATAGTGACATTTATTAAACAAAATGCTTTGAGTTATGCACATAATTTCTAAATATCAAGAGTTGACGTCTAATTGCAATATTTTAATGATATATTTACGTTTATTGTCTTTAATTTATTAATGATGATGAAAAATATGTATGCTCATAATTTTAAGCTATTTGTAAAATGTACAACATTGTATTAATTATGGGAAATGTTGATAATGTAAAAAGAAAACATTATTAATTATGAATTGAAAGAGAGATATCAATTTTAATAAGTTGTCACAAAGAAAAGATTTATTTACTAATCAAAGGACGGGAAGGGGAGAGAATGTGTGGAATAAACATTGCCTTCATCTGTGCCTGTGAAAGAGACGGCATCAGAGATAGTGGGGAGGGAATAGGTGGTGGTTTGGGAGTCAGGGTTGGAAGGCAGGTGGCTTGATGGGGGGTTGGGGAGGCAGGGTTTGTTGACTGGGAAGGGGCAGCAAGAGCTGATTGCTTCAATTGCTCAAATTCTTCTTCTGTCACATATACTGGCTTGACAAAATGGATAGACTGGTGTGGGGGAGGCAGGGGTTCTTTCTGGACTTATCACTATCACTTGCATAGAAGATGATGAGATCAAATAAGTCCTGGATGGATGCAGAAGGGAAAAGCTCATACCCCTTATCAATTTTGTGCATAGTTTGTTGTAGGTGGCAGGCTTCAAGCGCCTGAGGGCAGAACCAAAATTGTAGAGACATACATCTGCAAGATGCATATCAGCATAGTTGATGGGGTAGGACCAACAAGTATGCCCTGCAGCCCTGATTTCTTGGGTTGCCCATTTCTGCTGCTCCATCTCTGTACTCAGTACAACTGTGTGCACGGTGTTTTGTGTGGCCCACTCATCCAGCATGGCCTTGAGCTCTGTCTAGTAGGCATACCCATCTGCGGTGTTTGATATTGTCAAGTAATAATTGACGCCCAATGGGGAAACTGCCAATAAAACCCTGACAAAACAATACAAGATTGGGCCGCGCTTGTACATGTCAGACTGGATACGCTTTTCTCCATAGTCTTGAATACTTGCAGATATCTTAGCATACAACAGAAAGATGACGTCATTATGGGCCCTCATTGCCCTTGCTTTAATAAAATTAATATTAGCTGAATTGTAGGGGTTGGTATCCACCAAAATGGGGCCACTGAGAACTTGATTGGACAAGATTCTAGCAGCAACCACAACTCTGTGCATCCACAAATTCACCGTTCTTTTGTTGGTGAAGATGCTGTGGAGTCCCAGCTGGAGACGTACCTGGACCAGGGGCATCCACGGGTCACGTTCCATAATGGTCATCATAAGGGGATAGGCTGTGTCACCTTTGGTTGAAGTATGGGCACCAGTTGGGGTCTTCTTGGTAGGGGGGCCATAGTTGGCGTGAGCTTACAGGGTTGCAGCCACAGTGGACTTTGCAAACCCCATCACGGCCGCAATTTCCCCAAGGGACATAAGCTTCCCTTGATTTTCAATCATTTTGAGAACAATCTCTGGAGTGATTAATTTTCTTCTGTGTCTTGCAGGCTGATTGGCTGGGGGAGGGATGTGTTTGCCTTGAGAACCAGACAGTGCCATCTGATTGGCTGTTTCTGGATTCTGGCTTCCATTGGTGACCCCATGGCTCAAATGGCTGGTTCTGGATGCCATTGTTGATACAGGATTGGGGTTGGTAGCTGCCTGTGCATGATGGGCAAACAGGGCCATGCTGGAAGTTGCAGGAGAAGGAACACACTCCTGGGTAGTGCTTGCAGAGGGGCCTGCGGGTTGGGAGTGGCCATAGAGAGAGGCTTCACTATTAGAAGACCCGGCGTAGCCCTGCATGATTTTGTCAAGGCCAGGGAACAGCTTTTTGACTTGGTTGTTGTTGAAAGAAGACATAATAAATTTTTATAAAAAATTTTAAACTCAAAAAGAGACGTGTATATTTTAGTCAACTTTATTGTTATATATGTCAATTTTGTGAATATTACAATCTAAATTTTAGCTGTCCTAAATTGGAATAGGGTGATGTTTGAGAATGCCTATGATTCCTAAAAGAATTAGCACAGATCCACTCTATATCCTTTAGCATCTTTTTTGAGATGCCCATAAATTTTATTTATTTCAAATTCCTTGCAATTATGATTTGAAACTTGGTTCTTGGATTTGACAATCCCGCATTTTCAGATTTGTTAATTTTTACATGATGTCTATGATTGGTTTGAAATACAGGAAATCTCAAATCAAACATTAGAATCCCGCATTTCTGATTCATGTATCCCACATTTGTTTGTTGTGTTTTGTCTTTTGTTAGTTGAGTTATCTGCTCAAGAGATTTGAAATTTGCCAATTTACATAAACCAAAAAAGTCAAATTAAATGGTTGCTTTTATTAAATATTTTAATTTTCACTCAGCTGAGTTGCCCACAAAAGTGATTTGAAATTTGGACCAAGGATTTGATAATCCTGCATTTTTACATTTAGGTTCTGAATTTACAGTATGCACATTTATTCAATAAACATTGAATATAGAATCAAATATAAAACTGATTAATAAACTACAGTCTTTTTATAAAGTTTTGATTTCATAATAGCTTACTGTAAATTCAGAACCTAAACATAAAAATGCGGGATGTCAAATCATTGGTCCAATTTCAAATAAAATTTTCAGGATGGGCTTTTTTAATTAAATTGAATTCTTTGTACAGTATTTTCAAACCTGTTGAGATAAACATATATTAGTCTGTTTAAAACGCATAGGTTCAGTCACAAAACAAATTTCAACTTTATAGATCTAAATAGAAGGTAATTCCACAAAAAATGAGCGCTATTTGGCAAATATGTCCAGTCATACAACAACCTACTCAAACTGGGGACAGATGATTAACAATTCAACAACAAGTGTACCAAACACTAGAACACATAAGTTTCAGTCACAGAACACATCTACTATGTTTACTATATTTTTGGTGAACACATGAAACTCAGTCACAAAAGTTACAAACTTGATCCAACTATGAGCATCAATAGCAACTGAAACAGACGCCTAAAAATTGAATATCAAAACACATGGATGAATCTATAATACTGTTATCAACTTGTCATAATTAAAAATGCAATCTAAAATGTCAGAAAATTGTGGACCATGGTATTTTATCATCTGCCAGATGATATCCTAAGTATTCTATCAATAGGAAAGCACAGAGAACCTGTGACTTTGGCGTAACCTTTGGCCCAGAATATTTTGTTGTCATCAGAACGGCAACTGTGGTAAGTTCAACTCCCTGGTGATTGACTCCCTGGTACTCGACACTTTGTCAAGTACCAGGGAGTTGAGTGCAGCATATGTTAATCTATTAGTATTTTTGACTTAACTGATTTTAAGCTAATTTTCACTAGTAATTAAGGGATTCAAAACAAAAAACCAAGGTTAAATTTACTTGAACTTGACTCTGTTTAATAATTTGGTTAGCTAAAATACCAATTTAAGGGGCAGTTCATAAGTAAATTTACCAATAGAAATAAAAAACTTGTGTTCAACACTCTAAACCAAAAATTGACCAGTTCAACACTTTTTAAGCCAAATTTTAATTTTATTACTAAAATAAATATGCGCTTATATAAAAATTGTTATTTACTATTGTATTTTTATTATTAGTGTCTGTAGTTGTCAATTAGGCTCTCAAGCACCACTATACTGGATTTAGTGGTATAGACATTAATCAAATATACCACTTTTTTTTTACATTATGTCATTCCTGGGTTTATGGATTAAGTAGTGCCACATAAATTAAGCCCAATTTATTAAGAGATTTCATATGTACTTTATAAAAAACGGAAACTCAACTCCCCCTCTGTTTGACTCTATCCACTTGCCACCCAATTGGTTTAAGATTTAACCAATCAAAGGCTTGGATTAAGGCTAAATTAATATGTGACACACTATAAGCGCCACTCAGCACTCACCCACACAACACTTTAACTTGGGGATTAGTGCAGAGAGCTTCTTAACATTTTAACCAACACTATGGTAAATAAGTCACTCCCAGCTCCTCACAGCACAAATTAAACACTAATAAACACCTTCCTAATCATTTACTTTTTTAACTTATGTTGTATTTTTTTTGAGCATATAAAACTGTGTTGCAACCAAGTTTCCAGACTCACCAGCTAACATATCTTACAATACACAGGGGGTGCTCAATGAGTCACCCCTTGACGTGTCTAACAACATGAAACAACCTGATGGCAATGTAAAATGGCAGGCACTTCCTCCTAATTAGGAGCACTGCCAATTTGACCTGCTGATCCCCGCACAAGTTATTCCTTGGCTCCAAACCTTACATGGAACACAATACTATGCCGCCCCCTTGTGGCCTTGTGGCTTTTCCCATATGGTATATTAATTGCAGTATTCTACAATAAACAATACCTTATTCTATTCATTCTTGTCCTTTCTATTGGACTGTTGTCTTCCCCAACTCAAATACTGGATCCTCATTGGTTCAGTTGCAACAGTGATAGCAGCAGTAGGTTGACAACCTACCTAAAACAAAAATTCCCCCTAAGAAAATACAGAGTACGGGCTGTATGGCTACTCCCCATCAAGAAACTTTCCTGTCAATCCCCAATGGGGAAATCCTGACAGGTATGTTATTTACCAAGACCAGCTAGTCCTTACAAGTGTTTATAACTGGCTCTGCCTTGGGCAGCGTGATGCCAGTGTCACCCCTCCCCAGTCAGACCTTTCACAACATATGTGTCAGGGACCCACTTGGCAGGGAATAAACTCCCTAGCTGATGGGTCAAGGCCCCTATATTCAGACCTGCTATTAACAAGCCAATAGAAACCGTGACCATTGCAAGATGTCCAAGGTGTCCTAGGTAAGCAAATCTTCTGAACATAGAACTGAAAAAACCTAGTATATAGTAACCCACCAAATACATCAAGAGGTAAAAGGAGGCGTAAGGTCTAACCAGAGTAGGTTCAGTAGGTGGTGTAGTAAACAAACAACCATAGCAGAATTTTTGTTCCCAATGTCCAGAAGGGTATTTGAACCATCCATGGGCAAGGGATTCCTTCTGGTGGGCATCATCTGGGGAAGAGTTGTACCAGTCAGTTGTAGGTGTTGGATTTTCTAAGGCCAATACCACTGACAAGAAGTAAGCTAGAAACCAGGATAGGAATAGAATTCCTCTCATGGCTTTAAAAATGTGTTTTATCAGAAAATGAAGGAGTAGCAAGGAGTGAGATAATCTTTATTGTTGAAACATTTGAATTGAAGAAAGGTTTAGAGCTTAAATAGCTTGAAAATAAGGATAAGCATTCAAGAGGAGTTTGGGAAATGAGATGATTTACCTGAGTTAATCATTTTAAATTCAACTGTTTTAAGTGCAACTTAAATAATTGCTTAATCATTTCCAAACTAGCTTTGTGTAAGAAGAGGAACCAGAAAGATCTCACAATGATCATGCTAATTAAGCGGTATACAAGAAGAAGATCAAGTATAGAGCGGTACGGCGCTTGACCTAAAAGCAGAGAGAGCAGGTCACTGGTCAATTGGAAGGCTAGAAGCAGCCAATCAGGAGCAAAGCGGTAAGTGACATTTACAAACTTAGTATTAACACTTTCAAATTCAAAAGGCGTTTTGAAAGCAAAAAACAATTGAATTAAAAGGTAATGAAAAGGTAATTCAAAGGTTGGTGATGATCTGGTACTACAATACATTCATTAGCAGCGTCCTGGGTTTGAATCTGGTTCCAAAAGGTTTTCAAAGGCCAAGTATAGTTGTTAAATCTGTTGTGTTGTGTTTTTGACTGGGTGTCCTCCACATATTTGTTCTGGTGTTGGTTTGAAAATATTTTTTTTCCAAGGCTGTCAATAATAGTCAGGTAGTCAGGGAAAGAATCCCTGACAATATGCTCTTTCTCCAGCTGGAATCCTTTGCGGGTGGAGTTGAAGGAGCCAACATTGTCAGTTAGCTTCAATCCACCAAGACCTTCCTTTGTATCTGCCAGGTTCCCAAACCCATGTGGGTTGCCACTGCATCTGGGCACCTCACAGGGCCTGCCACTGTATGGTTTACCAACTGGGTCAGTCAGGAAATTGAAGTCACCTGGGCAGCATTCTGGGACGCTGCAAGATCATGCTACAGCAAAACCTTCTTGCCAATTGTGGTGAGGACTTCTTTTTTAGCAATTTGATAAGGAGCGCCTTTTGGGGAAGCTTCAAATATGGAATTAAGAAAGAAGAGAAGTATATTTTATTGGATAATACTTTAGACTTATATAGACTTGACTGTGGCAGGGATTTAGTTGGATCAAACCTAAGGGTTGATCATGTGCGGGATGGATTTGATCCACTGGATACTTGGACAGTCATGTGATATTGCTTGGTTACCATTCTTGGTATGTCAAGCAGTATATTAGAATGGCACCAAATCAGGCAATGGCTGGATGTTAAGTAGGTTGGCGGTAGCCAGAATGCTTGTACATCCAGACTCTTGACACCCCCTTAAGGGGTTACTCTGGTGCATCAGGAGGGGGTTTTGTTTTCACAGCTGCTGCCTGATGCTCATGGAGCTTTTTACCAGTTAGAACCAGTATGGTTGAGTGTTCTTCTTTACTGAGGTGGAGACAGGTTCTGTGGTATTTCTTGACAATTGGGGTTTTGGCACCTTAGAATTTTACTAGATAGGTGTTGTGATCTGGTCTGTACTTGATGATTCTTCCTGGTCCCCAGTGTACCAAGTCTAGTTTCTTTCTGTTACCAGCTAGAACCCAGACAGGGGAGTTGATGGGAAGTGGTTCCTCTGTGGAGGTTACCTTTTGTGTTTTGAGCCTCTTTATTTATGCTATTTTAGCTTTGAGGCGGATGTATTGTAGATTTGGTGTTTGTTCTACTGTGGGGGTTTCCCCGGGGGATCTTTATGTATGACTGCTTGTTGTAGGTAATTATTTCTGATTTTTACCCATAGGTTAGCTCAAATAGTGAATAGCCTGTTCCTTGGTTGGTGCGGACTTGGGATACTAGTAATGCATGTTTCATGTATAGTGGCCATGTGTCTTTGGCTTTGCCATCCGTTATTTTCTCTAGGGTCCTGATAAGGCTGCCATTTAGGCGCCAACTCTGCCGTTGGCCTGTGGCCTGTAGGGCGAGGTTGTGGAATTTTTAATGTTTTTTGATTTTAGATTGTCATTTACTATGTGACCTGATAACATGGTTGCTCCATCAGTTATGATGTAGTCTGGAGTGCCATAGTTGGCTATGATCACTTTATTA